>CM041217.1:9675144-10275144 GCA_023065735.1 Coffea humblotiana
CTTTGGGGGACTAGAATTTTTATGCCTAAAACATTGAGTATTAGATTGACACATAGACTAAATATTAAGGACTAAAACTACATTTGTTCCATTATTTTCTTAGTTGACTCATTAGAGTTACTGCTACATGTGCAACGAGTCAAGTTGAGTCGATTTTTGACCCAATCAAATCGAGTCGAATCTCAACTTAGTTTTATCAAATTCGAACTCAAGTTTGACTCAAATTCGAGTCGAGTTCAAGGTTAAAAAATAAAAAATAAATAAAATAATAATTTTTAAACAAATAATAAAATATTAGGGATGTATACGTAATTTTATTAATTAAATAACATATATATATATATATATATAATCAAGTCGGTTCACGAACTAACAAGTTAAGTATCTTTGGCCTCGAATTCGAACTCGACTTGGTCGGCTCGAGTTCAACTCAAGCTTTGGCTGAAGTTGCTCACGAGGAGTTCAATTCGTTTGCAACCCTAATAGTTACACATTAAACGTACAATATTGTAAGTGTTTTTTTTTACATCACGATTTAGCGTGTACTAATCCTAGTTAGTAAAAACTCGTATTACACTCATATAATACATATTTATATGTATAATTCAAAAAAATTGTCTTTCGTACCTTTTAAAAATACTCCAAAAAATATTTGTACTTTTCAACTAATCTTATAAAACACGTAATAAAGTTTTGACGTATTATACTGCATGAACTATTTGAGTAAGGATAATGCCAACTTTCCAAATTATATACAAAATAAGAACGACATATATATACATATATATATATATATCTTGATTTTTATAGACACATACATACGATAATAATAAGGTGATAAAATCTTAATAAATTTAACATCTCATATATAAAAAGAAGAGTTAAAATTGGTGTAAATGTAGCATAATTTCTAAACACTATGTTATTTTTACGTGTATCTTTAGTTCCATAACTTTCACATATACATGCACGATTCAAAGTATGAATTTAGAAATGTAATTTTGCTGAATTCGTATTTTTTGTGACAAACATTTAATTATACTTTTGGAAAAAAAATTCGTATAATATGCATATGTATAATATCCCATGTCATACCCGTCCTTTATTTTACTAACTATGGTATAACTTAGGTTAATGCGCAGTTTTTTTTATTAGTCTTTGAACTTGGTAATTATAAATGATCCATGAAAAAGATAATAAAAGTATTCTTACCTTTTAATTATGATTTATTTTTGAAAATTAGTATATTTTGTTTTCTCACGGATGAATCTTCTAACTATAGCAATGTTAGTGATGATGTAACAATTAAAATTTACTGACTAAAGTCACTCCATATAAATGAAAAATAAATTATATTAAGATCTAATGGACTAGGCTCCTTTCCATTGCCTTGGAAAAGAATTTCTCTCCATTACTCCCTAATAAAATTAATTTAAAATTGTATTAATAAATAGCACCTTTTGCAATAAATTTCATCACATTTTTTAGTTGTATATAAAATTTTGTGTGAAATTAATTGAGTTTTGCCCTCTAATTAATCATTACAAAATTTGTTATAATTTTAATTTATTTTTAACCATTCAAATGTTTCATGTAAATTGAATGTTATTTGCAAAAAAAAATCATTTTTTAAGCATGCTGATCTAAGATCAAAAGAAAAGTAATGACACAATTCGATTAATTTATAGAGTTATAAAATTTTAGATATAAATAAATGGAGAAAATAATGGAAAGAAAACTAATGGAGGGGATCCTAACCCAGATCTAATGGGGCTCCAACTCAATCTTAAATTTGTATTAGTGCTTTTGGCACGCCCTAGGCGTGTGCTTATTTCATAAAAATATATGATTATTTTTCACATTAAATTATTACATATCATGGTAAACATATACGTGTTTATTTAAAACTTTTATAAACACTACTTTTTCTTTGTAGGAAGTTATTGTATTTAAAATTAGATTAATCTTTCTACATTGACAGTATATACACTGTCAGCATTGGATAAATAATAACTATATAAATTTTGAATTTGAAATTCAATTATTATACACATATCATGAATCAAATGGTGATAGTGTATACACTATCAGTATATTTAAAATTTACTCTTTAAAATTATGATAGAGAAAATTAGGGAATGTGAATAGTGTGAAAACTTACTTTAAAAAGATATTTTTGACATATAAGGTGATACAAAAAGTTTGCACTAACATCCTTCTGTCCTTCTATATATAGTAATATGAATATTATTTGAACTCAAAATTTTGATTTGAGTTTTGACAGTTTTAAAGTTCGACTCGATTACATTCCAATCCTACTTCTCTTCTTCTCTTTCTTGCAACGCCTTCTCTTTCTAATTCCTCCAAGTTACGGTTTCGATTTGTTACTTGTTTAGATGGAAACTTGAGAGTTAAATAAGGAATCTCACGATTAGCTGATTAATGTTTAAATTTGTTGATTTGAATCATAAGGCAACTTTATTCTGTCAGAGTTTTTTTCAAAGTAACTCAAAACTGTCGCATAAAATCAGTAATAGATGGCAAAGGGGAAAAGTCCCGTTTGCTTAACAATGTCCGTCCATCATTTTGCCATCATGGTTTATATAAACACTTTCCATATAAATGTCTTACATCCTGTACTGTCGTCTCCTTTCTACCAAACCATTGAGCAGGATAGACATGGCAGGCAACTTCATATATTACTTCCTCCTCTGTTATAAACATAGGATTTTGCAAAATATAGGTAAGCAGTTAATGCAATAGCACTAAGTCCGGCAAGGAGCCAGTAAAAGTAATCCAGATGTCCTTTGTTCAAGTTGTCCGAGAACCAACTCTGATGTCCATGCCTGCTTGTGGCTTTGTCAATTACAGAAATGAGAAAGCTGCTCAGAAAGCTTCCTATCCCAAAGATACTGAGGTATAAAGCCAGACCTGTACTTTTCAATTGATTAGGCACTTGATCATAGAAAAATTCTTGCAAACCAACCATAGTAAGTGATTCAGATACTCCCAGAATTAAGTATTGAGGTATCATCCAGATCACACTCATAGGAATTGTAGCCTCTGGTTTATCAACCAACCCATACTCTTGAGCAATTTCAAGACGCTTCATCTCAACCGCAGCAGCTATACACATAGAAACAGTTGAGAGAAGTATTCCAATTCCAATTCGCTGCAGCATTGTTATACCTGAAGGTCTTGAGGTTATAGCCCTTGCAACAGGGACTAAGATTCGGTCGTATATAGGTATAAACACAACTATCGAAAGAGTGATAAAAGACTGCAGCGATGCAGCTGGTAGTTCAAGGCTTGGACTAATAGATCTGTCCATTGTAGCACCTTGCTTTGTAAACACAGTGGATGATTGCGCAAATACAATTCCATAGACCAAACATGTGGCCCAAATGGGAAATAACCTCAGAACTGCCTTTGCCTCTTCAACCTCCCTGACACTACAACCGTTGCCCAACCCAGGTGCTAGCAATGCTTTGTTCAGAAACCTATGACAATTTAACAAAAAACAACCAAAATGTTTAAAGGAAGAGATGTTGATTTCAGGGTACTGATGGTGAAGATCAAACAGTAGAAGTCTTAATTTAACCACATTCTAAACAAGATACTCGTGATGAGGCATGATTTCTCAAGATTCAACTTTGAACTGAAAACACCAATTACATTCAAATAAGTCCCTTAATTTGTTAAGTGGAAACTGACTTTATCCATGCTATATTTACCAATCCATTCAAGCCAGAAGCCAATAATGACACCCTTTAAGTCATATGGAATAAGTCATCAGAAGTCATTAACACCATACTTACAAGGACCTAAAGATCAAGCAACTTTAGAGCATACTAATGAAGGAAAGAACTTAAAAGTCTCGGTAACTAAGAGTTTAGAACAAGATTGTTTCTCACTTGAACTCTTGTGAACCTTGGCAAGGCAGAAAGCCCTGAGACTCCCCTTCCATGGATAATGATAGAGAGGTGATTCTCCAATTCCTAGCTGCTTTCAGAAATACCCGCCCGATTCTCACAAAAGGGCTTATCTCCTCACTAGTGACGCAAAATCGGTAGGTAAAAGTCCCAAGCAAGAACAAGATGAGTGCAAAAACCATTACGAGGCAGGGAATTCCAAATCCAAGGCCCCAACTAAGGTTATCTTGAATATAGGTCAAAACCACTAATGTGACTGTTATAGCCCCACACATACCGAAATACCACCAGTTGAAAAACGAGCTTTTGGCTTTGCACTCTTCAGGATCTTGTCCATCGAACTGGTCGGCTCCAAAAGCTTGTACACAAGGCTTATGCCCTCCTTCAGCTACTGCTATGATGTACAATGCAAAAAAGAAGAAGATAACTTGTAACTCAGAAGGAGAACAATTCATAGCGTTTGCTGCATGTTGACAGTCAGATGACTTGGAAGCGGTAAAAACTGTTGAAAGGGTCAAGAAGCCAAGTCCCTGTGATTCAAAGTAGTGCAAGGCTCAACAAATTGTTGCAAAAATTCTGGAAGTATCCATGAAGAAATCCCTAACTACTCTGTTCTTCCTATTTTTACACCCGGAATGGAAACATCAAGTAAATAGGCCTCAAACATGTGGAACATAAGCAGTCAAACTATCAAATTTGGAGCATAATTTGACCGAAAAGAAACTAGAGTTTCAACTAGCAACAACAAAGAGAACTGTGGACAAGGCTTAAGTGATACTGTATATTCAATTTTATAAAAATACATCTACAAAACGATACCTTTATCTTTGTAGCTTGCACATGAATCCTGCTTCGTAGAACGAAGAGTCACTGTTTTGGTATCACTATTAACTAATTTCCCTCTGAATCACGAAAATCAAGCTTAGGCAGACATACATCCACCTTAGATTATGTTGTACGAACATTGTTTTGCAAATGGCTTTTTAACATAATTAAAGGCACTGTATTTAAGTCCTAAAACATGTCAACGTAGCTAAGATTGCCAAGAAGTGATTTTTAGCATTCTTTGACTTTTCTGCGGAAGAGTTTTTAAATTTTCAATGGCTATAGCAGGTGCAGGTTTTCCAATAATGAGCATATAAAGGCAAAAAGGTTTTAGGGATACACGGGTATATTTATCAGTTAGTGCAGAAGAAAAAGATAGTAAATGCCGATATGCAATTGGGGAGTGCCTCTAAAATTTCAAAAAAACAAGAAGTTAGAGTTTATATTCCAATACCTCCATATATAAATGTTCACCAATATTACCAATTTATTTTGATGTTTCAATTTGCCATATTTGCTTATAGAGCAAAACTAGGCAAATAGCAACGGTAAAAAATTAAAGAAAAGCAACAGGTACAGAAGGCCTTTTATGAGGGTCCTTTGAAACCACAATATAAACCACACTTTTTTTTGAATCTTTTAAGGGCAAACTTTTTACAATAACATTAAGGCCATATTATCCGCCGAGATTGTAGACAACCAAATCAAGCTCTTCACCGGTGTAAGAGTTGTAAAAGTAAGATTGGTTCTTGGTGAATTGTTGATTGAGCCAAGGTTGAACAAGATTGGTTTACACCCTTTCCCCCTCTCCCAACACCCGCCGTCCACCATCGTTACCCATCTCCTCTCCTGATGCCTTATTTATTTATTTATGTTTTTCTGACACTTGTAGATGTTTTAAAGTGTTAGTGTAGACAGTATAGTAAGTTTTTTCCTAAAATAAATTGGATTAATCTTTCCTACATTAACAGTGTATATACTGTCAGTATTAGATGAAGGACAATTATGCAAAATTTGAATTTGAAATCCAATTTTCGTACATGTGTCAAAAATTTAATGTATATAAGATTTACTCAAATAAATTTCCACTCTACGTTAGTCAAAGACAGAGTTCATTTTGGATAGGGTAAAAATTTATTTGGATAGAGTTCATTATGTGCTGTGAGTTAAAAATTTACTTTGACACCTCACTATATATAAAACAGAAAAGAGGAATTTGGTGTAAATAAATTATGTCATTCAGTGTTTTACCTAATCTACCCTTGTTTTACCTAATTTCCCCTACAACCACCCCACATCCTATTGAATTAACTATTACTTCTCTAATAAAAAATTACAACTTCACTAAAATACTAAAATAGTTTAGCTCTTTTAGACCGCTACTTTCCCACAAAAAGATAATTTGAATCTTTTTTTTAATAATGTTTTATTAGTTGCACACACGCATTGTGTGTGCCCAAGCACTAGTTAAAATAAGTGTTGTGGTGGCATTATCATGGCATCGGATAATGATGGGCCTCTACAATTACCAGTCCTAATAGTATCGTGTAGTATAGACATTAGTACAATAAATGTAGACACTAGAATAATAAAAGTAGATACCAAGACAATAATATGTAAAAACATAACAAATTTTAAGGTACAAATTTTAATGAAAGAGAAAATTTGTTGTGTTTCTACAATTCAATTGTGTTAGTGTTTACTTTTATTGTTCTAGTATCTATATTTATTATACTAATGTCTACACTGCACGATACCATCGAGACAAATAAGTGTTGTGGTGGAGTTATCACGGCCTTGGGTAACTAGGGATGAGGGGCCTCTATAATTACTAGTCGCAATGACACCGTACACACCGTACAGTGTAGACTCTAATAGGGCTGTAAACGAGTCGAGTTTTGCCCTAATCGAATCAAGTGTTGATTTAGTTTTATCAAATTCGAACTTAAACTCGAGCTCGACAAGCTCTCAATGTAACAGTTCAAGCTCGAGCTCGACTCATAGCTCGAACTTAAAAAAAATAATTATTTTATTTTATAAAAAATAAATAAAATAATAATTTTTCTTAAAAAATATTAGAAATATATAGGTAATTTTACTATTAAAATAAAGAATCAAAAAAAATATATATATAATTGAACCGACTTGCGAGCTAATGAACTGAGTATCTTTGAGCTTGAGTTCGACTTATTCAACTCGAACTCGAGTTCGATGTTAACCAAGCTCAAGTCGAGTTTTGACTCAAGCTATTCGCGAGCGGCTCGATTTGTTTGCAGACCTAAACTATAGCACAATATATGTAGACACTAGAATAAGTCGAACTCGAGCTCGATATTAATCGAGGTCGAGTCGAGTTTTGACTTAAGTTGCTCGAGCGGCTCGATTTGTTTGCAGGCCTAAACTATAGCACAATATATGTAGATACTAGAATAAGTCGAACTCAAGCTCGATGTTAACCGAACTCGAGTCGAGTTTTGACTCAAACTGCTCGCGAGTGATTCGATTTGTTTGCAGGTCTAAACTATGGCACAATATATGTAGACACTACAATAATAAAAGTAGGCACAACTACACCAAATTTCAACGAATTTTAAAAGTAGGCACATGTAAACACACAACAAATTTTAAGACACAAATTTCAACGAAAGAGAAAACTTATTGTGTTTTTACTTGTTGTTGTGTTAGTATCTATATTTATTATTGCAATAATGTATACATTTGCTCTGCAAAAGGACTGCACCGTACTGTGCAGTTGTCACCAGTAATTGTAGAGGCCCTTTGATCCGGGTAAATAGTGTTCCCTATAGACAAATTTGTCTATTTCTACTCAAACTCCACAAGCAAAAGTCCATACGGACAAATTTGTCGAGTTTGGCTCGGTAATTAGACTTAAACAAATGACTTGGCAAGTTGAATTTTATTCATTTTTGTGTTGATTAGTGCACAAAATACTCTTTTTAACCAAGCGTCTTATCAAAAGCACACAAATAATTTAAAGAGGCATCAAATACGAAGTACAAAACTATGCACACTTGGCATTAACAAGGCACCAATGGGTAAGCACAAAGTACAACTACTAACCATGATATATAGCAGAGAGGAAAGTATGATGGTGCGGTAACGACCCAGAAACGAGTCGGCGACAAATGCACCCAAAAGCGGCAAGAGCTGCGACGTACCGGACAAAGCATTGACGTTCTCGGCTGCCGTGGCAGTGGATTGGCCAAGAGGGCCTGTCAAGTAACTTATCAAATTCGAATTTATTCCGTAATAAGCAAACCTCTCGGCCATCTCTACACCTGCAGTGCAGGAAAAATATAGTAAAATCAGAAAAAAAAAATGGGCCGAGATATATGTTGTTTGACTAGTTTTCCATCTTGATACAGATGGTTATTTTACCTATGATGAAAGATGCGGATTTCCAACGGCCGGATTTGGAACGGTTGACGGGGCGGCCTTTGTAGTCAACGTTTCCTTGGACGCCGTCGTCCAGTAATGTTGGAGCTTCAATGGCGTCGGAAATGTTAGCGGCTGTGGCTGTAGAGGACACCATTGTCTGGTACAGCTGCGCTGAGCTCACTTGACCTTGGCCTTTATTGTTTGGTCAGTGGGATCATATATAAAACTTGTACGAGCTACGATATTGCGTAAGTAATATACTCCACCAAGAAAATGACGCTTTTGGATTTTGTTTTTAATGTTTTCAAACCCAAACTGATGGGTGAACTTGTTGGATGAGCTTCGTGATTCAATTGATTCAACCATCAATTTTTTTTTAAATTATTGTGGGATTGAATAATTTGGATAATATTGAGATATGAAAAAGAAGAGAAAAAAAGAAGTGAAAATCGGTTTAATAGTTCGATTTTTATTGATTTAATATGTTCTTGATCAGATTTTACTGACTCTTTTAGATTTTTCAAATTGTATATAGAATTGGACCAGCGTCATGTTCGAGTCACAGTTTAACCGATTGAACCTACCAATTTGCTTTGAATATTTAAATGATAATTTTTTTTTCAAGCAACGCCATTACCTTGTTTAAGCATGATACTTGCCTCCATGAACGGGTCAAGTTTAAATGAAGTTAATAAGTATAGGAAAATTCTATGCAGAAATCTACTTAGAATAAGTGGAGACGTTACAATATTCTATTCTTTCAGGGATGTACCAAGATCAATCTCTCAAGCCAAAAAGCCTCTAATTGGACCTATCTGTCATTAGCATTCACCAACCAAACATGTGAATTGCATGTCTGGGGGTTTAGTCATCCATAGATTTCTTTATTATAGAATAAGCTGGCAGCATATTAGTTTGGGCATCTTTATCGTACAATTGGAATCACTACTACAAATAATTCGTTTTGAGCCAATTGAGGTATAGTGATTTTTTTTTTCTGACATGCATCTGTTTGAATGGGATAGGGGACAAGAACGATTGTTCGGTTTTGAATGGTTAGCATTGTTTAAACAAGTTATAACTCCTTTGTAATTGTTTAAATAACTTTTATAATAGAAGTGTGCTATCTTATTACTGTTCATATGGACTTTATGCATAATAATTATTTGTTTGCTGTGAAGTTTAACAAATAGTTTGTAGAATTACAAATTGTTCAAAAAATATTACACTGTTTGTGAACAGTTATATTGACAACCATTCTAAGTACAACCAGTTTGATTGTCATCTGGAGAGTAATTTCTATATGCACTTCTCACCCCAAACAAAAAGGAAAAATGAAAACTTTTTAGAGGAGTTTCTAGATGCATTTACTTAATTCTCTGGGCAATGGCCTGGGTACTTGGAGTTGAAACTAGTGTTAGTAAGAAAGAATTGAGGGAAGCACTAGAGTTCTACTACCGATGGTCTTAAAATTTTCTCTCATGTATAGGAAATAAAGAGAGAGAGAGAGAGAGTAGTGTGCTAGGCTATTATCTTATACCTAACTTTCTTTATTAATAAAAGAAGCAAGTTTCTTCACATCTTTCCATATTTACATCTGAGTACACTTAAAAGTATAATTTCTTGCTTCTTTTATTAATAAAGAAAGTTAGGTACAAGATGATAGCCTAGCACACTACTCTCTCTCTCTCTCTTTATTTCCTATACATGAGAGAAAATTTTAAGACCATCGATAGTAGAACTCTAGTGCTTCCCTCAATTCTTTCTTACTAACACTAGTTTCAACTCCAAGTTCCACTCTAATTCCAACTGCCTTCTTCATATGGCGTTTGCTTATTTATAGATGTTTGGCGGACTTCAATGTTGGACTTGTATTGAGTTTTCCACAAACTTATTCTTACTTTAATTCCGCGGACTTGAATATCATATTTTGGATTCCGGGAGTGTAATGTAAGAGCTTACGTCTTATTCTATGATTTGACTGCTTGACTCCGTGTCCTTATCTTCTCTTTTAGTACATGCTGGACACGTGTTATTTTTATGCTTCCTCATCATGCACAAAGTCTTGATAGCTTTGTTGCTAGATTTTATTCTGCTGCTTTCCAATAAGCATATTTTCCAATTCAAATAATTTATTGCTGGTACTGGAGTCTTCCCAGCATATGTAGTCATTATAGAAGAAAATGCTCCATTTCCTCCGTATGTACGGAATCCTTGCTTGGGTGTATTTTCGAGATTTTGCAAAACAATTCTCATTCCAAGAGCTCTTCAATAATATATTTTTTCTTCCGAAAAATATTCATACTCCTTCCGTTGAGAGTATACTTTTATCTCCAAGTCATCATATTTCATGACTTTGATATGAGAAAAAGCATCATATCTATTTGAGTCTTCAAAATCCGGTCCGGCTCGTCTGATTGTATAACATGCTTCTCTAATTTGTATGTGCATCATCTTTCGTGGAAATTTTTCCTTACGGGGCCAGACTAGAATCAATTACAGGTGGCAAGGGGCCCAAGTACTAGTTCCTTACCCATGTTAGTAGGCCCAAGTACGAACATGGGCATAATAGCATAGAATTTTAAAACCAAGACTGTTTTCCAAATGCTTTTGTTAGAGTCAGCTTCTTTTTCATTTTAATTTTACATAAGCAACTTATAGCTTCCTTTTTTTTATTTACAAAAAAAAAAAGAAAAAAAGAGTAGCTAAAAATAATTCAAATTTTTGGTTAGAGAAATTAAAAGCAATTAGATTATCCGGTCATATAAATGAACTCTTGTCTTTAAAAGTTTAAAACCAACCACATAGGTCAATTGACAATCCCATCATATTAGTTCCTAATTAGTTCCAAAGAGCACAAAAGTGTTGTAAATTAACTCTAGAGAGCAAGTCCGATACAGGACAGATGAATAGATGAATATACAAGGTTGCCCAGGACATTTCCATGAGGGCTTTCTTTATTTGGGTCGACCTTTTGCACATGCAAGTTTTCCTCTCCTATGTGAGAGTTGTATCATTGTATGGTGTGTGTATATGTTTGTGTCTATATATATCTATAGACACACACACATACATATACATATACATATATATATTAAAATTTATAAAATAATCCAATATTCTATGTCATTGTAATCGATACAAACTTTTTTAGGGAAAGGAAAAAATGAAAAAGCAAACAAATGAAAGATTGAATGTACATGTAGATAAAACTCTGAAAATAAGTAATTTTAGTTGATATTAGTTCTTTTTTTGAGTTTATAATATTGCATTCAAAATCTTGAATGTTAATTTTACCATTTGAAAATAAAAATTAGATGGTATTTATGCTATTTTTGAACTCTATATATTTTCAAAATATTTTTATTTTAGTTTTTCATTGTATGTTTAGGAAAAAGTATGTTCAAAATACTTCTTGTTTAGTTCTTCATGTATGTTCAAAATATATTGTACACCCTATGCTCATAAGGTGTGCCTCTTCCACTAATAAGAAATAAGCATGTCAATTGATCGAGTTTTACCCAGAACTAATATTACTTTGGTAGGATTTGTTTTAATTTGTCAAATCCAAACCCAGACCACTATAAGAGACCATAAGTCTAAGGTAAGATTTGATTTCTATAATTTAGATTCAAATCAGACTCTATTCAGACTCATGTATAAATAAATTATGTGTGTGTGGTATATATATTAGTAAATTTATAAAATAATCTAATATTCTATATCATTGTAATTGATACAAACCTTTTTAGGAAAAGGAAAAAATTTAAAGCAAATAAATGAAAGATTGAATGTTAAATATATATAGATGAAACTTTGAGAATAAATAGTTTTAGTTGATAATAGTTCTCTTTTTGAGTCTATAATATTGCATTCAAGATCTTGAATGTTAATTTTACTATTTGAAAATAAAATTTAGATGGCATTTATGTTATTTTTGGGAAAATCGTTCAAACGTCTCTCACATTTTATAAAATAACTTTTTTCGTCCCTTACTTTAAAAATGTAATTTTACGTCCCTTACAAATTCACATTGGTCAAATTGGTCCCTATTTAGGTTTCCGACTAGTTTTTTGTCGGAATTCATCACGTGCCTTGCACGGTGATCATATTTTAAGGGCAAAATTGTCTAATCAGATTTTATATAATTCAATTTATAATCCCTCACATTTCATAAAATAAATTGTTTCGCCCCTTATATTTCACAAAATAAATTTTTTCATCTTTCACATTTTTCAAAATAAATTTTTTATCCTTTATTGATCATGTGTGTGAATAATTTTTTTTAAATCCATGTATATATCTATTTGATTTCACATGAATAGTACGAATAGCATGTGAAATCAAATAGAGATATATTACATACTATTCGTACAGCTCAAGTGAAATCAAATAGATATATATATGGATTTAAAAAAATTGTTAGTTTTTCGCTTATATTCATTTTCTTTTACTCGGAATTTGAAAATAAAGAAGACATTTAATCCTAAATATTATCGAGTGTTTATATCGAATTAAATTTGGATAGAAAAAATAAACAAAAAAAAGTATGAAAAAAGAAATAAGTGGTTGGCACTTTCAAATTTTAAGACAATCACGAGGCAAGTAATTCAACTGTTGGTCTTAAAAGTGTCGAATAGAAATTTCAGATTTAAACTGAAATTTGTTAGCACAATTATAGAATTCGAGTTAGGATCCATTAAATTAGATGACCTTATTATACCAATTCAATAATAAATTATTACCAAAGAGAAGGTCACAAATATTGAATAGGTTCAAATGGTGAAATCATATAAATATATACATGGGTTTCAAACAAAATTATTAGTTTTAAACCCCCATATATATATCTATTGAATAGCATGGTATAACTACGATTAGCATGTTTAGATGAAATCCCAATAGAGATAAATTACATGTTATTCATACTGTTTAGATAAATCAAATAGACATATACGTGGATTTAAAGAAAAAACTATTCATACACATGATCAATAAGGGATGAAAAAATTCATTTTGAAAAATGTGAGAGATAGAAACGTTCATTTTTGAAATGTGAGGAACGAAACAATTCATTTTGTAAAATATTAGGGACGAAAAAATTCATTTTTGTGAAATGTGAGGGACTATGAATCAATTATGTAAAAAATTTGATTTGACAATTTTACCCTTAAAAATGATCACATGCAAGTCACGTGGTGGATTCCGGTAAAAAACTAGTTGGAAACTTAGGTAGGGATCAAATTTGGTCAATGTGAATTTGTAAGGGACATAAAATTACACTTTTAAAAGTGAGGGACGAAAAAAGTCATCTTGTAAAATGTAATGGACGTTTTGAACGATTTTCCCTAATTTTTTAACTCTACATATTTTCAAAATATTTTTATTTTAGTTCTCACTGTATGTTCAGAAAATATTCACAAATACCAATTGGATACCCAGATTCATAAGGGTCCGAGTTTTAATTTACTTTTTCAAAGCCACAAGGATCTGGGTATAGATCAGGATCTAGATCTGAATTGGACTAAATTTAATGAGTCTAAATTTCGATCAAAGAAATTCAATTCAGATCTTATCCATTGACATGTCTTATAAGCAGTGTTTTCAAACTCAAATCGGACTGATCGGTTCATCGATCGAACTGAGAATTGGGAAGGGCTTCCGATCCGAATGTATATGAAAATCCGCTATCCATGGATTCGGTCAAAAATGAGGTTTAACCGGTAAAATTTGGAAAAACTGGTTCTTAAAAATCCTTTATCTTTGTGTTTCTCCCAAAAAAAAAAAGGAACTTTTCTTCTCTCCAAAATTTCAAGCCATTTCAGCATCTGGTAGAGAAGAGGCCAAGGTGGTGAAGTTGCTATCATTTTCAAAACTGAGCACCTAAACTAGGGCTGCAAACGAGCCGAGCCGAGTCGAGTTTTGGTCTTATCGAGTCGAGCCTTGGACTTAATTTCATCGAACTCGAACTAGAGCACATCTCGACGAGCTGGCAATTTTGAAGCTCGAGCTCGAGCTCGACTCGATTCGAGCCGAGCTCGAGCTCGAGTTCGAGCTCGAAAAATAAAAATAATTATTTTATTTTAAAAAAAATAAATAAAAAAATTTTTTTTAATAAATAATAAAATATTAAGGATATTTATGTAATTTTACTATTAAAAAAAAATAAAAATAAAAATATATATATATATACTCGAGCTCGCGAGTCGGCTCGCGAGCTAACGAGTTTAATATTTTGAGCTCGAGTTCGAGCTCGAGTTTGACTCGACCAGCTCGAGCTCGAAAAATGTCAAGCTCGACTCGAGCTTGAATCGAGCAGCTCGCGAGCGGCTCGATTCGTTTGCACCCCTAACCTAAACAATGCTTAAAAAGAAAAATAGAACGAGAAGACGAAGAAAAAGAGCACATGCAGTGACATGGATCCAAACCAAATTAATGAAAAGAGCACATTCAGCGACATGGCACAGCTAGGCATGGCGAATCTGTACTTGATCCCATCTCATTTTGAGTCAGCTAGCTGTTTTGACTTTTGCCTCCATGACTGTAGGGGAGGCAATGGACGCTTATGATGTTGATTATTCTGGGTCATGCCCTTGCTCAACCTTAATTCGGTATTTGTTTTCAAGTAGTAAGTTATAAGGATTTAATTTGTCCGGTTTTATTATTTGTATTATTTGTAAACTCACCAAGTATATCAATTCTAGGGATATTTATTTTGTACTATTTTATCTTTATATATCATTACATATATTTATGGCATCATTATGATTTATGATATCAGAAACATATTTTTCAATCCATCTTTTTATATTTTGAATCAACTTTTTATCTCACTTATATCACATCACAAAAAGTATTAATATAACACTCCCTCTGTCCCATTGAAAGTATCCTACTTTCCATTTTGAGATGTCCTAAAATATTTGTCATGTTAAAAAAGTCAAAACGCATTTTAATTTCTCTTTCTAATAGAGTTTTTCTTTTAATCATATGCATGTTATTATTTAAATTTAAATTTTAAATTTATGAGAGTAAAATTAAAAAGAAACATACAAACAGCACAATCAAATCACTATTTTTAAAAAGTTAAATTTTGAAATATGACTAAATAAATGGAACGGAAAGAATAATAATTATTTTAAATAATGTTTAAAATAATTAAAATAATTACTCTATCCAACCACTCGCGTAGCAAATAAGTAATAACCATAATCACCAAAAAGGAAAAAAACATATGGATGTACTTTTAATTGACCAGAAACAAAAGCACGAAATGCAGAGAAGAGAGGAGGGGGTTGACTAAAAAGAGCGAAGTTGGGCAATTACATGATGAATAATGAATTAATGATGGGGCTGGAGCTTCTTCTGCTTCCGCCTCCGCCGCCGCCGCCGCCGCTGCTATTTATTACAGCGAGGACATTTCGTTCAACACCTTAAGCCAATGAATCTCTTCAGCAAAAACAGCAAACAGGTGCTTTTTCTTTTTGCGCTTAATTGCTTTAGGAAATTAGTTTTAAGCTGAAATCTCTTTAGCAAATTAGATCGTCTTGTTCCAGATCATCTTGAGCTAATGTCAGATCACTAATTAATTCGACTTTCCATTTGGCGTGATACATTATTATTAAATACTGGAGAAGGCTGTTGAAACCACCGGTGACGGTGATGATAGTCAAGTTAATAGAATCAGTGCCATTCCGGACGAACTTCTTTCCCACATCTTATCATTTCTACCAACAAGAGAATCAGCGGTTACCTCACTTTTGTCCATTCGATGGAGATACCTTTTTGCGTCACGCCCTGAGATCGATCTCAAATTCCATCCCGAACGTAACCATTCTGACCCTGAGATCGATCTCGAATTCCATCCTGAACCTGAACGTAGCCATTTCTGACGCTGATATCGATCTCGGATTCCATCCTGAACGTAACCGTAACCAAGCTGATAAGCTGTTTTCTGAGTTCGTAAATTTTGGCAATAGACTAATTTTGCTACGAAACAGGGCTCCATTAAGGAAATTTAAGCTCTCCCTTATGAGGGTTGTGGAAAGCTGTCGTGGGGCACTCGATTCACTGATATCTGCTGCACTTTTGTGTCAACTTCAAGAACTCGAAATTTCTGTGGACAACCGGAGTAGTTATAGGGAACGATTATCACCGGAGGGAATATTCACCTGCAAAACACTGACTTCCTTGAGACTAGTGTGGCGCTGTGTGGATTTCAAACTCACCAGTCCAGTTTGTTTGCCTAATCTTTAGCTCTTGTGCTTGATAGGACCGTGATTCAATTCGGAGATCATGATGATTCCCTGCAGAGGCTTATCCAGGGTTGTCCTTTGCTTCGAGAACTAGAGCTGCATTGTGCACTGGGGCATTTGGATCAAATTTTTGCCGAAGGTGCATGTATGCAAATTGAAATTCGTGATATTTCTAGTCCTTTTCTGAAGAAAGTAGTGCTGGATTTAGATGGAGGTTTTTGACAATTATATCTCTTCGACTAAGTAATTCGTGAAATAGCTTTTTTGACAATTATATATGTTAGGCATAATCACAATTTTCAACTTGATGCCAGAGCAACAACAAAGCAACAAGATTGAAAGTTTTCAAGAAACAAAAAAACTGTCCATCGCACACAATATCTTGAAATATACTAATAAACTACCAGAAGACCACTGCTTTCTAAAGATCTAAATGCTACAAGGGAACAAGAGTGAATCGTACAATGAAGGGAAACAGATATGAAACTGCTAATCGACTAAAATGAATATCAAAATTGTATGGAAAACATTTCAATGATGGAAAGCAGTACGAGTAAAAACCGTGCCATTCAGGGAAGTATCAGGTTTAATATACCATTATACCTAGACAATATTCAGAAACATGCCGCTACTAATATTGCAGCATGAACCAGTTTCAACCAGTGAATGTACATACAATACCCATATATAGAAGCCTGAGTTCGTACTTACCGCTGTTTATTGGATGAAAAAGCACAGCTGAGAATAGACCTAAGAGATTAGCACGCTGCAACACAGGTTACCAGCAATGTCTTGGACAAACCTACATACTGTAACAGCCTTTTGATTTCTATATATGCACCCATTCAGCAAACTAGGTGTGGTTTAGGCAAGTTCAGATATTACTTCCTCGATTATAAGCATAGGACTTTGCAAAATATACATAAGCAGCTAATGCAATAGCGCTGAGTCCGGCAAGCAGCCAGTAAAAGTAATCCAGGTGTGCCTTGTTTAAGTTGTCTGAGAACCAGCTCTCGTGTCCATGCCTGGTTGTGGCTTTCTCAATAACAGAGATGAGAAAGCTGCTTAGAAAACTTCCTATCCCTAAGAATACTGAGGTATAGAGCGAGACCTGTACTTTTTCAATTGATTCGGCATTTGATCGTAGAAAAGTTCTTTGCAAACCAACCATAGCAAGTGCTTCAGAAACTCCATAAATCAAATACTGAGGTTATCAACCAGGCCACACTCATGGGAATCGTAGCCTTTGGCTTATCAAACCAAACCGTACTCTTGAGCAGTTCAAGGACGCTTTCATCTCAATTAGAGCAGCTATGACCATTGCAAGAATTGAGATAAATATCCCAGCTCCAATCCGTTGGAGCATAGTTATACCTGAAGGTTTTGTGGTTATAGCTCTTGCAATAGGAACCAAAATACGATCATATATAGGGATAAACAGAATTATCGAAAGAGTGATAAATGATCGTAGTGAAGCGGGCTGGTACTTCAAAGCCTGGACTGATAGATCTGTCCATTGTAACTCCTTGCTTGATAAACAAAGTTGGATGACTGTGAAAATACGATTTCCATATGTCAAACATGTTGCCCATATCGAAATAGCCTGAGAATTGCCTTTGCATCCTCAACCTCGCTGATGCTACAAATGTTCCTATCTTCCTCTGAACCATCAGGTACTAGCAATGCTTTGTTCAGAAACCTATGTCGATTGCAATAAAATAAAATAAAAACTAAAACATTTAAAGGAAGAAAATTTGGTTTGAGATTTTTTATCATAAAGAAGTCAGTGAAAGCATGATCTCGCAACATTATCCCATTCAACAAGTTCATTAATTTGTAAAGTGGAAACAACCTTACGCATTTTTCTGTTTGCCAATCTTTTGAAACCACAAGAAATTAGCATATTGCTTTGAGTCGATCATTTGAAGTCATTAGAACTTAAACAACATCAAGCTGTGAGGAGTAAAAGGTCAATCCCAAAAATTGGTTTTGCTTGTTGAGTTTAGAGTAATAAATTCAAAGACAACTCTAAAAACACACAAACTCAAACACACCTTAAAGCAACACAAAAAATTAAATGAAAAAAACTCATACCTTTCTTCTTCCACACACTACCTACCACCACCACCACCACCCATCACCCTCCGCGACTGCCACCACCCCTCCCCCTCCTCTCTCTCCGCCCTCTCCTTCCTCCCTCCTCCTCCTCCCTCTTCCCTTTCCTCCTCTCCCTTCTCCCTCTTTAGGAGGTATACGAATGAGGATAATGAGACTTTTTCAAGATTATGGCGAAAGTAAATAGGAAGAGGAACGAGAGGCTTGAATTTTTGTTGGGAGGTGAAAATAAAGGGATGTGAAGTTGATTGAGGGTGCAAAGAGGGAACGTGTTGCAATGGACGGGTTTGGAACGTCTGATCAGCCTGTGGCTACATTGGAAGGTGGAAATACACTGCCAAGAATTTGTTGATGTATCATCCAGCGGACAGGTCACGACCCCGGGATCTGGTCGCGACGTCATGACCTTTGACCAGATTGCAAGGGGAAGGGGGATGAAGAGGAAGAGCGGAGGGAGAGGAGGAAGGGAAGAGGAGGAGGAGGAGGAGGAAGAAGGAGGAGGAGGGAGGGTGGTGGGCAGCGGTGAAGGAGAGGAGGGGGGGGTGGCGGTGGCGAATGGCGATGGATGAGGTGGTGAGTGGTTGTGATAAATTTTTTAATAAAATTTTTAAAAATATCTCAATTAAATTTAAATTTTAAATTTTAAAAACACCTTAAATTACATTTACAGAAAATTTTTTTAAGGACATAAAATTAAAGTGTTAGCTACTAAAATCTTAGAATGGGTTGGTTTCTCACTTGAATTCTTGAGGAGCTTGGTAAGGCAGAAAGCCCTGAGACTCCAGTTGCATGGATAATGTTGAAGAGGTGGTTCTCCAATTTCTAGCTGCATTCACAAATACTCGACCAATTCTCATAAAAGGGCTCTTCTCCTCACTATTGACGCTAAACCGGTAGGTGACAGTTCCGAGCAAGAACAAGATTAAGTCCAAAAAACCCATTACAAGGCAGGGAATCGCAAATCCAAGGCTCCAACTTAAATTATCTTGAATGTAGGTTAAAATCACTAATGCGACCAAAATAGCGGAGCACATACCAAAATACCACCAGTTGAAAAACGAGCTTATGGCTTTGCATTCTTCTGGATCTTGTCCATCAAATTGGTCGGCTCCAAAAGCTTGTACACAAGGCTTATGCCCTCCTTGGCTACAGCTATTAGATACAGTGAAAAGAAGCAGAAAATGATTGGGAATTCAGAAGGTGAACATGTCACAGCATTTTCTGCATTTTGACACCCAGGAAGAGTTGAAAGAGGGAAGAACTGTTGAAAGGGTCAAGAAGCCAAGTCCCTGTGATTCACAACAATGCATGGCTTAAGAAATTGTTATCAAAAGAAAGTAAGGCCTTGTTTGGACAGCAATTTTTCAATACGTTTCCGTAAACACATTTTTCAATCACTTTTTTACTTCACATATATCAAATTACTATAATAATTTTTCTACAAAAAATTCAGAAAAATGCAATCCAAACAAGGCCCAAGTTTTTGTTTGAGTAATGGCCATTTTCTCTTGATTAAGTCAAATATTTGAAACGGTAGCATGAAGTTCACTTCATAATTTTTCTGTTAGTTCTCCTTTCAATTGTTATCTTTTTTATCTTGAGATTTGAAGAATCATCCTCTTACATCAGAATTAAGCTCGTTTATTAATTCTACCACTAATATGGAATTATGTGGCTATACTTAACCCCTGGACTTATTCTTATTCATAGTTGAAACATCAGCTAGGCTGAAAGATCTAGAGCATTATGACATCAAAAAAAATCAGAAGTTAAGGAACAGCATAAGGATCGTCAAAGAGGCTAAAACCATCGAATAGTTTCCGGTAGGAGAAATCTATTTATCCGAACTCTTCACTTTATCTTGTCATACTTGTGTTCCACTCTTCATTTTGCACTAGAATAAAGCATCGATAGCACTCCATAGATGAGTCCGAGAATATAGGAGGAAATATGTTCACTTCTCCGAAAATGCTACAAATGGCTCTCAATTGTTTAGCTTCTTTGTTAGCTATTCTGTTTATGTTCATAATTGTTCAACCAGATTAACACTTCTTTGTTCCTTTTTTTGAGCAAAAATTAAACCTTTTATAAACATAGAGCAAGAAAGCTTAACACATTGCAGGATGAGCAGCCTTTACATCCTACTATCACCTCTACCTATATAGTACAAAGAATTAACAAAAATCTACAAAACACCTATGTACTTCGTGAGCAAAATACTTGTGTGTAATCCCCCAATCCTTGATCAAGCTCCAATTTACTCTTGACCTCGGAATTCCGCGCCAAGTAGCAACCAACATATCTCACTTCAGTAACTATACTCCTTATAATACGTAATACTAAGGGGAGTAACAGAGGCTTGCTGGAACATCACCTTATTAGTTATTTCTACCATAAGCATGGTAGTCAACAAGGTTATGCTTGACTACTTTCACCTCCCCTTCTTGGATGTGCTTACTATTTTCTAATTCAACCCCTCCCCTCAACTACCTCCTCTCCTCTCCTCTCCTCTCACACCCCCCCCCCCCCACAAAAAAAAAAAAGGAAAATACATCTGAGTTTTAAGAAATAGATGTCATAAAACCAAGCTTGAAACCCCTCCAGTCCATTTGGCCCACATACCCATCTAACTAATGGTAAAAAAAAAAAAAACCGTAGTGATGCCAAAAGACTTATTTTAACTCTAGCTTTGTCCTTCTCACAGTGAGTGAAATGACTCAAAGCGATAAATTTTTAAAAAAAATTCCCAAAGGATGAGCTGTCTTTTTTGTTTGTTTACCAAACGATGTTGATTTCTGCATATATTTATTTTTTTAAACAATCCAATCACTAAATAAATTGTTTAAAAATTGTAATCACTGAAATATATTTTTTTCAACTCTCACTATTTGAGAATTATTTTAAATTTTGGAAATTTCTTATCCTCAAAAGTGACCCCAGACAGTGGCAGGGGGCGAGGACCTAAAATCAGGGGAAACAACAGTCTATTATTGGGAAATGGTAGGGGTTGGATTGAGAACCATCTATATTAGTGATAGTTGAAGTTGCCCAAGGTTCAAAACAACTATCTTGGTGATATGAGTAACTACAAAATGCAAAAATGTCTATTTTTTTTAATATAATATGTAATGTATTATATTATTAATTGATAGTTAGCATAAAGTGACTAATCTTAAAGAAATCTAGTGTGGCCAATAAAATTTTGTCAAACTAATCAAAGTTAGCTAGTGAAATTCACTTAATAATGTTTCCTTGAAAAGTAAAAATTAGAATTAGCATTTTCACTTATTTTATTGGCTAGTTGAATAACTAATATTAGTGTTTTACGAAATCATATGCATAATTTGTGAGTATTAAATTGCAGTGTATTTAATATCCAAAATAAGTTACATAATTACAAATCATCCAAGAGTGAGTTGATAAATCAATCAAATAAAAGAGTTGTAGTACAAGATAAATCAAATTTAGTAAAAAAGAAATATTCTAAAATATTCTAAGTTTATTTTTCTTTATTCTTCTTTTCTCATAATTAGCTCTTTTCACTCTTAAACACATTCAACTAATTGGCTATCCCTTCCATATTAGTCTCAATCTAATATGGTATATTTGATGTTTTAAACATGTATTATCTTCTTTCGTTTTTTTCAATTTTGCTTCAATTGTTTCTCATTATACATGGATTTTGGTTAATTTAAATTTTAGCAAGTACCCCTAATTATTTTATTTGAGGGGATGCAATATGTAAGTTTTGTCGTTTGAGGGGCACAAACTATTAAACTATAATTAAAGTAAGATAAAATTAGTAATAATTTTAAACTACAAAAAAGGACTTTAAATATTTGCGGAGAACAATTGTCCACCGTGAAATGTTTACAGCTCCACGATTATAATTGGAAAACTTTGGCTGTCGCACAATATGACAGGTGCTGTCATGCTGTGACAACATATCAATTGACACAACGTACAGCATCTTTCAAGCACAATAAGAGTTGAAAAATCGCATCCCAAATAAGAGAAAAGTAAAGAAGGCGCCTTCCAAAGATAGAGCACAAAGTATAACTATAGAGTTACTGTTAAACAGCAGTAGAAAGTTCAAGTTCAACTAACCATGATATACAGGAATGAAGAGATTATGATGGTCCAATATCGACCCAGAAACGACTCGGCAACGAATGCACCCAAGAGCGGCAGAAGCAACGCTGTACCGGACCAAGCATTCACGTTCTCCGCTGCCGTAGCAGTGGACTGGCCGAGTGGCCCGGTCAAGTAACTGATCAAATTCGAACTTATTCCGTGATGAGCAAACCTCTCTGCCATCTCCATACCTGCATTAAAAACAAATAATTAACCTGCAGTATTTCATTTTATCATAGTACGGTGAGGATGTTAATACTTTATGATGGTTACTTCACCTATGATGAAAGCTGCGGATTTCCAGCGGCCGGATTTGGACCGGTTGGCAGGGCGGCCTTTGTAGTCAACATTTCCTTCGACGACGACAATGTTGTTTAGTAACGTCGGAGTGTCGATGGCGTCGGAAAGGTTGGCCTTCGGGGCTGTAGAGATTGCCATGCGTGGAGTGGAGTAACTGTGCCGAACTCACTGGACTTTGGCTTCAGTTTCTACGTTTAACGCTATAATTGTTGGCTCGGACTGGGTATATTATTGAGTCGGTTAAGATACTCCTGCACGTTAACGAACAACGGTCAAATCTATCGGTATTTTGATGGCAGTGGCACTAATTGTTGGTTGGACTAATAACAGGAGATTGTTGTTTTTTTCTTTGTCAAAATAATAATAGGAGATTCCACCGATCCTTTGTTGTCATATAGTAAGGTTAAATTCATCGTTGAATGATGAAATAAGTGTTTTACACCCTTGAATTTTAATAATTTCAAATATTTAAAATGTAAACTGCTATCATCATCGTTGAGGGAATGGTTTCTCTAAAGAAACTATAGAATTTTCTTAATTTTTTTTATACTAGTGATGGATTAGGTACTTCAGACGTGACCATGATGCTTTTTAGATTTCTTTAAAAATTTTTTTAAAAATCAATTGTTTTGAAATAATAAATGTAATTGAGACAAAAAAATGTGATATTTAATATTTATATTATTTTTTTCTAAACTTGGTTTGCCATAACCAACATGAATGCAGAAGCAATAAAAGCATTCTTTGTCCCAAAAGCACTTTTATTTTGCAGTAGTATCAATATTTTTAATCTTTTTGTTAAATTTGGATAACTTGAATGTTCACTTTTATGTCTTTTGAGTAAAAACTTTTAACTTTTTGACTAAATTATTGTTTCCCTTTAAGTCATTCTATGAATTTATTATTAGTTTTTTGTGAGCTTTTCTAATTATTATAATTTTTTGCTAAATTTAGATATATTGAAATTCCATTGTTCGAATTTAAATAGCTTAACTTTGAAGAGAAATGTTTTGATCTGGTGAAACTTATTTGTATTTTTCATTGATGATATGGTTTATAATTATAGAGTTTATATGATTAAAGATTTAAGCCATTAAGATTATTTATTATATAATATTTCCTCCATCCCAATATTAGAATCATTTTTTGAGAATCTGACATTTTTATGTAGACATGATAATCATTATATCTAGATGAGATGGCATTGATGTTTTTACATATGTATCCTTTGAATTCAAAATATTTGTTTGATAAATGTGTATTGGAATTTTAAAAAGTTTCCTTTTCAAATTGTAAGATTGGAAAGCAGGTTTTAAATTTGAAATGATAACTCTTATTTTAAAACATTAGTAAAGGGAAAACATAACAATAATAATGGGACTGAAGGAGCAATCAAATTGAACTTAGATATATGTTTATTCACCTTTAAAGTACTCTTTAGAATTACTTTTTACCCTCATGTAGTTCGGTGCTTTACCACATAACCCTCTTACATTTAAAATTTATATATAATCCTCTCATAGTTTTGGTTAATGTGTTACCATTAGTTTTTCTCGTTAAAACTAATAGTCAATAATAAAAAGTCAAAATCAAATTCATAAACTGACAAATTTATCCTTTCATTACTTCTTTTTTTCCTCCAAATATAAAAAAGAAGAAATTGAAAAAAAATAGATAACTAAGAACTAGAAAATACCATTAAAGATTTGGTTTAAAAACCTATAATAATATTTGTAGTAAAAAAATTCTATTTTTATTTATTTATTTTATATTTTCCTTCCATCTTTTTTGTTTCTTATTTATTTTTTTATTTCCTCTCCATCTTTTTGGCATTTGGAGAAAATTAAGATTTGTAGGCCATAGTATAGATTTTCAAAATCATCTCTTTTCTTCTAATAAAAACAGAGAAAGGGAGGGAAAGAAGGAAAAGGAAAAAAGAAAAAAAGAAAGAAAGTAGTACAAGAGTGAATTTGTCAATTTATTAGTTTAATTTTGACTTTTTACTATTAATCGCTAGTTGTAACGGAAAAACTAATGATGATATTTGACCTAAACTATAAGGGGGTTATCTAAGATTTTTAATTCATATGAGGATTGTGTAGTAAAGCACCAAATCACAGGGATAAAAGATAACTTATCCAAAAGTAAATAACTAACTTGTTTTTCATTTTATTGTACTATGGTTAGGATTTCAATCTTTTATGATGGTCACTTCACCTGTAACGAAAGAAGCGGATTTCCAACGGCCCGATTTGGATCGGTTAACAGGGAGGCCTTTGTAGTCAACATTTACTTGGGCGACGTCGTCTGGTAATGCTGGAGCTTCGATCGCATCGGAAAGGTTGCCCTCTGTGGCTGTGGAGGCCTCCATATGTGAACTAGAGCAACCGTGCTGAGCTAGCTAAGATCACTTGACTTGGGAACTTGGGTTTAGTTTCAAACGCGCAAGCTATTATTGTTGAAGGTTGAAAATATTTAGGGATAATTTGAGAAACGTCCCTTGAGGTTTCTAGCAGTCTCACTCCCTTCCCTTAAAATTTCAAAAATATCAGAGACCTCCCCTAATAGAATATTGGGTCCCAATTATTACATCATCATGGGCGAAATGACTCAAATACCCACATAACTTAGCAAATATTTTCCAATTATCTAGACAAATTTACTTAAGTTAATTATAAATACGATTAATGTAATTGACGATAATTTAGAAGTGCAATATGGACTTATTCTTCCCTTTGCATTGCTAAATGTCTTCCGTCTCTTTGGTTACTTACCTCTTCCTCTTCAGAACCTTCATACTATTCAAAGAATCTATAATTTGTGCAGCAAAAGTACCGCTTGTGTAGATTCCATTCACTCTCAAAAATTTTAATTCTTGCTTGGCAATTACATTAACAATATCTGTTTCTAATTGTAAATGATGTAGGTGAATTCCAAAATTCACCTCTATTGCTTGAACTGGCTATTTATGTGTGTGTTTCTTGCTACTACAATTGCTTACTTCATTTGCTGCTATTACTTTTAACTCATCCAACACCAAGCACTTTAATTGCATAGAGGCTGATACACAGAGTCCTATCTTGCTGCTTCATTTTGCTCTTATAAATAGTTTGCCGAAATGGCCATTGCATGTAGATGTTAAAAATGACAAGCAGAAACAACCGTTGGTTTCCAGGTGTCAAACTGAAGTTCAGACCTTCCTTGAGCCATTAGTTCCACTTACAATCCTGAACTTTCATTCTTGTTAAATTGTCTAAAGTACTGTTCATATGAAATTATCTCACTAATGCAAAACTTGAGGGCATTTATGGTATCAGGCTGTGTTCTCTCTCCAAACCTCAATTTTTTATTGTTTCTCCTTTTGAATTGGGTTGGATTTGATACTACCTATTCACTTTTAGGGGAAGTCTTTGATATTTTGAAAACCTTAGGGGAGGATAGTGAGGTTGTTAGAAACCTTAAGGGAGGTTTTTGAAATTATCCCAAATATTTATTGAGTAGGTAAGATACTCCGACACGGTAACGAGCAACACTAAAATTTAGGGTAAAATACCAAAAAAAAAAAAAAAACTCTTTGTGGGTTGTTGAATGTTCAATTTAACTCTTTCTGATTTGGAAACCTACACTATAGTTCATTGTGGTTTCGACTAAATTGAAAATTGGACGGAAGACATCCAATTTGACAATTGTGCATTAAATGTCAATATTGCCTCTGCTATACGCAAAATGCTTTCCGTTCAATTTTCAATTTAGTCAAAATTGCCGGGAGCTATAGTGTAATTTTTCAAATCATAAGGAATTAAATTGAACATTCGGCAAATCACAGTGAGTTCATTTAGATAGGGGCAATATTGAAATTTCATATACAACCATTAGATTGAATGCTTTTTGTTTAATTTTCAATTTAGTTGAAACCACAGAAAGTTATAGTGTAGGTTTTTAAACAAGAAAGAGTTAAATTGAACAGTTGACAAATTACAGAGAGTATTTTGGTGGTAGTATTGCATTTCTAGTTTGGAAAAGAAAGTTCTACCATCGCCTTTGTGTATAACATGAGATTCTACGGTCTCTTACAAGTATTATACGGTGTTTTATGCCCTTAAATTTTAATAATTTCAAGGGAAGGAATGAATTAGGTGGTTCGAGAGAAGCGAGTCTAAGTAAGAGATCTTGAATTCGAACCTTACAATTTATGCTAAAAAAATTAATAATTTCAAATATTTAAAATATAAACTACTATCATCATTGAAGAAATAGTTTTTCTAGACGAATTAGATATGAAATTTTCCTAATCTTTTTTATATTAACATTATATACACCATCAGGATCAGGATGTGTGCATGATAATAATTTTTTAATTTAAACTTAAAACTCAAAATTTGAATATCTATCATATATTTAAACTCAATAGTGTACGCCGTTCAATTAATTGTTGTAGTTTTCTACTACTAATCCATAAAGGCCGGGCTGCTTTCCGGTTTATACTCTCCAGTTCTCACAGTGTAGTCTTTGATGTCAAGCACGTGGCTTTTTCAATGGCTGCTTATTCTGTTGATCATCACTCATGATAGGATAATGGGAGCATCACGGTAGTTACAGACAATTTCTAGCCACTCATTCTAATTTGGGTGTACGGACTACTAGCTTGTCCGGGAGCAATCATCTTATTTCACATTGTCTTCTCTTTGCCCTTTTCTTTTACATTTTGCATGTTCCCAACTCTATAATTCTTTGCCCTGCCCATCTCTATTCTGCTCCAATTCCATTCTCCTTAATTAAGAGAAACTGGGAGTCAGGCAACAAAAAGCAGCTGATAGGTAGAATCTAGTGGAGGAAAAAAATATTCTAGGTCTTCGAATAATTAAGTATAATTAACTAATTACTTTAAGACAGGAAGAGTTTCAAAACTCTCCTTAGGTGTAGGTCAATGGATCGAATCTCTTTATCTGCATTCTTGTTAAGGATTTCCTGAAAATTTCACCAATGGATACAAAGATATTCGTTTGGTCCTGTGGCTGTTTAGTTTCTTCCAGATTCTCCATTGATCCCGTTGGAAAACTCTCCTTGTATATAGGTCAATGAATCGAATCTCTTGACCTGCATTCTTATCCAAGATTTCCTGAAAATTTCACTAGCAAGTGCAAAGACACCCATTTGGTACGATAAAGGTTCAGTCCCCTCTGGATTCTTCATTGACTCCCTTGAATCCATCACTTCCTCTTAATATAGAGTGTAGAATAGAATTTCTTGTGTTCAGAAAAAAAAATTAAGTATAATTAAGGAACTAAATTTGTTAAATTAATGAAGCTGTCTTGATAAGCGTGCGTGAGTGTGAAACTCACAGCATGTGTCATCCTATTGCTGTTCCTCATGATAATGGTTAGCCTCAACAAACTAACACTTGAAATCAATGAAAATTCTACAAAACGGTAAGAGATTTCCACCATTTGATGGTAAAAGTCACATCGATTGATATATTCATGACATCTAATGGAACACGGAACTCAATCACATCGATGGCATAGATTTTGAGGTGACACTACCCCAATTGCGACAATGGTACCGGTACAAGTTGCAATATTGCAGATCCTAAAGTAGAAGAAATGTAAAACAAAATATTAAGGAATAGCTTTGACTGAAAAAAGCAATTAACAGGCCTAATGATTAGACAGCTTGTCAAGTTCAGTAGGAATGCATGGCAATTTAATTGGGCCGAAACGTTGTTGGGATGAAGTTTTTTCTTTTTTCTTTTGATAAAAATTATTGGGATGAATTTCTAAAGCAATTGAGAGGAATTAAGTTGATTTATCATGTAGTGAGTGAACGCATTAGAGGATGATTAAGAAAAGGTGCAATTAGTTATCAGCCGAAAAGGAACGTAAAATTTTGTAAATTTGCTGAAGATAATTAGTGGTAGATATGCCTTGAAAAAAATCCAAGTTACCAAATATTGAAAAGAGATTATTAATTAGAAGAGAAACTTATTGAAACTGTTTCCACATTGTTATGCTTAATTTGTAACAAATGAAAGTGTGTAATTGGGATAATTTGAGTTTGTGGTCAATAGGATATATTGTTTAATATGTTAGGTTACTTGTTGCATTTATCTATTATATGGTAATTTGCACTCATAATTCTGATTTGGAAAATAAAAGTAAATGGAGAACAAAATATGCCATTGAATGAGTAAGAACTGTAAAGATTGTCATGCATAATTAGGAAGATATCTGGTAATATATTAGCAAAAGCCATTTAACATGGATTTAATTTAGATGTGTTTCTAACTCATCCAGCGCCAATTTGTAAAAATCTAACCACTGTCATCTCTCTCGAATGAAGAAAATTATTTTTTAGTTCCTCGAAAACACCTAAAATAAAATTTTAAACATAAATTTGAGTAATTTTTTCCTTGCAGGGTAGAATTTAAAAAGTCGAGAACAAAAAGAATGATTTGAATCCAGAACTTCTAAATTCTGTGACCTTGAAATATGCAAAACACTTTATTCTTACAAAGTAACGCACAGAGTAATTTTTCTAAGTGAAATTTCAATAGACATATTGGTAAATTTAGTAGTATTGGAAGAAGTTCAATATCCCCATCAGCTAATAAGGATACCACCATTTTGACAAAAAAAAAAAAAAAAGGATACCACCCTGTGATACTAATTAGGTTTTGACATTCGATTTGACCTCATCCTTGTATAATACTCCAACAATCTCTCAGGGTCAGGAAGATTTTCTTTGATGATGGGCTCTTCCTTGAAATTCTTGACCCATGCATGCAAGCGTGGTAAACGACTTGGTTCCAAAACCTTGATCCCCACCAACTGTTCCATGGGTTGAATCCAACAGGCAAACCAGGCAAATATCAAGTCCACCATATTGATCGAGTTGCCACCAAAAAACTTCTTGTCCCCAAGAGCTTGCTCTTCAATAATTTTCAGAAAGTCAAACATTTGTTCTGCTGCCTCTTTCTTGCCATCTTCTCTTCCCCAGAAGAGGGATGCAACAGCACTACGTCCCTAAATCATGATAATTTTTTCAAATCATCAGAAGTTAGTTAAGCTAATAGTATTTTAAGTAAAAGATTAACATGATACTTTTTTTTTGAAATAAGAGCTTACCCCAAAGATATCCAATTCAATGTTTTCTACAATGTAATCCTATTAAAATCTGCTTGCTTGGAAAACAAGAAGATAAAAGGCTATCTAGGAGTTTTGCAGAAGATGAGATTACCTTGTCTGTTGCAAAATTTATCCAAAACCGAGCTACAGATCTCTCATAGGGATCTTTTGGCAGCAGTGGGTTATGGGGCCACACCTCTTCAATATATTCAAGGATTACAAGGGACTCAGAAATGGGTTTTCCAGCATGAACCAGCACGGGAACTTTCTTGTAAACTGGATTGTAACGTAACAGCAACTCACTCTTGTTAGCCAGGTCTTCTTCTATGTAATCATACTCGATGCGCTTCAATTTCAGTGCCCATATCACCCGATAAACAAAGGGGCTTGGCCAAAATCCATGAAGCTTCACTTCGTTATCCATTTGATCTTCTAGGGGAATGGGGTGCCAGGCTTAATTTTTCTTTATAGGAGCAGTGATAGACAAATAATAATGCATTTAAATGTCAAGTTGTTTTTAATATTATAATAAATGATTGCTTTTCTTGCAATATTTCTAGTTTAGTCAGCAATGGCGGCCTAACATAGTCAACAAAGATGAGGGTAAAGAAAAAGCTCCTCTCTTTCGTCTTCACAGCCAAAAGATAATCTTGTTTACACAGTCATTGGAAGGTTCCAATGACCAATGTGTAAAGATGATTTGATTCCTTAGAGGGGCAATTCAAACAGTATTTTGAAGCAGACATGTAAGGCCATGTTTGTTCAATTATCACAATTAGCAATGCCAAAATTGATTTCCACAGGTGAATGAGTCAATAAAGACGGTAAGATTGAGTTGGAAAAAGACAAAACAAGGTTCAATGACGAATCACAGACCATAAAAACCAAGAAAAAGGAAGGAAATTCAAACAATGCCCCTGCATTGTGGAACAGGGTGTTTAGTTCTGCTGTTGGTATTTTCGTGTTTTGGGGCTCTTTGACCGCTATCACCGCTATCAGACTCGCTGGTTATTGAGCATTAAAAACTTCAGCACAGTTTCAAATACCCCTCAAAAGTCTAACTCCATCCTGCAATCAAAGGGCAATTAGTAGCTCATCTTTACCCTCTCCATTGTGAGGCCCAAACAACTGATAAAAGATTGTGAAAATCAATGAACCATTAGAACAAGAAATGCTTCCGTGAAATTGCAAACATGTAGTACACCAACTCAAGTCAGTTAAAATTAGATAGATTGGCAACCGCAGAGTGATGTGGTACAGCAAAACAACCAGCCAGACCTTTCCTTCAGTTGCACTTGAAGTTTCACAGAGAAGAATTTCAATTCCAAACCAAAACTATTTTAACAACCTCAGAGGCGAGCTGCACTGCATTTGGGATGACAACTTTTGACTGTAGCAATTCAACCTCTCAGATTTTTTGTCCCCTTCATACAAGTAACTTACCATTGATCCTGCTGGAGAGATTGACTCCCAATTTTTCCTGCAGTGTTCCTAATTTGTATCCCTTTTAGAAAGCGCCAGCGAGAGTTCCTCAACTATAGACAAAGGATTGAGCAAAATACATGCAGGCAGTGATTGCTAACATGCAAAGTGCAGCAAGAAACCAATAAGAGTAATCCAAATGTGCCCGATTCAAGAAGTCTGCAAACCAACCGTCTTGATCCCCTCCACTTGTGGCTTTCTGAATGACAGAGATTAGAAAACTACTTAGGAAACTCCCTACTCCAAAGATACTGAGGTATAGAGACATGCCTATACTTCTCAAGTCACCAGGAACCTGATCATAGAAAAATTCTCGTAAACCAACCATTGAAAATACTTCTACAATCCCAAACAACAGGTATTGAGGAGTCAACCAGAATACGCTCATTGGAACTGTAGCATCTGGCAAATGAACCAGCCCATATTCAAGAGCAGTTTCAAGACGTTACCTCTCAACTAAAGCAGCAATCACCATGTAAACCATAGATAATAATAGGCCAAGCCCAATTCTTTGAACTTGAAGCGCTTCTTTACCCGAAGGTTTCGCAGTAATAACTCTGGCAACAAGGACCAAAACCCGGTCATAGATAGGAATGAAGATGACAACTGAAACGTTGATGAAAGATTGTAGTGCAGCAGGCGGTGCTTCAAAACCTGAGCCAAGTGATCTGAATCCTTTCTTGGTGAGGTGAATGCTTGAACAAATATTACAGCATAAGACAAACATGTAAACCATATCAGAATCAGTCTGAAAATTGCTTTTGCATCTTCAAGCTCACTTGTCATGTAAACTTCCCCCTCATCCTTGGAACCATCAGGTGTGCAAGCAGTGCTTTGTTAAGAAACATATACCAGAACTCAGATTCAGAGACGGTGCAAATGAAAATTTTAGTACTTTGCAGACAAAGAGCATCTCAACACTAGGATATTTAAGGAAAATTACTACTTCCCTTAGTGAACATTGAAGGAAAATTTCTCTCTCTCTCTCTCTCAACAAGACAAAATCACCACAGAAGCAACGCTGTACCGGACCAAGCATTCACGTTCTCCGCTGCCGTAGCAGTGGACTGGCCGAGTGGCCCGGTCAAGTAACTGATCAAATTCGAACTTATTCCGTGATGAGCAAACCTCTCTGCCATCTCCATACCTGCATTAAAAACAAATAATTAACCTGCAGTATTTCATTTTATCATAGTACGGTGAGGATGTTAATACTTTATGATGGTTACTTCACCTATGATGAAAGCTGCGGATTTCCAGCGGCCGGATTTGGACCGGTTGGCAGGGCGGCCTTTGTAGTCAACATTTCCTTCGACGACGACAATGTTGTTTAGTAACGTCGGAGTGTCGATGGCGTCGGAAAGGTTGGCCTGCGGGGCTGTAGACATTGCCATGCGTGGAGTGGAGTAACTGTGCCGAACTCACTTGTCAAGTTCAGTAGGAATGCATGTCAACTTAATTGGGCCGAGCGTTGTTGGGATGAAGTTTTTTCTTTTTGCTTTTGGTAAAAACTATTGGGATGAATTTCTAAAGCAATTGAGAGGAAATTAAGTTGATTTATCATGTAGTTAGTGAGCGCATTAGAGGATGATTAAGAAAAGGTGCAATTAGTTATCAGCCGAAAGGGAATGTAAAATTTTGTAAATTTGCAGAAGATAATTAGTGGTTGATATGCCTTGAAAACAATCCAAGTTAACAAATATTGAAAAGAGATTATCAATTAGAAGAGAAACTTATTGAAACTGTTTCCACATTGTTATGCTTAATTTGCAACAAATGAAAGTGAGTAATTGGGATAATTTGAGTTTGTGGTCAATAGGATATATTGTTTAATATGTTAGGTTTCTTGTTGCATTTATCTATGATATGGTAATTTGCACTCATAATTCTGATTTGGAAAATAAAAGTAAATGGAGAACAAAATATGCCATTGAATGAGTAAGATCGGTGAAGATTGTCATGCATAATTAAAAAGGTATTTGCTAATATATTAGCAAAATCCATTTAACATGGATTTAATTTATATGTGTTTCTAAATTATCCAGTGCCAATTTGTAAAAATCTAACCACTGTCATCTCTTTAGAATGAAGAAAAATATTTTTTAGTTCCCTAAAAACACCTAAAATAAAAATTTAAACATAAATTCGAGTAATTTTTTTTCTTGCAGGGTAAGATTTAAAAAGTAGAGAACAAGAAGGGGGATTTGACTCCAAGACTTCTAAATTCTGCAACCTGAAGATGTGCAAAACACTTTATTCTTACAAAGTAACTCTGTAAACCACACAGAGTAATTTTTCTAAGTGAAATTTCAATAGACATATCGGTAAATTTAGTAATGTTGGAAGAAGTTCAATATCCCCACCAGCTAATAAGGATACCATCCTGTGATACTAATTAGGCTTTGACACAAGATTTGACCTCATCCTCGTATAATACTCCAACATTCTCTCAGGGTCAGGAAGATTTTCTTTGATGATGGGCTCTTCCTTGAAATTGTTGACCCATGCATGAAAGCGTGGTAAACGACTCGGTTCCCAAACCTTGATCCCCACCACCTGTTGCATGGTTTGAATCCAACAGGTAAACAAGGCAAATATCAAGTCCACCATATTGATCGAGTTGCCACCAAAAAACTTCTTGTCCCCAAGAGCTTGCTCTTCACTAATTTTCAGAAAGTCAAACATTTGTTCTGCTGCCTCTTTCTTGCCATCTTCTCTTCCCCAGAAGAAGGATACAACAGCACTACCTACCTAAACCATGATAATTTTTTTCTAATCATCAGAAGTTAGTTAAACTAATAGTATTATTTTAAGTAAAGATTAACATGATACTTTTTTTGAAATAAGAGCTTGCCCCAAAGATATCCAATTCAATGTTTTCTACAATGTAATCCTATTAAAACCTGCTTGCTTGAAAAGCAAGAAGATAAAAGGCTATCTAGGAGTTTTGCGAGGATGAGATTACCTTGTCTGTTGCAAAATTTATCCAAAACCGAGCTACAGATCTCTCATAGGGATCTTTTGGCAGCAGTGGGTTATGGGGCCACACCTCCTCAATATATTCAAGGATTACAGGGGACTCAGAAATGGGTTTTCCAGCATGAACCAGCACGGGAACTTTCTTGTAAACTGGATTGTAACGTAACAGCAATTCACTCTTGTTAGGCAGGTCTTCTTCTATGTAATCATACTCGATGCCCTTCAATTTCAGCGCCCATATCACCCAATAAACAAAGGGGCTTGACCAAAAGCCATGAAGCTTCACTTCTTTATCCATTTGATCTTCTAGGGGAATGGGGTGCCAGGCTTAGTTTTTCTTCTTTATAGGAGCAGTGATAGACTAATAATAATGCATTTAAAGGTCAAGCTGTTTCTAATATTATAATAAATGATTGCTTTTGCCAGCCTTTTAATAGCTCAGTCAGCAATGGCGTCCTAACGTAGTCAACAAAGACGAGGGTAAAGAAAAAGCTCCTGCAAGCCCTCTTTTACGTCTTCACAGCCAAAAGATAATCTTTGTTTATACAGTCATTGGAAAGTTCTAAAGACAAATGTGTAAAGATGATTTGATTAAGCAGGTGAGGGCCAATTCAAACAGGACTTTGAAGCAGATATGTAAAGCCATATTTCTTCAATTATCACAATTAGCATGCTAAAATTGATTTCCACAGGTGAATGAGTCGATAAAAATGGAAAGATTGAGTTGCAAAAAGACAACAAGGATGGTGCCCACTACCAATGCATTAAGATTTGGTGAGATGGGTGGCAAGAGTTCAAACCTTACCTCCCACCAATTTGTCACAATTAAATGTAGTCTTACTTAAAAAAATCCAAACGGGTGTGTAATGCACCCGTCTGATCCGGTGGTGGTTCAATCCCCTCCGAATTACCTCAGGACCTCTTCAGGCGCTCCTCTCCCCATAGTGTAAGAAGCTATCGCATCGACAAAAAAAAAAAGGTTCAATGACAAATCACGGACCAACAAAACCAAGAAAAAGGAAGGAAATTCAAACAATGCCCCTGCATTGGCCCACGTTTGGCCCATCTGTTTGCCTGATTCAATGATGTCTTAAAAGCAGATTTCAAGACAATGGATTTGAATTACAGGAAAACAATCTCTAACCTATAACTGTAACAGAGTGGAGAGGTCATCTTTGCCCTCTCCATTGTGAAGCCCAAACAACTGATAAAAGATTGTGAAAATCAATGAACCCGTAGAACAAGAAATGCTTCTGTGAAATTGCAAACATGTAGTACACCAACTCAAGTCAGTTAAAATAAGATAGATTGGCAACCGCAGAGGAAAAGAAAGTCAAGGGAGGAAAACATTTAATGACACTAGCAGGACTTGTACAGTTAGAATGGAGCACAGCCAAAAGGGACAAGAAACCAAGTCCCTGCTATCAGTCCAAAGTAATAACATCATTTACTATCATATACACAAGACAGAATGCTAAAAACACACAAACAAATCAAACAGCCATTGCAATTAGACAAAATACCTCAAAGAAAGTCAAGGGAGCTATCTTATCTATCAAAACTTTCTGGGTTCCAGACCAAAGTTCATTCCAGTAAAATGTGACAACATTTGACATAACATCTATAAAACCAAAAAAATTCGAGAACGAAGGTTGATCTGCCCAGGCCAGTTAAACTATGCTCTCAAAAATTAGATAATAACAACAACATTAATCACAGTAAAACATATTCAAATCTAGGAAGGAAAGGGGGTGGTGGGTATGCTATTTACTAACCAAAATGTAGAGCAATGAAGCAAGAATGATAGTACGATATCAGCCCGGAAACGAGTCAGCAAGAAAGGCACCCAAAAGGGGCAAAAGCGACGCCATTCCAAACCAGGCGTTGACATTCTCGGCGGCGGTGGCAGTGGACTGGCCCAAGTGTCCGGTCAGGTAATTTATTAAATCCGAATTTATCCAGTAATACGTAAATCTCCCAGACATCTCAACGCCTGTATTAAATTGATGAAATTAACATCAAATTTGCTAGTAGCAAAAGATTTGGGATTTGGGAGTTGAAACTTACGTATGATAAATCAAGCGGGTTTCCATCCAACGGATTGGGATCGGTAGACTGGAGGACCCTTATAGTCGACTGAGCCATCAACAACGTCGTCGAGCAGCGGAGTCCCGGCTTCGGCGTCGGCATCGGCAATATCTGTTCCGGTTGACATAGGCGATAGAGTTCAGTCATGTGGGGCTCTGACTGAGCCGGTCAGCTCAGCACACTTAGCTGGAAGTGCGGCGGCGCTCGTCCTTTGACTCTAAAGCGGGACCATGTGACCCATGTGTGAGAGCATTAGGACGTAGTTATTATTAGTATTATTTTTTAAGTGAGGAAAAATTTGCCTTATTATGGATCGTTACATAAATTGAGTTTTAGCATTCAAATCCAACTTGAAATATTAATTTTGGCCTATCAAGGATGCAGTCCAAATAATTTGATTTGACTTAACAAAAAAAATGATTGAAAAATGTATCGATGCAAACTTTTTTTTTTTTGCGAAAACTAGCATTTCAATTTTTCTGCGACAAGCAGCAATTCAAACAAGGCCTTAATTTTTTTTGATAAGGTCAATAGTTGATATTTGAATTTGTGATATCTGTACTATTTTGAGAAAACATGCCTGTGGAGAACCTAAGTGGAGTGGAAACTGATTGAGCTTTAATCCTGGTAAGAGTTTGCTTGGTCAAACCTCTTAAAAGTAGCTCGAATAACTTAATGAATTTGACTTTGAGTTATCTCTTACATCGGAGTGGTTAGAAAACTGTCAAACATAATTGGGTTTTTGAATGTATATCTTTTATTTTTTTATATTTATTGTTATGAAATGTTTTTTGTATCTCTTGTTTATAATTATTACATTAACCTCTGTTGAACTCGATATAGATAGACTTGATGGAGTTCATCTAAGCTGTCTCAAGATTAAGTTTCAAAATACAATCAGCTCAACCACTAGAATTCGGTTCACACTTGAATGGATCCGATTTTCAAATGTCCAATGCCCAAACTACAGAGGTTGAGTTTTAGAATTTTGAGCTCAACCTCAAAATTCAAGTATTTTAGCCGGTGTCTAACAATAGCTATTTATGTCCATGTTTTGTGTCTTTTATCTTCACTTTTGGACATAAATTACATGGCCTTGGAAAACTGCCTCCGAAAGAGGGGTACACAAAAAGGCCTTGGAAAGCTTTTGTGTGTGGAATATTTGGTTAAATTCATTTTGAAGCAGAATTCCTTGGAATTTGAGTAAAATTTAGAAATGAGTAATAGTTTATCGTTAGTAAGTGCAGAAGTATGCAGTACTAAATATCTCTGATACTATATCCTAAACACAAAATCTCAACAGTAGTGACTAGCAATCAGTTATCTAGAACTAGTTAACTTGTAAAATTCTCTCCTAAATTTGATGAAGATACTAAGAGGAGCCACAGAAGTCTAGATGCCTTATAACCTAGTACAGAAAATACCCCTCCTCTGTTGATAATAAAAAAAAAATCCAAATTAGGGTATGACGTGATATCATGAAATCTGATTTAAAATTCTAATTCCCAATTTGGCACCATAGTTAGTAAATTATGGGATGAATATAATACAAATATTAAACATACGTATATTATATGAATTTTTTCTCAAAAGTACGATTAAAGGTTCGGCATAAAAATAAGTATTCGATAGAATTAAGTATATAAGTTCGTATATGAATAGTATGAAGTATGAACATATTTGAAAGTTATGGAACTAAAAATACGGATAAATTTGCTATAGTTTTCAAAGACAATGCTACATTTGTACCAATTTTAAATTTATTTTTATGTATGAGACATTAAATTTTCTCATTAAATTTATTAAAATTTTATCACCTTATTACCTAAAATATGCATATATCTACATTTATTATGCTATACATCACTCTTATTTTGTATATAATTCAAAAAGTATGTCATTATCCTTACTCAAATTTTAAAATCTTTTGAAAAATTAAAGTATAATTGGTGAAGTACATATCATGAAATCACCTTTAAATTTTGAAGTGCCATTCTCAATTTGGCAACATATCTAACCGACCAACCACCCTATCCATCCTGATCCCTTCCTTCCAGTCTTCCACATGCCTCAACAACACACAGTCACACACCAGAATGGCAGTCACCTCAACCTGACTCGTCCCAACATTCCGCACTGTAAAAAAAAAGTCGTCACTGTCACTCAATTCAACAGATTTCATCTCTGTTCGCCCAAAAAAGAAAGGGGATACAGGAAACAGAGACACGTTAACTATCAATGATGCCGTACTAATTAAGCACAGCTCCACGAGTCATCATCTATCATGTGGGGCTTGTGCAAGGTATTCTGTTCCTATTTCAACCTCAACAGCAACCTTAAGTGCCAGAATCACAAGAAACAGAGCAATCAAGAGAATCTGCTACCCATTCGAATCCCAGATGAATACGAAGACGTCCCACCACTTTCTTGTTGCAAGATGTTTTTAGCATCTTGGCTATTTGGTTCTAGTAATAACGCTAGTGCTTTTGTTAAGTATTTAATTCTAGCCCTTTTCTCCCCGTTGCTTCTTCCTTTGATTTGTGTCACGTTTCCGTTTCTTTGTGCTTTGGAGCTGTTCTTCCACCTCAGCCGCTGGAGGTGTTGGAGGAGGAGGAGGAAGAGCAGCCCGGCTGCTGAGGAGGGTTGTGCCGGAGATGGGAAGATCCGGGGGGAAGATGGAGGAAACGGAGAGAGGCTGTTGCAGAGGTATCTTGAAGATCAGCTGATGCTTGTTGCCAGATCTTTGTACGGGGACAATGATGATGACGAAGAGGAAGAAGAGATTGTAGAGGCCGATGTAGAATATTTTGGTAGTAAAAGCCCTTCTACGTAATTTTTGGGGGGGGGGGGGAATTGGAATTAGTAAAAGTGTAAAACAGGTGATGGCATTTGTTCTGTTTTGCAGGACCATTTGGTTTCTTGACATGTAGTTTAACCTTACGTGTATATAAAGGTCAACATTACTTGACTTTTTTGCGTTGGACTGGATTCCTTAAAGGCATTTATGAAAGCAAATTTGAGGTTTTCTCATGCTTTTGAGTTGAGATAAAGTTTTCTATTTTGGGTTGTTTGTAATGTATATGAATGTAACTGAAGTTATAGAACATATATGGCAAGCTTTATTAAGTACGATTTTTCCTTTTGTGATTCTCAATTTTTGAATTTTTTTTTGTTTAAGAATCCAGTAACTCGTGATCGTAATATCTTATTATATAATAAAACGTATGTAGGAGTTTGATGTTAATAAAAAAAGTGTTAACATTTTTCCTTTCAAAAATATCTTTATAATATTTACTATTATTTATCTAAAAAATCTTCTACTGTTATATATAATTATCACTACATAACTATCATTGCACTTGTCAATTAGCTGATTAATTAATCTATTAATGAACATTGTATTCCTTCCAAAAATCTCTCTAACTAATTTTTTATTCTATATTTTTTTATTATTTATTTTTTTAAAATTTACACACACACAGTGTGTCCCCACTTGGGATCCTCGGTTACATGTTTTTAGTGCCAACCCAATGCCACCACTAGAATTGTGCAAAGTGTTTTGTTGTCATTAGCACTTTAATTTTTTATTAATTCAAATTGGTTCAAAGTTAACACAAATTTTCTTATTCTCTAAAACTCTGAACCAAAAGCCACTCGCCCGGTCTAACTCCTGCATCAATAATTTTGTAAAGCTGCTGCTTTGGGGAAAAAGAATAAGAAAACCCTCTGTTTCCGATGATTGCCTTCAAACACTTCCGTGCTAACAACTAAATGACGAAAATCTGCTTTAAGAAAACATAATCACAATCACTGGCAGCACCAAAGGAAATCCCAGAACAGGAGTTTAGCTACCGACAATAAATTCAATGAGAAACAGAATTAATGATGGTTGATTACTTCATTGAGCTTAATGTATTGCAGAAACGACATCGTTGAGTCGGGGAAGATGGAAGCTTGGGAGGTCGAACCCAGTGATAGAGGGGTTGTTGGGCCTCGGCCAGGACCACCGGTGCCCACCGGGGGCGGAATAGGAGCAGTGGACGAGTATAACCACCGCCGGTAGGTAATCCATGGCTTCCGCTGATGAATTCGCCGGCAAAGCATTGTGCAATGGTAAGAGCTGGACCAGCGTGCGACCGCTTGATCGATGGTGCTCCAGTAAACCATTAGCCCAAGAGCTTTGTGTCGTGGATCCGCCGCATCAGTTGGTTTCGGATTTCTTTGGTCCATCTGATTGGAATATTCCCTTGCTTCGGCAATGCATGCCTAATCGTTGGGTTAATGTGATCTCCCAAATGAAGTTTTTTCCGGACAAGGATGATAACATGATTTGGTTGCCTTCTTCGTCTGGTCAGTTCACAGTTTCATCGGCTTGGGATGAACTTCGTCAGAAGCGGAATGTCTCATTTGTTGATTCGTTGACATGGAGTACTCTTATATCCTTGAAACTCTTTTGGCTTTTTTAAAAGCAATCAAGCACGGAAGAGTTTGAAGGCAATCACCGGAAACAGAGGGTTTTCTTATTCTTTTTCCCCAAAGCAGCAGTTGTACAAAATTATTGATGCAGGAGTTAGACCAGTCGAGTGCCTTTTGGTTCAGAGTTTTAGAGAATAAGAAAATTTGTGTTAACTTTGAACCAATTTGAGTTAATAAAAAATTAAAGTGCTAATGACAACAAGACACTTGGCACAATTCTAGTGGTGGCATTGGGTTGGTACTAAAAACATGTAATCGATACTAAAAACATGTAATCGAGGATTCCAAGTGATAGTGATGTGTCCCACCCGTACCATAGTTGTCATTATTGTTATCATGGATTCGTCCACCAACTTTTTCATTTTCACTTCACATATTATTCTTTTAGCTTAGCCTTTATCTAACCCCTGCTTTCTTCTTTGTATGGCTGTGTTTTTGACCTCTTCCCATTCTCCTACAACATGACCATGAGCGTTACCCAGAGGAAACTATCTAGTTTGTGTGTCTCTCTGCTATTTCTCCACTTCTTTCATTATTCTTCACCCCAGAAAACCTGCCCAAGCTGTGGCTCTCTAGAAATTCCATATCCGTTAAGCACCAATCCTACCTGTGGTGATTCAGATTATCATGTACGTTGTGACCCAAACTCTCAGAAACTCTATTTTGATTCCCTCAACGGGAGCTCTTACCTTGTCCTCAGAGTTATGCCTTCCTTGCAACGCATGGTTTTGCAACCATCACCCTGGGTGCCTGGCACTTGCATCACTCAAGACATGCCAAGGAGTGAGGGACTCTGGTTGAACCAGACACTCCCTTTTAACCTAACTTCTTCTAATACTATATTCCTATTCAATTGTTCACCTCGTCTCATGGTCTCTCCTCTCAATTGCACTCCATCTAGTCTTTGCCACAGGTACCTGGAGAGCTCTGGACATGTTGATGAAGAACGTGCACCGAAGTGTGCAAGTGGTCCTAAACCATGTTGCACCTTTGTTGCTGGTGGCATGCCATCAGCATACAAGATAAGGCTGCATAGTTCGGGCTGCCAAGCATTTAGAAGCATCCTTCACTTGGATGCTGAAAAACCTGCAAGTGAGTGGGAGGAGGGACTGGAACTACAATGGGCTCCCCCTGCTGAACCCCTCTGCAAATCCCAAGTTGACTGCACTGGGCCTTCGACATGTTCAACAGCTGGTAAATCTGGCAATCTTCGTTGTGTTTGCAATAAAGGATATTATTGGAATCATGGCTCAGCAACTTGCTTGACGAAGCACAAGAAGACCTCAAACGCTAGTCTCGCTCTGAAAGTTTCTCTTGGGATCTCTGCATTTTTAACTTTTGTTGTGGCACTAACTGCGTTTACTTTGAGAAAGTCAGTCAGATTTTCTGGCCAGACGAAGCTTGCTAAAGCAAGAGAAGACATGTTGAAGCTTGAGAATGATGGAAAATCTGCAAGGATGTTCAGTTTCAAAGAGGTAATGAAAGCTACAAATGGTTTCTCTAAAAACAGGATTTTGGGGAGTGGTGGATTTGGAGAAGTTTATAAAGGTGAGCTTCAAGATGGAACTGTTGTTGCGATAAAATCAGCAAAGGTGGGCAACGTAAAAAGCACAGAGCAAGTCCTCAATGAACTACGCATACTTTCTCAAGTCAATCACAAGAACTTAGTAAAACTTTTAGGGTGTTGTGTTGAAGCTGAACAACCACTGATTATTTATGAGTACATTTCCAATGGAACCCTCCATGACCATCTGCATGGCAAATACTCCAATTCTCTGGACTGGAAAACAAGACTAAAAATTGCTTTAGGAGCAGCGGAAGCATTGGCTTATCTGCACTCAGCAGCATATACTCCAATCTACCACAGAGATGTCAAGTCGACAAACATACTCTTAGATGATGACTTCAATTCTAAAGTGTCAGACTTTGGGCTATCTAGATTGGCTTGCCCAGGATTGAGTCACATATCCACTTGTGCCCAAGGAACATTAGGGTACTTAGATCCTGAGTATTACCGCAACTACCAGCTGACTGACAAAAGTGATGTTTATAGCTTTGGGGTTGTGCTCCTAGAAATTTTGACTTCAGCGAAAGCAATTGACTTTTCACGAGATGATGATGATGTAAATTTAGCCATATATGTGAGTCAGAAAGCTAATAATGGCCTCATCATGGAAGTTGTGGAAAAAAGTTGCTAGGAGAGAAACCTTCAGTAGAAATGATGTCTAGTATTAGGGCCTTCTCTGAGCTAGCTCTTGCCTGTTTAAAGGAAAAGAAGGTGGACAGACCAAGCATGACTCACATCGTTCAAGAACTTAAATACATCACTGAAATGGTAAATCAGGAAGAGGTTTGTACTAATATGAGTGTGTGAATATATCTTAGTATCTTTCGAAAGGAATGCAATAAAGTGCGAATATCTGTGATCTTTGAATATCCAGATAATCTGTGGATATGAAGAGAATAAAAAGGTATATGTATAGCAAGAAGACCCTTTCAGTTTTCATGATTCAAGAAGTCTATAAAGGGGTTCTGCATATGGATACTAGTGGGATGCAAAGACATGAAAAAGATATGCTTTGGGATCAGATGCTTACTTTGAGTGGAAAGTAAGTATTGAATTGAAGCTCTTAGGTATGGAATAGTGGTTTGAGAGGTCTCAAATTTGCGGTTTTAGATCTGGTCCAAGGATCCGTCTTGGATCAATCAGATACAGCACCAGATCCTTTGAACCCTTAATGTGTAGAATCAGATTCAGTCCCAAATTCTCCAAAATTCTCCTACCAATTGTAGAACCATTGGCAAATATCATGTGTAATTGTTGGTATTAATTGGATAAATCGAGTATGGAAATGTGGCCTAAAGAAGAATATATTTTGCTAGGCCATTAAGTTTATACAGGTGGTTTTCTTGGAGTCTTAAATTGGATAAACGTACCATACCCAAAAACAAGCCATTTTGTAATCTTGAGTAATTTTTTAAATTTTATCTAGTAGTAGCTGACTTTTTCTTCACTTAATTCCTTCAGAGACCATTCAAACTCTTTTAATGGACTCAGTCTCTAAAAGAACTTGTTCATAGAATTTGCGGGTCTTGAATAGGCATTCAGTAGTATAATAATAGTCATTGTGAAAGTAGGTTTGGATCAATTTTGCAAAAATTTTTTGAAAAATAATCTAGTTTAGTTTTGGTAATATAAGCCTTCCTTTCTTTAAGAAAATAATTTTGTAAATAGGAAGAGGTATTGGCTTGAATAGGGGTAGAAATATTTGTCTGATCACGTGTTTGTGGAGGTGTTTCTGATTAGAAAAAAAAAGAATTAATCTTCTATATATTGACAGTATATACACTTTCGCCATTGAATTTATAACACATAATTCAAATTTAAGTTTGATACCTAAATTTTATATATATGTCGTGTATCCAACCGTGATAATGTATATACTTGTCAGTGTATATAAGATTTACTAAAAAAAAAAAGTCATAGAATGGGTGAGCTTAGGCTATTTGAGTGAGTGCTTGGACAAATATCTTTTAGAGTAAAAGGTGTTGGGCTCGATGATGGGTAGTAGGCCTTGGACTTGCGGAGTTAGGACAGCTTAGCAATGGTCTGTTAGGCCTGCAACCAAGCTATCTTGCCATTACGTTTCTAAAATTCTTGAGTTGAGAAATTTGGCAAAGAATTCTCTTCTCCTTTGATGTATTCGATATCAAACTCAAAGTTGGATAATATAGCTTTCCATCTTGTAAAAATTTATTTAGAAATTAAAATTTTAACATATTTTGTTGCCTTGCAATCAACTTGTTACAGAAAATTTTTATTTATTAAATCATCTTGAAATTTAGAAAAGCATCAATTGATAAAATCTCTTCTTTAACAGCAAAGTAATTTTTCTGAACTCTAACCTAGACACCTGAGTGGTATCAAAGTAGTTGCCCTATTTGTTTGGAGTCGAGTCTAGAATTATGCATATACTTATGATGACACCAAGTTAACATCAAATTAACAGCAACTGACCTACGCACGTTTTATTCTTGTAAAGTATTAAACAGTGGGCTGAAACTTTGGACTATTTTTCATGGCAATTTCAAGCCACTAGAAAGGCTTCAGTCCAAAGTCCAGCCCATGCCAAACAAATAGCTACTTCTCAACCTAGACAAAAGCAAACCATTAATGATCAATCATTAGTTTCAATTGCACATCTTTGTCAAACACTCAGCCTAGCCATTATATCAAAACAGCAACATACATGATAGTTACCCAATCGAACCAAATTTTTGGCACAATGACCCTATTTTGTTAACCAACTACCCTCTAGTAATTGGCCACCACATGTCTTTTTAAAGTAGGAGGTTAAGAGTTTAAAACTTACCTTCTATTAAAAGTTGTCACTTAATGTGACTTCTTTTAGATCCATACAGGTGTTTCTTGCACCCGTATGATTTGATGGTGATTCAATTCTCGTCTATTCTTCGTAACCCTGTTAAGTCATTACCTTAATATATGTTAGAATAAAAGTAAAAGTAGGTGTAGACGATGACAATAGACAAAATAAAGAAAAAGGACCCTATTTTGTTGGCCAGGACAATCTTACCTCCACATTGTAACTTCGTCCCTTCCACCTTTACCTAAACACAAGAATATTACAAACAAGTTTTGATAGATCCCCAATCAGTCTCCTTTAGATCATTCACTAGTAACCTAAAGGATAGCAATGAGGAATGTGCCACCCATTCACGTGCCCGAAATCTTAAGGTCATTAAACCTTGTAAATGAGAAACCAATCTCCATTGACTCCGAGCATTTCAAATCCTTTTGATCCCCCAGGCTACACCTACAAGACAGTTTGGTTCCAAACTTTTCATTTCAGAGCCACATAAACTAATACAGTATTCATATTTATTCTGTTTCAAGAAAACAAACAAGATGACTTTCCAACCTGGTGGAACACCCATTTGGCTCTGATACCAAAACCCCTCTTGTATATTACTTTGCTTGATGGAAAAGGGCTTGCTGCAAAATTTGTAACATGTAATAGTAAGTCCTATAGGTCTTACTAATACATATTACAACTTTTGTATAATTCTATGAAATTTGCAAAAAATCCCATAACAGTCATCTTCTTCTTATTGAACTCAGTCGTAACTCTCTATAGAGTCCAAGGATTCTTCTGCCTGTTTGTTCTTTGATGATTCTAAATAGACCTTGTGATTGCGATTGGTCTAGTTGCTGTAGAATCTGTTTACGTTATCTGACAGATTCTTCTTTGTTGGTGATAGATGCCAATTTTGGTGCTGATAAAGTCTTTTGTTGCAGAAACTAGGATACCTGGTGACCTGCATTTTTAATAGTTTTGGGTTTCCTTTCGAACCATGCTTGAATATGCTGCGATTGAATATAAGTTGTGGTGAAAGGTGACCACCATTTTGTGTAGCCTTATCTGACTAACAAAGGTGGTAAGGACTGGGTCTATATATTTGATGAACTCGAACTTCCATTAGAAGACCCAAACTACAGAGAAGACTGAGAAATAGCGCAAGGAGATTGGGATGTAAAGGTGATAGATGAGAAGAGAGATTTTGCAAAGGACCAAACTCCTTCTAAACTCCTCCTATTAAATCTTATTTTGTTCTTTTTTCATTATTTTAAAATCTATTTCCTAAATCCATCTTTAAAGTTTCTCGCCTACAACCTTTACAAATTTCTTTTCTAGTGAAATAGTTCTTGATTTAATAAAAAGTAGAGGCATGTTCTTGATTGTTAATATGTTTATTTTTTCTTATATTAAAATTATTTCTCAATTTCATTAGAGGTGTTCAAATTCAAAAAAGTCCTTTATCTTCGTAATGCTTGATTAAAGAGTTCCATCTTTTGTATACGTGACTTCATGAGATTCACTACCCTGTCACTAGTGTATATGAAAGTTTTTATCTTCTTCAATAGGCAATGGTTTCTTTTATAGCATTCATATTAAATCAAACGTCTTATAACAATGTCTATTTACCAATGTCTTATAACATTAAACCAGTACAATAAACAGCACAAGTTGACCAAAACAGGTATTTTTCCTTTTCATTAACAGCTTCTCAGCTGCTTTCACTCGTTATTCACAACACCATGTAGAACATTTTCTTCCCAATGTCCCTTACTAATTTATCCATTAAAGTGAAAATAAATTGAGCAGTTTGTTAACATTGGTACAGTCAGTAGAACTATGATATATCATATGTCGACATATCATAAAGTTGATTATTGGATATTTTGTATGAATGCTCCACCCATCACATATAATTATACATCCAAAAGTTGGCAATTTATTATAATTAGGGCAAATTATATTTTACCCCCTTGTGGTTTTCGCAAAAATCACATAACCTCCCATGATTGTCAAAGCTATACATAAACCCCCTGTGATTTGGGTTGAAGTGTCAAATAGACGGAAAGCACCCATCGTGACGATTCATGTCTTAAACGCGCTTGTACTACTGGTAGCAGTAAAAAACGTTCCCATATTACCCTTGACCACTTTAACGGATCCAATAAAGTCTAGATTTGTGCTCCTTATCTCTTTCAATGACGACAGTGAATATGGCTCTGTAGATGGTAACGGTGGTGGTTATGGGGTTGGAAGCGGAGGCAGCAATGACGACAGTGGATATGGCTCTGTAGGTGGTAATGGTGGTGGGTCGGGTGGAGGTGGTGGTAGTGGGTCTGGATCGGGTGGAGGTGGTGGTCCAGGCGATAAATATGGTCTAGGTGGCGGCAGTAATGGTGGTGGATGGAATGGTGGTAGCTATGGTCCTGGTGCAAGCAGTAGGCAAGGGAGTCGGGGCAGCAGCTATGGCTATGGCAGGGGCTGGCGCAGGGGCCCTGGCTTAAGATATGGCAGTAGTAGTACTGGTCATGGCAGCGGAGGTAACAACGGAGAAGGGCAGTATGGAATCAATGGTGGGGGCCTAGACAGGGACAAGCAGCAGCTCCCATACAGCATGAAACCATGACTAGAGCTCTTGTTTTAGAAATCACTTTTTTTGGTAGTTGACCAACGGAAAAGCATGGGAGAAAGAAAGATGCAGAAACCGGAATCCTATCTCTTGAAGAGAGGTGCAGAAGCTCTCCCTTTGACTCAGGTGGGCCTTCCACCACTTTGACTGATGCGGACGCAGTTCCTCTCGTTGTGAAGAAAGAAGTAATGAAAGGAAAGGGAAGCCCGGGCCGCGTTCGTTGTTGCCTGTATAGCTTTCTAGAGCAGAGATCTAGCAACGCATTCTAGGCACAATTGCAGCTACTTTCACAACAAAGATTAAAATAAGGGAAAATCTGACTTCATCTGCTTCCTTTTTTGTATTTATATTAGGGTAATTTGGACATTTTGCCCACGAATCGTCACGATGGGTACTTTCCGTTTATTTGACACTTCAACCCAAACTACAGAGGATTTATGTATAGCTTTTAAAATCTTGAGGGGGTTATGTGGTTTTTGCGAAAACCACAGGAGGAGGGTAAAATGTAATTTGCCCTTATAATTACCTTATACATAGTTCTCAAGTTCTTCTAATTCCTGATTCAATTCATCCCTAACGTGGTAAGTTGAGGAACCTTTAATACTATGATCAACTTTAGCAATCTAATCAATAACTGATTGTAGTATTGGTCAATATCAGCTGCATAAAATGGTATAGCATCAAAATTAAAAAAAAAATTAAACTTGCCTTACTGACTCTCTTTATATTTTCCTCCACAAATGAGATTTTATCGATTTTGTTTGCAATGAAACATACTTGGGTTAGCACTCAAAATGAAAATTCAACACCTTGTTTGATAGTACAACTGTGTGATGGTCCTCTTTTACTTCCAGAAGTTGTTAATTTTGAGGTAGCAGAATAAACATATCCTAAAGTTGCAATTTTCAAATAAAAAAATATTTTTAAAATTTTTTCTAGCAGAGAAGAAATAAGACTTAAGAACCGAAAAAGGGATAAGTGAATTAAAACTCAAGACCTCTACTTTTTTAAAAATAATATTTAGATGTGAACAATTTTGTAACAACTTACTTTACAAGTAATATCTGGCATAGGCATAGAAGATTGACTTTTTTGTAATGAATGCCTTTGTTGCTTTTCTAAACATTGCAAGTAATGACTCTTTTAGATAGATTGCTTGAAATGTGGACCTCTTTTTTTTTCCCTCGGATGCCACCATATTTTATTTGTCAATTCCGTAGATGTCATCATCATCCTCATCATCGATGACATTAATATTCTGGTTTTTCATCATGTAAAGAGTTTAATGTTGCTTCCTTTTTTTTTATTGCTGCTCTTTCAGTCTTGTAAGCTCTTAAATGTACTTTTATTATTTATATACTCACTCTGTCCAATTTTGATAGTCATGATTTTTTTTTCATACAGTTTAAGAAAAATTAGTTAACTCTATTAAAAAAGTATCTGACCTATTATTTTTCTAAAATATTCTTACATTAATATTGAGAGGATGACTAATTACTATACCTTTACATTAATTACAACAACTATTGTATAGAAAGTAGCATCACTCAAGCCATGAATCCAAAAAATTAGTAGGCGTTTGGTTAGCACATTTGAATCAAATTCGAATTTGGGATCACTTATCTTGGATTTGCAATAGAGTCAGTTATTCCAATACATCTGTTTGATTCAGTACCAGGAATGTATATCATTACTATAATCGACATTTGGTTCGTTGGCTCTTTCGAAATGGGATATAAAAAATTTTCACTAATTAAATGTATTAATAAATTTAGTCTAACTAATTATAATTTCAATTAGTAAATATATAATTATTAGTATAATTGATAATATTAATTACATTACATATACTAATATACATTGTATAACACACATATAATAATATCATTACGATAAGTTTGTAACTAATTAAATTAAATATTATATATAATTAAATATAATTATACTAATATTATAATATAATATAATTATATAATATATATAAATATTAATTAGACTAATATATTATAAAATTATAATAGGGCTAATCCCTCGTTCCGTCTGGTATCAGAGCCAGAAGGGGAAGTGGGATGATGGCTATCTTTCTCTACTTATTATGATATTGCTAGTATAAGATCTACAAGTTTAGATCTAACTAATGAGATTGGTTAACTTGATAATTACTATATTTTCAAATATATATTATAACATTGTTAGCATTAATCTAAAAATATAGATCTGCGATGATGAGCATGGAACCTATAATTACCAACTACCGGTCCAGGCAGTAAGGCCATAGGATTTGGCAGTAAGTTCTGTAGAGATGTTGAGATTCTTGTGATCCAAAATTCAGGATGGTGAAGTGTTCAAAAGAACAGATTTATTTTTCTAGATCTATATACTAATTTCATTATAATTTGTTTGAAAGTATAGTCGTTATTTTTAGTTAACTTATCTCAAAAGTCCAAATCTAATCTTGCAAGATCCGTATTATTTTTGTTATAATCAGTTTAGAAATATAGTTATCTTCCATGGATCCCAAATGATTCTGTTGCAAAGGGAAGAGGATTATTGTCATCTAACAAGTTTAATCTGTTTTATTTTATTTTATGGCTTCTTTTTATAGAACAAAGTCTAACCTTCCCAAATCCTCCCTAAACACCAAACTAGTAGATGATCTACAAATCCGAATTGTTCGGATCGAGCAATCAATTCTCATTCAAAAGAAACTAGAAAACAAACCTCATGAATTCCAAATCGACAAGTAAAAACTTAGATCTGAATTCTTTGCAAACCACAACCAATTTAAAAGAAAACAATTTTTCGAGAAATATCAGGGAGAAGTCCAAAAAAACATATAAGAAGACTTCTATGACTTCTTAAGGAAAACAAAGCAACGTATCCAATTTTTTGACTGATATAAATCCCAAACAGCCCAGATTTTCACACCAGAACTCATAGATCCAGTCCAAATTAAGCCAAAGCCCATAAATCTATCCATAGATATATCTCAATCAACTCATCTACTAGAATCCTTTTATAAATTTTCAGCAGAATCCATAAATCTAACAAAATCAATCTATGTATCCAAACCAGAATTTATAAACATACCAAATCCACAAGAATCCTTGAAAAACAAACTTATAGATCTACCAGATTCTCCAGTAGATCTATCAAACCTAGTAGAACTACCAAATCAAGAGTCTATCGATGCTTCAAAACTTTCGGTTTCCAGTCAACCAATAAACAGTTTTGATAATACCACTGGTCTTGGAACAGAGAAAGACATAGAAGATCTCACTGTAAATATCTTGACAAAAACTCAACCCCTTGTCAAACCTGTAACTGTTAAAGATTTTAAAGCACAAATTGCTTCTATCAAATGGGAAGCTAAGATAATTGAGACTACAGCTCAGTCTGCCACTGAAGATCCCTAGGATCCTTCTCAACCAAATATAATATCTTATAAAAAGCATTTTATTCTTATAAAACTGGTTGTTAGTAATAATTATATTGCAGAAATAGAAACTTTATTTGATACATAAGCTGATTTTAGCTATATTTAAGAAGGGCTTATTCTAACAAGATTCTTTGAAAAAACAAAAGAAAGTCTTAGATGAGCCAATGGTTTCTAGATAAATATCCAATTCAAATTTTCAAATGTCCAAATCCAGTTTTCATCCGTATCCATTAAAGAGATATTTCTCCTAGCAAAAGACCTAACCAATAACGTCATACTTGGTATAACCTTTGTCACCAAATTTATTCCATACTTAACCACTGATGAGGAGATTATACCCCAAAAATATGGCCAAGACGTTCTTTTACCCTTCTCTAGATAAGTAGTCCAAAAAACACTGAATTATTTATCCCTCAAACACAGCCAAATCAATTTCTTGAAAGAAGAAATTGCTTACAAAAGGATAGAGGAATAACTCCAGAAGTCAGAAATTCAACAAAAAATTCAGAATCTACAAACAAGGATTCAATGAATGGTTTATGCAGAAATTTCAAATGTATTTTGGATAAGACAATAACACACTGTTCACCTTCCCTATGAACCTGACTTTGAGGAAAGGAATATTCCAATAAAGGTAAGACTTATATAGATGAATCAAGAAGTACTCTAACATTGCTAAAAGGAGATTAATGACCTCCTGTAAAAAGGAATTATCAGTCCAAACCAATCTCTATGGAGCTGTCCAGTATTCTATGTCAATAAACAATAAAAAATCTAAAGAAGAGTTCCAAGACTTGTAATCATCTACAAAACTCTGAACAAAACTCTTCGATGGATCAAATATCCCATACCAAACAAGAAAGATCTACTTCAAAGGCTTTATGCTGCCAAAATATTCTCACAATTCCACATGAAATCTAGATTCTGTCAAATACAAATTCATATTATAGATAGATACAAGACAGCATTCACATTACCATTCGAACATTATGAATGAAATGTAATGCCGTTTGGTGTCAAGAATGCATCATCAGAATTTCAAAGAATCATGAATGAGATATTTAGTCCCTAGTTCTCATTCATCATTATTTACATTGATGACATCCTGGTATTTTCAGAAAATATTGAATAACACTTCAAACATCTAAACAATTTCCTTTATGTTATTCAGAAAAATGGTCTGGTTGTATCCCAAAAGAAAATAAGCCTTTTCCAAACAAAAATTAGGCTTCTTGGACATCATATTTACCAAGGAACTATTGCCCCCATAAATAGGTCAATCTAGTTCACTGATAAACTTTCTGACCAAATCCTTAAAAACAACAACTCCAGAGATTCTTTGGATGTCTAAACTATGTCTTAGATTTCATTCCAAATCTCAGCAATATAGCAAAACTTTTATATGACAGACTAAAAATTACTCCACCCTTGTGAACGGATATTCATACAGAAACAGTTAAAAAAAGTTAAAACCTAAGTCAAAGTTATTTCTTGTCTAACTCTACTCGATCCAACAGCTCTGAAAATCGTAGAAAAAATGTTGCTGATTTAGGCTATGGCGGTATTTTTAAACAAATAAAAAATAATAAGGAGCAAATAATTGCTTTTGCTTCTAAATATTGGAACAATTTTCAACAAAACTATTCGAATATTAAAAAAGAAATCTTAGCAATAGTTTTATGCATTAAAAAATTTTAGATTGAATTACTAAATCAGAAGTTTTTACTTCGACTTGATTGTAAGTTAGCCAAAGATGTTATACAAAAAGATGTTAAAAATCTTGCCTCTAAATAAATTTTTGCAAGATGACAAGTAATTTTATTAATTTTTGATTTTGACATCAAATATATTAAAGGATCTTCAAACTCTATTCCTGATTATCTAACTCATGAATTCTTGTAGGGAATATAAGATGCATAGAAAGAAAAAATAAAAAGAAAAATCCTTAGACAAACCAGGGCCATCTTCTCAAACAACTAAACAAGGCTCTTTAAGTTCATCCAATTCATCCCAAACAGAAAAGAAATTCTCTTCAAACTTACCTTCAAACAGATTTCAAATCCTCTCTTCACCCCAACCTATATCCATAACTATCCCTAAAACATGGGCTGATATAGCCAAAGAGGAAGACGAAAAACAAGCATACTTTGACTGTCTCAAACAATGGGCTGAATCACTACCATATCAATCTGAACTAATACGATACCTTGTTTGAGGTATACAAAATCATGTCAAAACAGTTCTAATCCAAAACACTAAACCCAAACCATTCACTATCCGTGAGTCCAAAACTCTAACTATTTCTGAACCAAAATCTCTAGTCAATATGTCAAATCTAGCACTTATGTTCCTATGGTCCAAATAGAGCTCAATTATTGGCATGATGATCCAAATACATTAGTCCGGACCATTCTCCCAAATACCTACAACTTCATACCTCAAACCCTTACTAAAACATTAGAATATTACAAACTTATTCTTACAGATTCAAAATCTTTGATTCTCAAACCCCACGAAATAGAAGTAAAAGACAAAAATGAAAGCTAATCGAAAAATTCATCAACACCCATTCTAGTATCCAATTATTAAAAGTAATCAAATCATCAGAATGGGAAACAAACTTAAGTAAACCTAAACTTTTTACCACCACTTTTAATCCATCAGAATATACTTATTGGGACTACAATGTAGCATGGTTCCATATCTTCTTCTTCCAAAATGATTTAAACCAATATTTTTATCTCTTCTATTTTTCTGAAAACAAAAAAGTAAGATTTTTCATCTTAGTTTGTAACAAGGTGGAAGGCACTTGAACCCAACTTGAAAAAAGCTTTCTCCAAATATGAAACAAAGTTACAAACTATTTAAAGAAAGATTTGAACCTCCAAACAATTATATCTCAAACATCCTACATTTTTTCTCCACATTCTCGGTAGCATGGGTTTACCAACAGAAGTATGAATACATACAACAAACTCAAGTTCCGCCACTACTAGTTCGGCAAGGATATTCAAAATAGTGGATTGCATTCAATAGAGATTATATTCAACCTGCAAACATCCAGACCTGGTTCCAAAATAATTCTTAAACAATAAAACCTGGAGACAGTTAAACAAGTCAATTTTGCAACAAAAGTCCATATCTGCAGTCAAATTGGCATCAATCACCGACAAAAAGAGGAATATGTTAAACAGTTCAAAGAAACACTTCTACAACTAGATCAATTTGAAGAAAAAAAATTTAAAAGCAGAAAGGACCTCAAGCTCTGAAGGAAATTTCAACGAATATGAAGGACAAAAAATGAGGATGATTGCTATAAAATCTTTTTACAAATTTCATAAAATCACAAATAAACTGGTTCAACTGAAACAAGGATAAAATCCAGAAAAAATCAGCAAAAACTTATTCTCACTGTAGCACCGGAAGTCACTGTAAGAAGACAAACTGTATATTGTAGCGTGCACTGTAGTGGTACTGTACATTGTAACAAACAGTAAAAATCATTATAATGGGTACTATAGCAACTTGAAAATTTTGCTATAAATACTTCTCAATTTCAACACAAACACACACCATTCCTAATACGATTTCTTGAACTCAACTTTTCTCTCTAAATTGAAGAATTCTCTCCTCCTTCTCCTTATAATATAAACTAGTTTTTAAGATACAACTTTAGGAGCAAACTTTGATCAAGAATCAAGTAAATTTCTCAAACTTTGTAAGTATTCTTACAAACTTTAGATTCAATAATATTCTGTTGAATGATCGACTAAACCGCCTTATATTCATATTTATTTATTTATTTTATTTATTCTGTTTATACTAATAATGCATGGCCGGTTATACCGCCTGAACTAACATACCAACTTGTTTTTACATATTTTGTTTATATATTTTTTTATGCCTGGTTCTACCACCTAATCTAACTAGTGGCGGTCCGATTGCGACCCACTTCCTAACCCTTATTGTTTATGTTCTTCACTTTTCTGTTTTTATTTTCCTGAGTTAAAGGGTTAACCCTTCGTCCTGTCTGATATCAGAGTTAGAGGAAAAATTGGGGTGATGGCTATCTATTTTTACTTATTATGATATTGCTAGTATAAGATCTACAAGTTTGGATCTAACTAATGAGATTGGTTAACTTGGTAATTACTATATTTTCAAATATATATTATATTATTGTTAATATTAATCTAAAAATATAGATATGGGATCATGAGTATGGAACATATAATTGCCAACTACCAGTCCAGGTAGTAAAGCCATGGAATTTAGAAATAAGTCCTGTAGGAATGTTAAAATTCCTATGGTCCAAGATCTAGGATAATAAATTGTTCAAAAGAACAAATTTATTTTTCTAGATCTATATACTAATTTCATTATAATTTGTTTAAAAGTATAGTCATTATTTATAGTCAGCTTGTCTCAAGAGTCCAGGCTAACCTTGCAAGATCCGTACTATCTTTATTACAATCAGTCTAGAAATATAGTTATCCTCCATGGATCCCGAAGGATTCTATGTCAAATGGAAGAGGATTGCAAGTTTGTTTATTTGTTTAACTGTTTATTTACTTGTCATTATTTATAGCCTTCTTTTTTAAAACCAATTCTAACTCTTCTAGTTCTTTTTCAAATACCAAACTAAAAGAAAAAAAATAATATATCAGACATTAATCAATACATAAACAATTGAAAATTTTCTAAATAAACTCAAACCGATATTTACTAAAGAGACAAAATATGGATGTTTCTACTTCAAACTATACAATCAAAATAGTATAACAAACTATAGTTTTACATACTGATCATGAATAAATCAAACTATTATCCAAAAGAACAATAGAAAAATATAAACAAAAATACAATTATGTTCATTTTGAATTGTACAAATTGCAGCCAAATCATTAACAAGAGAAGGACTAGACACATCCCCATTCCTTTGCCTTAGAGACAGCATATTCTTAGAATTCAACGATTTCCTCCTAGGAATGGCAGAAACCAACCTCTGCGGAGGACTAGTGTATTTTGATTATTTTTCAAACTTTACAGCCTCTTTAAAAGACAAAAATATTCTAGATACTTTAACATTAAATATAAAAACTGCTAACTATAGAGTCAAGACAGGGATTCTTTAAGTAGCTATTATTTATAAAATTCAATACAAGGTTATGAATTTAGCATTCAGGACAGGAGCCCTAAAAACATTATAAAAGGGAAAAACAGTCTTATTTCAAACATATCTAGCAAGATCTTGGATCACAGTCCCAATATCTATCACGTGGAACAAAATCTCACTCTCAAAAAATTGGATACTTTCTAAAGTAGCACTAGTAGAACCAATACTAAATACGACAGTCTAAAGCATCCAACAATTTGCTTCCGGAGCTGTCCAAATCAAATTCGACAGATCATTGAGTTTTAGGGCATCATCTTCATCAACAACCAATATAGATATGCCTAGACACTCAACAATAGGAAGAAGATCAGTGTCAGAAAGATCACCAACTTCCTCTATCTCAACCCGACTCCAAGATTTGGATCTCTCTTCCAAAATTTCACAAGCAGGGTTGCAACTAGCAGGCCTACCCCTTCAAAAATTCAAGGTGGATCCTCTGATGATGTGGATCAAGAAGGACTTCGTAGATCTCCTACCTATTCTTTCATAACGGATAATTGACCTCAACTTGATGAGTTGAGGGTACTTACAATGGAGTACCAAATTGACAAACAAAACCTCAGAACGACAAACAAAACCTCAGAACAGAGTTTTATGCAGAATACAACTATACTAAGAGAACATGGTTCTTCAACAAATACAAGGGACTACCTTGACAAGAAATACAAGAAGAATTCTACAGCTTCCTGAGATGAACAAAACAACACTCCAGTTCTTCTATTAGTTTCAGTTATATTCGCAGAAAAACGAAATTGATTATCTTTTTTCCCAAACAGTAAATGTAGTAAAAGGTGGTAGACAGTTGAAGGAGAAATCCAAGCAGAACTTCCACTGTCAAAATTAATCACTTTCTTATACAAATCAACAAAAATCAATACTAAACCAAACAACACTCTAGTTCTTCTATTAGTTTCAGTTATATTCGCAGAAAAAACGAAATTGATTATCTTTTTTCCCAAACAGTAAATGTAGTAAAAAGGTGGTAGACAGTTGAAGGAGAAATCCAAGCAGAACTTCCACTGTCAAAATTAATCACTTTCTTGTACAAATCAACAAAAATCAATACTAAACCATTCAAGTTCAAAACTATCCAGGATGAAGGAACAGTCAATGCCAAGGACATCCAGAGAAACTATGAACAAAATAACTATACCAACAAATACTTACAAACACTCAGAAAGTATCTCCTGACCTGACCTATTTCCAAAACTCCTTCCATAAACACTTTTTCATCAAACCCACTTTTAAACCTCATGAAATACCAACTAAGTTTCATAAAGACCTCCAAATCAAACCTCTAAACCAATTAGAAAAATGAATAGGCAAAATTGAACAATCCTTTTCTACCCCAATAGCCAATCAACCTGCACAATAACCAAAGAAGAATTCCAAGAGTCTTTGATTTTGAACAAATTACATCAAACTTCTTCTTCACAAAACCAAATTTTCAATTGAGTTTTTTTAAAAAAAATTATGCTACTCCTAAACTACCTATCCAGATATCCTTCTTGAAGAAAAATCTAACATGCAGAATTCATATAATGCAAACAATATCTATGAATGGAGCATAGACGGAGTTTTCAAATACAATATTCTTGCAATCCTTCAACAAATGACAATGATGACCACAGCATATCGAACATCACATGGCTGTACTAACTAATTAACTGCCCATATTCTAATAATAGGATTCACTGGACAACTCAAAAGTTGGTGGGATGAACACCTCACTACAGAAGACAGGGACATCATTCTCAATGCAGTCAAAATCGATATCAATGGTGAACCAATTCTTCAAGATGGAGACACCATCTCAGATGCAGTAGCAACATTAATATTCACTATCGCAAAGATATTCGTCAGTGACTCAGAAATATTCAGAGAAAAATCATTAGAATTGTTAAACAACCTCAAATGCAAAAATCTCTTAGACTTCAAATGGTACAAAGATACATTCTTAATTAGAATATATGCAAGATCAATGGCAATAAAGCCTATTGGAAGGAAAAATTTCTTGATCGCCTTCCCAAATTATTAAGAGACCTAGTTCGAGAAGAACTCAGGACTCAATATAATGAAATTGCACCATAGGAGGCAATAACTTATGGACAGTTAACCAGCCAAATTTAACAGGTTGCACTCAAAGTATGCCGACAAGATAAGATGCTCAAACAACTTGCAAATGATGGAAACCAAAGAAGAAAAGATCTTGGATCCTTCTGTGAACAGTTTGGGCTACCTAACTGTAACAAAAAATCCCATAAATGACCCAAACCCACAAAACACATTGAAAATTTTCCTTTCACAAAAAGAGATACCAGTCCAATAAACAACCACCTTCCACACAACCACCTCAAGTTATAAGACCAGCCCTACCTATAATCATTTGCCACAAATATCATAAATTTGGATATATAACCCGATATTGCAAAATCACCCAAATAATCAATACACTAGATCTAGAATACTAGATCAAAGTCCAAATATCAAATCTTCTAATCGAATCAAATACTGGTGATCTGAATGAGAAGAAGACTATGTCCATCAGTTAGATGATGATATTTCAACACCTTCTTCCCAAATCACCAATGATGAAGATGAAAAAGAAAGTCCTACAGTCAATGTGTTGACGAAGGACCAAAACCTTCTCCTCAACATCATTGAAGATATTTTTAAAATAGAAAAAAGACAACTCTACCTGAACAAATTCAAAAAATTCCTGAACCAAGTTTCAACCTTTTTAAATCCGTTAACTAAAGACCTAAGACTCCTCAAAACCTATAATCTCACAGACATTCTTGATAGGTTTCCTTCTAAACCCACTAAGCCATTAACCCTTCAAAATCTTCAAACAGAAATTGATCTTCTCAAAGAAGATATCAGAGCAATCAAAGCTAAGTAATAACTTGATAGTCTTGTTCTTCAAAATCCAGTACCAGCCAAAGAACCCACAAATTCAAACACTTAGGATTACACTGTGTTCTTAAATCAATTATCTAAGAAAATCTAGAATGATAAAGACCATTTGGTCCAAGTCTGATTACTAAGGAGCAATAATTATGTAATCAAAACTGAAACCTTATTTGATATTAGGACGGACCAAAATTGTATTTTTGAAAACCTTGTTTCAACCTAATTCTTTGAAAAAATCAAAGAAGGGTTTAGGGGAGCCAATGGTTCTAAACTCAAAATCAGCTTCAAATTGTCAGATGTCCAAATCCAATTCTCCTCCTTATTCATCCGTGACACCTTTTTTCTAACCAAAAAATTAACCAATAATGTTATATTAGAAATATCTTTTATCAGCCAACTAGTTCCTTATCAACCACAGATGAGGGCATAATATCTCAACTTCGTGATCCAAACGCCCCCAATCTTTTTTCAAAAAATTAAAACTAACCAATTCTGTTTTGCAAAAAACATGGTGGCCGCATGAAACTTAAACACCAGAAAAATTAGTTCTAGAAGAATAAAAATTATCCAATAAGACTTTCTGATGATTCAATATCGCTCCTCATAAATGACTACTATTCCTACCAACAAGAATACAGAGAAGCCAGAGTCAGACACTACGATGTTGTATTCTACAACTTGAAAACTAGTGATTGAATCCCTCCGTACCTTATACATAAACATGATAAGGTTAGTACAAGAGTAGTAAACTACATAGTTCGAAACCTAACGGATCAAAATTTTATGAAAATAATAAAAGTTCAAAGACTGATCCTCAACAAATATTGGCTCAAGAATTGGAGAGTTAAGACACCTGAGTATGATGAAATGATTCGAGATACACTACAAGAATTATTCGTAACTATTTGTTAAACAGATGCTGTAAAAGGATATTCAAGCCGATTCAACCAAAACAAGAATAAACAAATCCAAAAATAAATCAACAAAAAATTATTATTCTCACTATAGCAGTCCAACAAGTTACTATACAAATACAGTGGTAAAAAAAAACTATACACTATAGTGCGCACTATAACGGTACTATATACTGTACTAAATAGTAAAAATCACTGTAGCGGTACTGTAGCAACTTAAAAATTTGCTATAAATACCTCTCAATTCCAACACAAACACATTATTTTTTCAACTCAATTTCTCTCTCTAAGTTGAAAAATTCTCACATTCTTTTCTCTAGAATATAAATTAGTTTTTAGACTACAGATTAAGGAGTAAACTTTGATCAAGAATCAAGCAAACTTCTCAAATTTTGTAAGTCTTCTTACAAACTTTATAGTCAATAATATTCTGTTGAATGGTCAATTAAATCGCCTCATATTCATATTCATTTACTTGTTTTATTTATTCTATTTATACTAATAATCTATGACCGATTATACCGCTTGAAATAACATACTAACTTGTTTTTATATAGTTTGTTTGCATATTCTTTTTATGGCTGGTTCTACCACCTAATCTAACAATCTAACCACTGACAGTCTGACTGTTACCCATTTCCTAATCCTTATTGTTTATGTTCTTTATTTTTCTGATTTAAGTGGTTAACCCATCGTTCCGTCTGATATTAGAGCCAGATGGGACAAGGAGACGAAGGGTGATGGCTCTGATATCAGACGAGACAAGGGGTTAACCCCTTAAATCAAAAAAATAAAGAATAGAAAAGTAAAAACAAGAGTAAGGAAGTGAGTCGCAGTCAGACTGTCGCTAGAAGATTAGAAGTTTTTAGGTTCAGCCGATCATTCAACAAAATATTATTGACTATAAAATTTGTCAGAAAACTTACAAAATTTGAGAACCTTGCTTGATTCTTGATCAAAGATTGCTCCTAAGTTTGTACCCTAAAAAATAGTTTATATTCTAAAGAGAAGTAGGAGAGAATTCTCCAATTTAGAAAGAAAAGTTGAGTTGAAGAAATAGTGCTTGGAATCATGTGTGTTTGAATTGGAATTAAGGGGTATTTATAGCAAACTTTTCAAGTTACTACAGTACCTGTTACAGTATTTTTTACTGTTTGCTATAGTGTATAGTACCGCTACAGTATACAGTTTATCTTTTTGCTGCCATAATTGTACAGTACTTGTCGAACTGTTACAGTAACCTCCGGTACTACATTGAGAATAAATTCTAGCTGATCTTCTCTGGATTTTATCCTTGTTTTAGTTGAACTAGTTTGTTTGTGATTTTATGAAATTTGTTAGAAGATTCCATAGCAATCATCCTCATTTTATTGTCCTCCATATTCGTCGAAGTTTCCTTTAAAATTGTAAGTATTTGGGAGAATGGTCTGAGTTAATGTATTTGGATCATCATGCCAATAATCGACCTCTGTTTGGACCATAAGAACATAGGTGCTAGATTTGACATATTGGTTAGAGATTTTGTTTGATTTTACTTCAGAATTAGTTAAAGTTTTGAGTTCACGAATAGTGAGTGTTTTGGATTTGGTGTTTTAAATTAGAACTATTTTGACATGACTTTGTATTCCCCGAACGGGGTATCCTATTGGTTCAGGCTGATATCATATTGATTCAGTTCATTGTTTGAGATAGTCAAAGTATGCTTGTTTTTCATCTTCCTCTTCGGCTATTCACCTCATGTTTTAGGGGTAGTTATGGATATAGGTTGGAGTGAAGAGAGTATTTAAAATCTGTTTGAAGGTAAGTTTGAAGAGGGTTTCTTTTCTGTTTGGGATGAACTGGATGAGTTTGAAGAGTCTTATTTAGTTGTTTGAGAAGATGGCCTTGATTTGTCTAAAAATTTGTCTTGTTATTTTTTCTTTATGGGTATCTTTTATTTCCTGCAAGAATTCACGAGTTAAATAATCAAGAATAGAGTTTGAAGATCCTTTAATATATTCGATGTTAAAATCAAAAATTGATAAAATTGCTTGTCATCTTGCAAAAATTTGTTTAGATGTAATATTTTCTGAAAACACCAGGATGTCATCAATGTAAACAATGATGAATGAAAAGTAGGGGTTTAATATCTCATTCATGATTCTTTGAAATTTTAAGGGTACATTCTTGAGACCAAACGGTATTATATTCCATTCATAATGCCCGAATGGTACTATGAATGCTGTCTTATATCTATCTACAATATGAATATGTGTTTGCCAGAATCCAGACTTCATGTCGAATTTTGAGAATATTTTGGCAGAATAAAACCTTTGAAATAAATCCTTCTTGTTTGGTATGGGATATCTGATCTATCAGAGAGTTTTGTTTAGAGCTTTGTAGTTGATTACATGTTTTGAAACTCCTCTTTCGATTTCTAATTGTTTATTGACATAGCATGTTGAACAGCACCATGGAGATTGGTTTGGACTAATAATTCCTTTAGACAAGAGGCCATTAAACTCCTTTTGACAATGTTGGAGTAAATATTGATTCATTTGTATAAGTCTTACCTTTGTTGAAATACTCTTTTCCTCAAAATTAGGTCCATAAGGGAGGTGAACAGTGTGTTATTTTCTTACTCAAAATGCATTTGAAATTTCTGTACAAACCATTTCTTGAATTCTTGTTTGTAGATTCTGAATTTTTTGCTAAATTCTGACTTCTGGAGTTGTTCATCTATCCTTTTGTAAGCAACTCTTCTTTCAAGAAATTGATTTGGCTGTATTTGAGAGATAAATAATTCAATATTTTTTGGATTGTTCGTCTGGAGAAGGATAAAAAAGCGTTTTGGCCATATTTTTGGGGTATGATCCCCTCATCAGTGATTAAGTATGAAATAAGTTTGGTGACAAAGGTTGTACCAAATATGACATTGTTGGTTAGGTCTTTTGCTAGGAGGAATGTCTCTTTAATGGATACAAATGAAAATTAGACTTGGACATTTGAAAATTTGAACTGGATATTTAGTTGGGAACCATTGGATCCTCTAAGGCTTTCTTTTAATTTTTCAAGAAATCTTGTTGGAATAAACCCTTTTCGAATATAGCTAAGATCAGTTCCTGTATCAATTTAAGTTTCTATTTCTGAATATAATTATTACTGATAACCAATAATAAGACAGACTTCAGTGACAGACTGAGCTGTAGTCTCAATTGTCTTAACTTCCCGTTTGAGAGAAACAATTTCTGTTTGAAGATCTTTAACAGTTACAGGTTTGATAAGGGGTTGAATTTTTTCCAAAAACATTTACTGTAGGATCTTCTATGTCTTTTTCTGTTTCAAGACCGGTGGTATTGTTAGAATTATTTATTAGTTGACTGGATACCAGAAGTTTTGAAGTATCGATAAACTTTTGATTTGGTAGTTCTTACCAGATTTGATAGATCTACTGAAGAATCTGGTAGATCTATAAATTTGTTTTTCAAGAATTCTTGTAGATCTCGTAGGTTTATAAATTTTGGCGCGGATACATGGATTGATTTTGTTGGATCTATGAATTCTACTGAGTATTCTAGTAGATGAGTTGATTGAGATAGATCTATGGATAGATTTATGAATTTTGGCTTAATTTGGACTGGATCTAGGAGTTTTGGTGTGGAAACTTGGGCTGTTTGAGACTCGTACTAGTCAAAGAGTTGCATATGTTGCCTTATTTTTCTTAAGAAGTCATCGAAGTCTTCTTATATGTTTTTCCGAGTTTCTCCCAGATATTTCTCAAAAAATTATTTTCTTTTAAACTGGTTGTAGTTTGCAAAGAATTCAGATCTAAGTTTCTGCATATTGATCTGCAAAAAATTGATTATTCGATCCGAACAATTCAGATTTTTAGATCGTTTACTGGTTTAGTGTTTAGGGAGAATTTGAGAATGTTAGACTTTGTTCTGTAAAAAGAAGCCATAAAATAAAATAAAGTAAAACAGATTAAACCTGTTAAATGACAATAATTCTCTTTCCTTTGGTACAGAATTCTTTGAGATCTATGGAGGATAACTATATTTCTAGACTGATTATAACAAAGATAGTACGGATCTTGCAAGATTAGATCTGGACTTTTGAAACAAGTTAACTATAAATAACGACTATACTTTCAAACAAATTATAATAAAGTTAGTATATAGATCTAGAAAAATAAATTTATTCTTTTGAACACTTCACCATTTTGGGTCTAGAATCACAGAAATCTCAACATTCCTACAAGACTTACTGCCAAATCTCATGGCTTTACTGCCTGGACCGAAGGTTGGCAATTACAAGTTCTATGCTCATCATCACAGATCTATATTTTTAGGTTAATACTAACAATATTATAATATATATTTAAAAATATAGTAATTACCAAATTAACCAGTCTCATTAGTTAGATCCGAACTTGTAGATCTTGTACTAGCAATATCATAATAAGTAGAAAAAGATAGCCATCACCCAACTACCTCCTCTGACTCTGATAATATATAATTATATAATACATATATATAAATATTAATTATACTAATATATTATATAATTATAATATATATAAAATATAATTATAAATATATTTTATTATAAAGCTCTGATTATAAGGCTTGTTTGAACCAAAGGTAGAATATACTAACTACATGGATTCTTTTCATATTCTCGGTAGCATGGGTCTACCAGTGGAAATACGAATACATACAGTAAACACAGTTCCCGCCATTATTATTCCGACAAGGATATTCAAAGTGGTGGCCAACATTCAATAAAAATTTCATTCAACCAGCAAACATCCATGCATGGTTTCAGAGGAATCCTCGCTCAATAAAATCCGGAGATAGTCAAACAAGCCAGTTTTTGCAACAGAAATCTATCTCAACAGTCAAGCTGGCATCAATCACTGACAAACAAGAGTATATCAAACAACTCAAAGATATACTTGTACAACTGGATCAATCAAAAGAAACTTCAAACAAAGAGAAGGCCTCCAGTTCTGGAACAAAACTTGATGAATACGAAGGCCCAGAAAATGTGTGACGACCCCACCTCTCCCTGGGGCGTACCCCAGGGTTTAGCGGACTGCCTGCCCAACTCTCGTCAGGACTCACTCACTTATGTCGGATAAAATAATTCACAACCTCGAACATAAATAGAACAACAGTTTTCAAGTTGGGAATATACAAATACATTCATTTCTGTCTCAAACTTCCTTACAATCCCAAATACATCAAAAGACTGGAGTTCCGAATACATTTAACCCTAATCAAGCGATTAGTACGAGTACAATTACAAAATTTCCAAAAACTAGACTACGCTAGCCTGTACCAGTCTCACTCCACGCTCGTACCCCTTGTAAGGAAAACAAAACTAATAGAGTAACTTAAAACTTAGTGAAGTTCCAAATAGCAAATTGAACATTAATTAAAAGCGAAAGGTATCAAAGTGGCAAAGTAGCGAGTATAACAAGTCAAGAAAATAAGCAATAACACTTCGTATGGCCAAACATTAAGTATTCAACATTTCAAGTAAAAGGTTACAGTTGCTTTTGCAAACTTGCTTCACCATGCCTTGTTCAAGTAGTAGTTGACCCTCCGTCAACTTTCAAGTAAGGTAACTAGTCCAATAGTACACCACTTAACTCCAATCTCCGTCCACCGACCAAACCCCTTACCGGGCCCGAATTCCAAGATAAACATTGGTGGTAATACTCGAGTATACCGATTAGTCGAGAAGATAACACTCCACTCGACAAAACTAAGGACCCAGGGTTCGTTATCTAATCGACCAAACCCTTGCCGACTCGACTCGATTAACTAGCCACAGGGTTTCTGGAATTCCAGACAAGAGACGAATCATATGCATGTACATCAATTCAATTGCAATCAATGAACAAGGATATATCACATTAGGGCAAATGCGATAAAGTACACTCTTGCCTGACCAAACCAATCAAATATCATTCAATCACATTGGTCAAGTATTGAAAACAAGTGTCAAGTTCAATCAGGTATTTGGAAGCACTCACCAAATATTTAGTGCTTCTTCGGATCACGTTCAGATATTACTCCTTGTTTGGAGTCCAAATCTGCGATAAAACATCGTTTAAGAGCTTTGAAATCAACTAATGTTCGAAACTTAAGTGTTTCGTTTAACGAAAATCAAGTAACTTATCACACCCCAGAAAACTCATGCTCGCTCTTTTAGTTTTGGTAAGGAAGCGGTTAAAACGTTTAAATTCGAAAAGTGGACTAAAGGACGAGGAAAACATATCTCGAGTGGTTACTACTTTCACTTTTCCAAGGGTACGAGTTTAGGCGAACTTTCCGTTTATATACCTCTACGAAAGAAGACTCGAATACCTTAGGCAATCCAAGTTCAATTCGACCTCAATTCTTTGCTCAAGTCGCGAGTACACACGTCTAGCGCTCGAGTGAAAATTTGGGGGGCATGCCCTTTGTATTTAGCTATTTTTCAGCCATTTATGGCTTCATTATTTTCCTCAACTCAGTCCCAAATTCACACATAAGCAATCTTAAACACAATAAACCATTCAATTAGCTTCAATGTCATTTAATTACAAGACAAGTCAAACAATGCTACCGGAAACTAGTTTTAAAGACAAATAACTAAGTAGCAGGCTTGACGTCTTCGAGCGTTTTGGTCACAAATGAAGCTACGCTTATCGGATTGGGGCTAATTGTATGGCGTTTCGAAGCTAAGACAGAGGCTTAAATTTCTTGTGAAGACATTGACTCCCAGTTCGTGCATATTCAGGGTCAAAATATGCAATCTCAGAGAAAACAGAAAGCTGCCAGCGAAATAGGGCATTTGGCAGTCAGGAGTAATTTAGTCATTTCACATGCTACAGTGCTCCGATTGAGCTGAAATTTTATAGGAAACTATTTAACTTCATTCCCTACAACCTTCATGTTTTGACCTAGATCTGATTTGGCCTCTAACCATGGCCGAATATGTAGGTAAGAAATAGGGCAGATCCATCTACAATTGCTGGAATTTGATGATTCAATGCTTAAAAATAACATTCGTGTCTTGAATCACTATCCCAAGTCCCTATCCAAGCTCATCAACATCATATACTAGATGATCAACAATAATCACAACTGAAAATTTCAAACCCTAGCTAAACATTCCACCATATCATTCAAAAATAACTAATTAACCATCATAAGCCAAGAACATAAGCTTCTATCCAAATTTAAATAAGATTAAGTACAAGAAAAGGAAAGGAAACCATTATACCTCACAAGAGCTGCTTGTAAATGAAAATCACACCCCTTTCTTCCAAAACTTTTACCACACAAAAACTTCCTAAGTACCAAAGTGAAAGTTTAATCGGTTTAGAATTTTGGATTCAACTCAAACAAGGCCAAAATCAAGGTTGAAATTGAAATGTTTCTTCTCTCTTTTTCTCCTCTTAACTCTTGGCCATCATGGCGGAAATGAGGAAGAAATAAAGCTAAAAGAAAGATAAGAAGATAGGAATTGGTTTGGTCAAAGTTGGTTGGATGGCCTCCAAGCATTGAAAACAAGTGTCAAGTTCAATCAGGTATTTGGAAGCACTCATCAAAGATTTAGTGCTTCTTCGGATCACGTTCAGGTATTACACCTTGTTTGGAGTCCAAATCTACGATAAAACATCGTTTAAGAGATTTGAAATTAACTAAGGTTCGAAACTTAAGCGTTTCGTTTGACGAAAATCAAGTAACTTATCACACCCCAGAAAACTCATGCTCGCTCTTTTAGTTTTGGTAAGGAAGCGGTTAAAACGTTTAAGTTCGAAAAATGGGCTAAAAGACGAGGAAAATATATCCCGAGTGATTACTACTTTCACATTTCCAAGGGTACGAGTTTCGGCAAACTTTCCGTTTATATACCTCTACGAAAGAAGACTCGAATACCTTAGGCAATCCAAGTTCAATTCGACCTCAATTCTTTGCTCAAGTCGCGAGTACACACGTCTAGCGCTCGAGTGAAAATTTGGGCGGCATGCCCTTTGTATTTAGCTATTTTTCAGCCATTTATGGCTTCATTATTTTCCTCAACTCAGTCCCAAATTCACACATAAACAATCTTAACACAATAACCATTCAATTAGGTTCAATGTCATTTAATTACAAGACAAGTCAACAATGCTACCGGAAACTAGTTTTAAAGACAAATAACTAAGTAGCAGGCTTGACGTCTTCGAGCGTTTTGGTCACAAATGAAGCTACGCCTTATCGGATTGGGGCTAATTGTATGGCGTTTCGAAGCTAAGACAGAGGCTTACATTTCTTGTGAAGACATTGACTCCCAGTTCGTGCATATTCAGGGTCAAAATATGCAATCTCAGAGAAAACAGAAAGCTGCCAGCGAAATAGGGCATTTGGCAGTCAGGAGTAATTTAGTCATTTCACATGCTACAGTGCTCCGATTGAGTTGAAATTTTATAGGAAGCTATTTAACTTCATTCCCTACAACCTTCATGTTTTGACCTAGATCTGATTTGGCCTCTAACATGGCCGAATATGTAGGTAAGAAATAGGGCAGATCCATCTACAATTGCTGGAATTTGATGATTCAATGCTTAAAAATAACATTCGTGTCTTGAATCACTACCCCCAAGTCCCTATCCAAGCTCATCAACATCATATACTAGATGATCAACAATAATCACAACTGAAAATTTCAAACCCTAGCTAAACATTCCACCATATCATTCAAAAATAACTAATTAACCATCATAAGCCAAGAACATAAGCTTCTATCCAAATTTAAATAAGATTAAGTACAAGAAAAGGAAAGGAAACCATTATACCTCACAAGAGCTGCTTGTAAATGAAAATCACACCCCTTTCTTCCAAAACTTTTACCACACAAAACTTCCTAAGTACCAAAGTGAAAGTTTAATCGGTTTAGAATTTTGGATTCAACTCAAACAAGGCCAAATCAAGGTTGAAATTGAAGTGTTTCTTCTCTCTTTTTCTCCTCTTAACTCTTGGCCATCATGGCGGAAATGAGGAAGAAATAAAGCTAAAAGAAAGATAAGAAGATAGGAATTGGTTTGGTCAAAGTTGGTTGGATGGCCTCCAAGAATTGAAAACAAGTGTCAAGTTCAATCAGGTATTTGGAAGCACTCATCAAAGATTTAGTGCTTCTTCGGATCATGTTCAGGTATTACACCTTGTTTGGAGTCCAAATCTACGATAAAACATCGTTTAAGAGATTTGAAATTAACTAAGGTTCGAAACTTAAGCGTTTCGTTTGACGAAAATCAAGTAACTTATCACACCCCAGAAACTCATGCTCGCTCTTTTAGTTTTGGTAAGGAAGCGGTTTAAAAACGTTTAAGTTCGAAAAATGGGCTAAAAGACGAGGAAAATATATCCCGAGTGATTACTACTTTCACATTTCCAAGGGTACGAGTTTCGGCAAACTTTCCGTTTATATACCTCTACGAAAGAAGACTCGAATACCTTAGGCAATCCAAGTTCAATTCGACCTCAATTCTTTGCTCAAGTCGCGAGTACACACGTCTAGCGCTCGAGTGAAAATTTGGGCGGCATGCCCTTTGTATTTAGCTATTTTTCAGCCATTTATGGCTTCATTATTTTCCTCAACTCAGTCCCAAATTCACACATAAACAATCTTAACACAATAACCATTCAATTAGGTTCAATGTCATTTAATTACAAGACAAGTCAAACAATGCTACCGGAAACTAGTTTTAAAGACAAATAACTAAGTAGCAGGCTTGACGTCTTCGAGCGTTTTGGTCACAAATGAAGCTACGCTTATCGGATTGGGGCTAATTGTTATGGCGTTTCGAAGCTAAGACAGAGGCTTACATTTCTTGTGAAGACATTGACTCCCAGTTCGTGCATATTCAGGGTCAAAATATGCAATCTCAGAGAAAACAGAAAGCTGCCAGCGAAATAGGGCATTTGGCAGTCAGGAGTAATTTAGTCATTTCACATGCTACAGTGCTCCGATTGAGTTGAAATTTTATAGGAAGCTATTTAACTTCATTCCCTACAACCTTCATGTTTTGACCTAGATCTGATTTGGCCTCTAACATGGCCGAATATGTAGGTAAGAAATAGGGCAGATCCATCTACAATTGCTGGAATTTGATGATTCAATGCTTAAAAATAACATTCGTGTCTTGAATCACTACCCCAAGTCCCTATCCAAGCTCATCAACATCATATACTAGATGATCAACAATAATCACAACTGAAAATTTCAAACCCTAGCTAAACATTCCACCATATCATTCAAAAATAACTAATTAACCATCATAAGCCAAGAACATAAGCTTCTATCCAAATTTAAATAAGATTAAGTACAAGAAAAGGAAAGGAAACCATTATACCTCACAAGAGCTGCTTGTAAATGAAATCACACCCCTTTCTTCCAAAACTTTTACCACACAAAACTTCCTAAGTACCAAAGTGAAAGTTTAATCGGTTTAGAATTTTGGATTCAACTCAAACAAGGCCAAAATCAAGGTTGAAATTGAAGTGTTTCTTCTCTCTTTTTCTCCTCTTAACTCTTGGCCATCATGGCGGAAATGAGGAAGAAATAAAGCTAAAGAAAGATAAGAAGATAGGAATTGGTTTGGTCAAAGTTGGTTGGATGGCCTCCAAGAATTGAAAACAAGTGTCAAGTTCAATCAGGTATTTGGAAGCACTCATCAAAGATTTAGTGCTTCTTCGGATCATGTTCAGGTATTACACCTTGTTTGGAGTCCAAATCTACGATAAAACATCGTTTAAGAGATTTGAAATTAACTAAGGTTCGAAACTTAAGCGTTTCGTTTGACGAAAAATCAAGTAACTTATCACACCCCAGAAAACTCATGTTCGCTCTTTTAGTTTTGGTAAGGAAGCGGTTAAAACGTTTAAGTTCGAAAAATGGGCCTAAAGGACGAGGAAAATATATCCCGAGTGATGACTACTTTCACATTTCCAAGGGTACGAGTTTCGGCGAACTTTCCATTTAATACCTCTACGAAAGAAGACTCGAATACCTTAGGCAATCCAAGTTCAATTCGACCTCAATTCTTTGCTCAAGTCGCGAGTACACACGTCTAGCGCTCGAGTGAAAATTTGGGCGGCCATGCCCTTTGTATTTAGCTATTTTTCAGCCATTTATGGCTTCATTATTTTCCTCAACTCAGTCCCAAATTCACACATAAACAATCTTAACACAATAACCCTTAACTAGTTCAATGCCATTCAATTACAAGACAAGTCTAGCAATGCTACCGGAAACTAGTTTTAAAGACAAATAACTAAGTAGCAGGTTTGACGTCTTCTAGCGTTTTGGTCACAAATGAAGCTACGCTTATCGGATTGGGGCTAATTGGTATGGCGTTTCGAAGCTAAGACAGAGGCTTACATTTCTTGTGAAGACATTGACTCCCAGTTCGTGCATATTCAGGGTCAAAATATGCAATCTCAGAGAAAATAGAAAGCTGCCAGCGAAATAGGGCATTTGGCAGTCAGGAGTAATTTAGTCATTTCACATGCTACAGTGCTCCGATTGAGCTGAAATTTTATAGGGAAGCTATTTAACTTCATTCCCTACAACCTTCATGTTTTGACCTAGATCTGATTTGGCCTCTAACATGGCCGAATATGTAGGTAAGAAATAGGGCAGATCCATCTACAATTGCTGGAATTTGATGATTCAATGCTTAAAAATAACATTCGTGTCTTGAATCACTACCCCAAGTCCCTATCCAAGCTCATCAACATCATATACTAGATGATCAATAATAATCACAACTGAAAATTTCAAACCCTAGCCTAAACATTCCACCATATCATTCAAAAATAACTAATTAACCATCATAAGCCAAGAACATAAGCTTCTATCCAAATTTAAATAAGATTAAGTACAAGAAAAGGAAAGGAAACCATTATACCTCACAAGAGCTGCTTGTAAATGAAAATCACACCCCTTTCTTCCCAAAACTTTTACCACACAAAACTTCCTAAGTACCAAAGTGAAAGTTTAATCGGTTTAGAATTTTGGATTCAACTCAAACAAGGCCAAAATCAAGGTTGAAATTGAAGTGTTTCTTCTCTCTTTTTCTCCTCTTAACTCTCGGCCATCATGGAGGAAATGAGGAAGAAATAAAGCTAAAAGAAAGATAAGAAGATAGGAATTGGTTTGGTCAAAAGTTGGTTGGATGGCCTCTAAGTGTCATCTTAGGATCAAATCTCCTATTTTTTCTTCTTTTCTTTTTTTCTTGGTCAATATTTTCGGCCCTCTCAAGGCTAATGAAGGGCTGATATTTATGAAATAATAACAAGAATATTAAGGTAATCAAGTGGTGTCCAAGTGGTGTATTCAATCGGTAACAAACCGGTGTACGTCGGTTCAAACCGTTTTTCCCTAACTCGTGCTTACTAGTGTTTTAACTTATGATTCACTAACTTATTATTATCACTTCTAATCACACACTTTTTCTTATATAAAACTCACTCTTAACCACCAATTCTAGTACACACCCTATACCGATTAATCATACTACCAAAAGATGCAAAAAAAACCCTAGTTTACCCTAACTCTGGAAGCAAAGGGGAAACTCTTAATTCTATTCTTTATTCCAACTTTTGAGGGAGTAAATGAGTTGTAAAATTATCATAAAGTAATGGATTCCAAATAAAAGGGAATTTTAAGAAAATATGAGGGGTTTTTACAAGTCCTTACACTCTCTCCCCCTTAAGAAAATTTCGACCTCGAAATTCATACCTTTAGTCGTAAACAGTTCAGGATACTTCTCTTGCATGTCTTTCTCCACCTCCCAGGTTGCTTCCTCCACCTCATAGTATCTCCATAGAAACTTTAACTAGTGGAATCTGCTTATTTCTCAAGTCCTTCACCTTCCTATCCAGTATTCGAATAGGTCATTCCTCATAGGCCAAGACTTGTCCACCTCAATATCTTCTGGTGGCAAAATGTGAGTCGGATCCGGATGATATTTCTTAAGCAAAAAAACATGAAAAACATCATGGATCCGAGATATACCACTAAAGACCCAGAGGAGGAGTCAGTTGCACCCGCGGAAGAGGCAGAGTCGGTTGGGTCAGTGACTGACTAGATTAGGGATCTAGGGTTTGAGGGATTTTGTGAGGTAGTTAGGGACATAGTGGGATGACACGTCACCTTTTGTTTTTGAATTTGATGTGTTAAGGTTGATGTATCTAGTGCTTGCTTTTATTCTATGTCCCTTGGTTGGTACAAGCCTTTGACTTGACTAGGTTGGCATGTACAACACTTTCTAACTTGTTATATGACTCATTTTGCTATGTATATAAAGGAAATGTTTATTTGAAATGTGTTTTATTGCCTCTGCTTTATGATTTGGACATGTTTTATTTGAGCTATACCTTATTTTGTTTATATTTAGATAGTTGATTAGTCAAGAAGCATGGAAGGTAGAAGAAGTCAGGACCGGGGAGCTACCCGAGGACGCGGTTCTAACCGTGGCCGTGGGGTTAGACAGGCAACAGGAATCGGTGCAAGAATCGAGAGAAGAGAGGGATGCAACGGTTGAACCGCAACTTGGACCCCGAGTGGAAGGGGGGGATCAAGTGGCAACGGCAATTCAACAAATAACCAATATTCTTACTCGACTGATAGAGCAGCAGGGTCAAACCCCGGTTAATCAACCAAGGGACCCTGAATGGGGCAAGATAGGGCTCTAGAAAGATTTCAAAAGTTTTCCCCTCCTAAGTTCCTTGGAGGGCCGGAACCTTGAAGTAGCTGAGAGGTGGTTAGAAATGATGATTAATATATTCGTTGCTTTAAACTATGCGGAGGATAGGAAGGTGCATTGTGCTATCTTTCAGTTTGAGGGGCCAGTGAGAGCCTGGTGGAATGTAATTAGGGCTAAATGAGAAAAAGAGAGAAGAAACACTTCAATTTCAACCTTGATTTTGGCCATGTTTGAGTTGAATCCAAAATTCTAAACTGATTAAACATTCACTTTGGTATTTAGAAAGTTTTGTGTGGTAAAAGTTTTGGAAGAAAGGGGTGTGATTTTCATTTACAAGCAGCTCTTATGAGGTATAATAGTTTCCTTTCCTTTTCTTGTACTTAATCTTGTTTAAATTTGGATAGAAGCTTATGTTCTTGGCTTATGATGGTTAATTAGTCAGTTTTGAATGATATGGTGGAATGTTTAAGCTAGGGTTTGAAATTTTCAGTTGTGATTATTGTTGATCATCTAGTATATGATGTTGATGAGCTTGAATAGGGACTTGGGGTAGTGATTCAAGACACGAATGTTATTTTTAAGCATTGAATCATCAAATTCCAGCAATTGTAGATGGATCTGCCCTGTTTCTGACCTGCATATTAGGCCATGTTAGAGGCCAAATCAGATCTAGGTCAAAACATGAAAGTTGTAGGGAATGAAGTTAAATAACTTCCTATAAATTTCAGCTCAATCGGAGCATTGTATCATGTGAAATGACTACATTACCCCTGACTGCCAAATGCCCTATTTCGCGGGTAGCTTTCTGTTTTCTCTGAGATTGCATATTTTGACCCGGAATATGCACGAACTGGGCATTAATGTCTTCATAATAAATGTAAGCCTCTGTCTTAGCTTCGAAACACCATAAAATTGGCCCCGATCCGATAAGCGTAGCTTCATTTGTGACCAAAACGCTCGAAGACGTCAAACCTACTACTTAGTTATTTGTCTTTAAAACTAGTTTCCAGTAGCATTGCTAGACTTGTCTTGTAATTGAATGGCATTGAGCCTAATTGAAGGGTTATTGTGTTAAGATTGCTTATGTGTGAATTTGGGGCTGAGTTGAGGAAAATAATGAAGCCATAAATGGCTGAAAAATAGCTAAATACAAAGGGCATGCCGCCCAAATTTTCACTCGAGCGCTAGACGTGTGTACTCGCGACTTGAGCAAAGAATTGAGGTCGAATTGAACTTGGATTGCCTATGGTATCGAGTCTTCTTTCGTAGAGGTATATAAACGAAAAGTTGGCCGAAACTAGTACCTTTGAAAAGTGAGAGTAGTATCCACTCGGGATATGTTTTCCTCGTCCTTTAGCCCACTTTTCGAACTTAAACGTTTTAACCGCTTCCTTACCAAAACTAAAAGAGCGAGCATGAGTTTTCTGGGGTGTGATAAGTTACTTGATTTTCGTTAAACGAAACGCTTAAGTTTCGAACCTTAGTTGATTTCAAAGCTCTTAAATGATGTTTATCGCAGATTTGGACTCCAAACAAGGAGTAATACCTGAACGTGATTCGAAGAAGCACTAAATCTTTGGTGAGTGCTTCCAAATACCTGATTGAACTTGACACTTGTTTTCAATACTTAGAGGCCATCCAACCAACTTTGACCAAACCAATTCCTATCTTCTTATCTTTCTTTTAGCTTTATTTCTTCTTCATTTCCTCCATGATGGCCGAGAGTTAAGAGGAGAAAAAGAGAGAAGAAACACTTCAATTTCAACCTTGATTTTGGCCTTGTTTGAGTTGAATCCAAAATTCTAAACCGATTAAACTTTCACTTTGGTACTTAGGAAGTTTGTGTGGTAAAAGTTTTGGAAGAAAGGGGTGTGGTTTTCATTTACAAGCAGCTCTTGTGAGGTATAATGGTTTCCTTTTTTTTCTTGTACTTAATCTTGTTTAAATTTGGATAGAAGCTTATGTTCTTGGCTTATGATGGTTAATTAGTTAGTTTTGAATGATATGGTGGAATGTTTAGCTAGGGTTTTGAAATTTTCAGTTGTGATTATTGTTGATCATCTAGCATATGATATTGATGAGCTTGGATAGGGACTTGGGGTAGTGATTCAAGACATGAATGTTATTTTTAAGCATTGAATCATCAAATTTCAGCAATTGTAGGTGGATCTGTCCTGTTTCTGACCTGCATATTCGGCCATGTTAGAGGCCGAATCAGGTCTAGGTCAAAACATGAAAGTTATAGGGAATGAAGTTAAATAGCTGCCTATACTATTTCAGCTCAATCGGAGCACTGTAGCATGTGAAATGACTAAATTACCCCTGACTGCCAAATGCCTTATTTCGCGGGTAGCTTTCTGTTTTCTCTGAAATTGCATATTTTGACCCGGAATATGCATGAACTGGGTGTCGATGTCTGCATAAGAAATATAGGTCTCTGTCTTAGCTTCGAAACGCCATAAAAGTTGCCCCGATCTGATAAGTGTAGTTTCATTTGTGACCAAAACGCTCGAAGACGTCAAACCTACTACTTAGTTATTTGTCTTTAAAACTAGTTTCCGGTAGCATTGCTAGACTTGTCTTGTAATTGAATGGCATTGAGCCTAGTTGAAGGGCTATTATGTTAAGATTGCCTATGTGTGAATTTGGGGCTGAGTTGAGGAAAATAATGAATCCATAAATGACTGGAAAATAGCTAAATACAAAGGACCATGCCGCCCAAATTTTCACTCGAGCGCTAGACGTGTGTACTCGCGACTTGAGCAAAGAATTGAGGTCAAATTGAACTTGGATTGCCTAAGATATTCGAGTCTTCTTTTGTAGAGGTATATAAATGGAAAGTTGGTCGAAACTCGTACCCTTGAAAAAGTGAAAGTAGTAACCACTCGAGATATGTTTTCCTCATCCTTTAGCCCACTTTTTGAACTTAAACATTTTAACCGCTTCCTTACCAAAACTAAAAGAGCGAGCATGAGTTTTCTGAGGTGTGATAAATTACTTGATTTTCGTTAAACGAAACGCTTAAGTTTCGAATCTTAGTTGATTTCAAAGCTCTTAAACGATGTTTTATTGCAGATTTGGACTCCAAACAAGGAGTAATACCTGAACGTGATCCGAAGAAGCACCAAATCTTTGGTGAGTGCTTCCAATACCTGATTGAACTTGACACTTGTTTTCAATACTTGGAGGCCATCCAACCAATTTTGACCAAACCAATTCCTATCTTCTTATCTTTCTTTTAGCTTTATTTCTTCCTCATTTCCTCCATGATGGCCGAGAGTTAAGAGGAGAAAAAGAGAGAAGAAACACTTCAATTTCAACCTTGATTTTGGCCTTGTTTGAGTTGAATCCAAAATTCTAAACAGATTAAACTTTCACTTTGGTACATAGGAAGGTTTGTGTGGTAAAAGTTTTGGAAGAAAGGGGTGTGATTTTCATTTACAAGCAGCTCTTATGAGGTATAATGGTTTCCTTTTTTTTCTTGTACTTAATCTTGTTTAAATTTGGATAGAAGCATATGTTCTTGGCTTATGATGGTTAATTAGTCAGTTTTGAATGATATGGTGGAATGTTTAGCTAGGGTTTGAAATTTTCAGTTGTGATTATTGTTGATCATCTAGTATATGATATTGATGAGGTTGGATAGGGACTTGGGGTATTGATTCAAGACACGAATGTTATTTTTAAGCATTGAATCATCAAGTTCCAGCAATTGTAGATGGATCTGCCCTGTTTCTGACCTGCATATTCGGCCATGTTAGAGGGTAAATCAGGTCTAGGTCAAAACCTGAAAGTTGTAGGGAATGAAGTTAAATAGCTTCCTGTAAACTTTCAACTCAATCGGAGTACTGTATCATGTGAAATGACTAAATTACCCCTGACTGCCAAATGCCCTATTTCGCGGGTAGTTTTCTGTTTTCTCTGAAATTGCATATTTTGACCCTGAATATGCACGAACTAGGAGTCAATGTCTTCATAAGAAATGTAGGCCTCTGTCTTAGCTTCGAAACGCCATACAATTGGCTCCGATCCGATAAGCGTAGCTTCATTTGTGAGCAAAACGCTCGAAGACGTCAAACCTGCTACTTAGTTATTTGTCTTTAAAACTAGTTTCCGGTAGCATTGTTTGACTTGTCTTGTAATTAAATGACATTGAGCCTAATTGAATGGTTATTGTGTTAAGATTGCTTATGTGTGAATTTGGGACTGAGTTGAGGAAAATAATGAAGCCATAAATGGCTGAAAAATAGCTAAATACAAAGGGCATGCCGCCCAAATTTTCACTCGAGCGCTAGACATGTGTACTCGCGACTTGAACAAAGAATTGAGGTCGAATTGAACTTGGATTGCCTAAGGTATTCAAGTTTTCTTTCGTAGAGGTATATAAACGGAAAGTTGGCCAAAACTCGTACCCTTGGAAAAGTGAAAGTAGTAACCACTCGAGATATGTTTTCCTCGTCCTTTATTCCACTTTTCGAACTTAAACGTTTTAACCGCTTCCTTACCAAAACTAAAAGAGCGAGCATGAGTTTTCTGGGGTGTGATAAGTTGCTTGATTTTCGTTAAACGAAACACTTAAGTTTCAAACCTTAGTTGATTTTAAAGCTCTTAAACGATGTTTTATCGCAGATTTGGACTCCAAACAAGGAGTAATATCTGAACATGATCCGAAGAAGCACTAAATCTTTGGTGAGTACTTCCAAATACCTGATTGAACTTGACACTTGTTTTCAATACTTGACCAATGTGATTGAATGATATTTGATTGGTATGGTCGGTAAGGGTGTAATTTATCACACTTGCCTTAATGTGATATATCTTTGTTCATTGATTGCAATTGAATTGATATACATGCATATGATTCGTCTCTTGTCTGAAATTCCAAAAATCCTGTGGCTAGTTAATCGAGTAGATCCGGCAAGGGATTGGTCGATTAGATAACGAACCCTGGGCCTTTAGTTTTGTCGAGTGGAGTGTTATCTTCTCGACTAATCGGTATAATCGAGTATTACCACCAGTGTTTATCTTGGAGTTCAGGCCCGGTATGGGATTTGGTCGGTGGATAGAAATTGGAGTTAAGTGGTGTACTACTGTACTAGTTACTTTACTTGAAAGTTGACGGAGGGTCAACTACTACTTGATCAAGTCATGGTGAAGCAAGTTTGCAAAAGCAACTGTATCCTTTTATTTGAAATGTTGAATACTTAATGCTGGCCATACGAAGCGTTATTGCTTAGTTTCTTGACTTGTTATACTCGCTACTTTGCCACTTTGATACTTTGGCTTTTAATTAATAGTTAATTTGCTATTTGGAACCTCACTGAATTTTAACTCACTCTATTAGTTTTGTTTTCCTTAGAGGGGGTACGAGCGAGGCGTGAGACTAGTACAGGCTAGCGTAGTCTAATTTTTAAAAATTTTGTAATTGTACTCACACTAGTCGCTCGATTAGGATTAAATGTATTCGAAACTCCAGTCTTTTGATGTTTTTGAGATTGTAAGGAAGTTTGAAACAGAAATGAATGTATTTGTATATTTCCAACTTGAAAACTGTTGTTCCATTTACGTTCGAGATTGTGAATTATTTTATCCGACATAAGTGAGCGAGTTCTGGCGAGAATTGGGCAGGCGATCAGCTAAACCCTGGGGTACGCCCTAGGGGGAGGTGGGGTCGTCACAAAATGAAGATGATTGTTATGAAATTTTCTCACAAATTTCATAAAAACACAAAACAATGAATAAGAAAAGAAGAAAACGAGAAAAAAAATTTTTTTACTGTAGCAATTGAAACACTGTAGCAATTCGATAAGTAATTGTGCAAACACGGCCACAAAGACAAACGATGCACTGTAGCGGTACTGTAGCAACACGAAAATTTTGTTATAAATATCCCTCAAACCAACACAATCAACACACCATTTAAAACACCAATTCTTCAAAACTAATTCTCTCTCTAACTTGAAGAAACTCTCTTCCTTTTCTCTACAAACTAGTTTTAGTTTTAGTTTTTAGATTCAAACAAAGGAGCAAATCTTGCAAGCTTCCCAAACATTGTAAGTTCTCTTACAAACTCATATTCAATCTCATTCCATTGAATGGTCAGCTGAGCCGCCTGCATTCATATTCATTTACTTGTTTTATTTTATTTTAATTATACTAACCATCCATGGCCGGTTATACCACCTAAACTAACTTACTAACTTTTATATTCTGTTTTTACATTTTATTTACTTTCTGTTATACATAGTTGGTTCAACCGCCTACACTAACTAGTGGTAGTCCGACTGCCACCCACTTCTTAACTCTTATGCTCTTTATTTTATTTGTTTTATTTACTTTCCTGATTTAAGGGGCTAATCCTCGTCCCATCTGCCAGTGGGTACCAGTGGCATAGGTCTACCAGTGTAAGCGGTTGATCTGACTCCGCCACTAGCTAGTGTAGGCGGTTGAACTAGTCATGTATAAGCAGAATGTAAATAAAATATAAAAACAGAATATAAAAGTTAGTAAGTGAGCTCAGATGGTATAACCGACCATGGATGGTTAGTATAATCAAAATAAAATAAAACAAGTAAATGAATATGAATATATGCGGCTCAACCGACCATTCAATAGAATGACATTGAATATGAGTTTGTAAGAGAACTTACAATGTTTGGAAAGCTTGCAAGGCTTGCTCTCTTGTTTGATTCTAAAAACTAAAAACTAAAACTAGTTGTAGAGAGAAGGAGGAGAGTTTCTTCAAACTAGAGAGAGAATTAGCTTTGAAGAATTGGTGTTCTGAATGGTGTGTAGAATGTGTTGGGTTTGAGGGGTATTTATAGTAAAATTTTTGTATTGTTACAGTATCCGCTACAGTAATTTGCTACAGTCGCTACAGTATTGCGACAATTCTTTGTTTGTTTTTTTGTTGCCGTGTTTGCATAGTAATTTTTCGGACTGCTACAGTGCTTCCGATGCCACAATGAAATTTTTTTTGATTTTTCTTGTCGTGATTAAGTGTATCTTCTAGTGTGTCTCCTTGTTTCAAGAAATGGTTACTGATAATTCTTACTTTGTTTCCTGAATCATTTTGTCAAATTCAGGTGATTGCATTCCCCATTGGTTCTTAAGCCAATGTTTGTGAAGAGTTAGTCTTTGAATTTTTCTTCGTCTCATGAAGGTTTGATCCTTCAAGTTGCGAACTGTATAGTTTGTTGGTTTTCTAGCAATGTTGTCATGTTGGTGCCGAAGATGTAGAGGAATGCATTGTCCAGTTTCGGTGTTGTAGAATACAACATCGAAATATCGAATTCTGTCCTCCCTGTATTGTTGTTTGTAAGAATAATAATCTTTTGTGATAGGATTATTAACAAGGTTGTAAGGTATCCAATTGTTGACTAGTCTGGATGTTGAGTTTGTCATTTTCCTGCAAAACAGAATTTGTTAGTTTAAATGGTTTAGAGAAGGGTAAGAAGGCATTAGGATCAAGAAGTTGAGGTATTATGCCCTCTTCTGTGGTTAGGTAAGGGATTGGTTGTCGAATAAAAGACATTCCTAATATGATATTGGTGGTTAGTTTTTTGGCTAGAAAAAAGGAATTTGGGATTGATACAAAGGAGAATTGGATCTGAACATTTGTTAGTTTGAAGCTAACTTCAAGTTTAGCTACATCAGCTCCTCTAAGAACTTCTTTGATTTTTTCAAAGAATTGGGATGGAACAAGATTTTAAAAAATACAGTTTGGTCTGCCCCAGTGTCAAATAACGCTTCAGTTTCGATTACGTAATTATTGTTAATTAATAATCAAATTTGGATTAAGTGATCTTTGTTTTCCTTGAATTTTTTGGATAATTGGTTTAAGAATTCAGTATCATCCTGAATATTTGAACCAATAGATTCTCTGATTGGTACTAGATTTTGAAGAACAAGGCTGTCAAGTTCTTGTTTAGCTTTGACTGCCCTAATTTCTTCTTTAAGAAAATCAATTTCTGTTTGGAGATTTTGAAGGGTCAAGGGTTTGGTAGGTTTGTAGAGAAACCTATCAAGAATGTCTGTGAGATTATAAGTTTTGAGAAGTTTTGGGTCTTGGCTAATGGATTAAAAGAGGTTGAGGTTTGGTTCAGGGATTCTTTGAATTTGTTTAGGTAGAGTTGTTTTTTCTCTTTTCAAGAATATCTTCAATAATATCGAGGAGAAGGTTTTGATCTTTGGTCAATACGTTGATTGTATGACCTTCTTCTTCCTCTTCATTATTAGTAGTTTTGAGAGGAGGATGACGTTGAGATGTCATCCTCTAATTGGTTGATATAATTCTCTTCTTGTTCAGAATCATCAATATCTGATTCAATGAGAAGATTTGATATCTGGGTTTTGATCTGGTCTTCTAAATCTAAAGAATTGATTTTTTTGGTTGAGTTTACAATATCGGACTATATGTCCGGGTTATGGCATTTGTGACAGATAATTGGTAATGGAGACCCGGTGATTTGAGGTGGTTGTATGGGAGGTATTTGTTTATTGGGCTGGTATCTCCTTTTGTAATAAGAGGGTTTTTCAAGATGTTTTGTGGGTTTTGGGTCTTTTATGGGGCTTTTTGTAACAATTTGGTAGTCCAAACTGTTCACAGGAGGATCCAAGATCTTTTCTTCTTTGGGCTCTGTCCTTTGCAAAGTTGTCTGAGCATCTTGTCTTGTCAGCATACTTTGAGTGCGACTTGCTGGATCTGGCTGATTAGCTGTCCATAGGTTATTGTTCCCATGGCAACAGTTTCGTTATATTGAATCATGAGTTCTTCTCGAACTAGATCTCGTAATAATTTAAGAAGGCCATCAAGGAATTTTTCTTTCCAATAAGCTTTGTTACCATCTGACCTTGCACATATTCTGGTTAAGAATGTGTTTTTGTACCATCTGAAGTCAGAGAGGCTTTTGCATTTGAGATTGTTTAGTAGCTCCGATGATTTTTCCCTGAATATTCCTGGATCACCGACGAATGTCTTTGCAATAGTGAATATTAATGTTGCCACAGCATCTGAGATGGTGTCTCTATCTTGAAGAATTGGTTCACCATTAGTATCAATTTTGACTACATTGAGAATGTTGTCTTTGTCTTCTATGGTGAGGTGCTCGTCCCACCAACCTTTAAGTTGCCCAGTAAACCCTGTAATTAGGGATATGGGCAGCTAATTGATCAGTGCAGCCATGTGAATGTTCGATAGGCTGTAGCTACCAATCGTCATTTGTTGAAGGATTGTAAGAATATTGTATTCGGAAACTCCATCTATGCTCCATTCATATATATTGTTTGCATTCTATGAATTTTGTAAAATATTGGATTTTTCTTCAAGAAGGATATCTGAATAGGTAGCTCTGGAATAGTATAATTTTTGAGGATTTTTCCAGTTGGTAATTTGATTTTGTGAAGAAGAGGGTTTGTAATTTGTTTATGGTCAAAGGCTCTTGGAATTCTTCTTTGGTTATTATACAGGTTGATTGGCTAATACTTGCGGATCCCTGGTTGTTTGATCTTTGTTTGGATGTTGGGGTAAAAACGGATTGTTCTATTTTGACTACTCGTTTTCTAATTGGGTTATTGGTTTGATTTGGAGGTCTTTGTGGAATTTAGTTGGTATTTCATGAGATTTGAAAAGTGGGTTTGATGAAGAGATATTCATGGAAGGAATTTTAGGAATAGGCCTGATTAGGAGATATTCCCCAAGTGTCTGCAAGTATTTGTTGGTGTAGTTGTTTTGTTCATAGATTCCCCGGATGTCCTCGCCATTGACTGTTCCTTCATCTTGGACAGATTTGAGCTTGAATGGTTTGGCATTGATCTTGGTTGACTTGTATGAGAAAGTGGTTGATTTTGGTGGCGGGAGTTCTGTTTGAATTTCTCCTTCAGTTGTTTGCCACCTTTTTACCACATTTGTTGTTTGAGAAAAAGGATAATCAATCCCATTTTTTTGTGAATATACTTTGAACCAATCAAAGAACTGAATATGTTGTTTTGTCCTTCCGAGAAATCCATAGAATTCTTCTTGTATTTTTTGTCGATGTTGTCCCTTGTATTTGTAAAAGAACCAAGTTCTCTTGGCATGATTGTATTCTGCATAAAATTCTGCCTTGAGATTTTGTTTGTCAATTTGATATTCCATAGTTAGTACCCTCAATTCACCAAGTTGAGGACGATTGTCTGTTATGGAGGAATATGTAGCAAATCTAGGAAGTCCTTTCTGTTCTGGATCATCAGAGGATCCATTCTGGATCTCTGAAGGAGTAGGTCTGTTGGTTGCATGCCTTGCTTGTGAAATTTTAGCAGAAAGATCTAGATCTTGGAGTCGGGTTGAGATAGAAGAAGACAATGGCTTGTCTGAAACTGATCTTCTTCCTGTTGAGTATTTAGATATATCTATACCAGTTGTTGATGAAGATGATGTCCTGAAACTCATGAATCTGTCAAATTTGATTTGAACAACTCCAGAAGCAAATTATTGGATGCTTGAAACCGTTGTATTTTGTATTGGATCTGCTGGAGCCACTTCAGGAAGAACCCAGCTTTCCGGCAGTGAGATTTGATTCCAAGTGATAGATTTTGGAACTGTAATATGAGATCTAACCAGATCTGTTTGGAATAGGACTGTCTCTCCCTTTTGTAATGTTTTTAGGGCTCCTGTCCTGAATGCTGAATTCATAACTTTGTATTGAATTCTATAAATAATAGCTATAAGAAGAGTCCCAGTTTTGACTCTATAGTTAGCAGTTTTTATGTTTAATGTTAAAGCATCTACAATGTTTTTATCTTTTAAAGAGAATGTAAAATTTGGAAAACAATCAAAATATACTGATCCTCCACAAAGGTTAGTTTCTGCCATTCCTAGGAGGGAAACATAAAATTCTAAGAATCTGCTATCTCTAAGACAAAGGAGTAAGGATGTATCTAATTCTTCTCTTGTCAGAAGTTTAGCTGCAATTTGTACTAATCCAAAATGAATATAGTTGTATTTTTCTTTATGTTTTTCTATTATTCTTTTAGATAAGAGCTTAATTTCTTCATGATCGGCATCTAAAACTATAGTTTTGTTCTACTGTTTTAATTGTATAATCTGAAGTAGAAACATCCATTTTCTTTCTCTTTCATATATATATATATCAGTTTGAGTATATTTAGAAATTTTCCAATTGTCTATGTCCTGATTAATGTCTTGTATATTGATTTCTTCTTTTAGTTTGGTGTTTGAAGAAGAACTAGAAGAGGTAGAATTAGTTCTAAAAAAGAAACCCATGAGGAAAGCAGTTAAAAAATAAGCTCGAATAAACTTTATATTCCTCTTCCCTTTGGCACAGAATCTTTCGGGATCCATAGAGGATAACCATTTTTCTAAACTGATTATAACAAAGATAGTGCGGATATTACAAGAAAAGATCTAATCTTTTGAAAAAAGATTAACTTTACATGACGGCCATATTTCCATCATAATGAAGATAGTGATGAACCTACAAGAAAAAGATCTAATCTTTTGAGAAAGATTAACTATGCATGACGACTATATTTCCAAACAAAATCATAATAATAATAGTAAAAATCCATGAAATCAGATTTGATCTTTCGACACTTCACTGTCTTGGATCTCAGACCACAGGAACCTTAACAATCCCTACAGGACTGCCAAAATCCCATGGCTCAACTTAGACCGAAAGTTAGCAATTATAGGCTCCATGTCCCTCGGACAGATCCAAAGTCATAAAAATAAGTTTGAATACATTATATAGTTAATCACGAAATTAACCAGTCTTATCAAACAGATCTAAACTTGTAAATCTATACTAGCAACATGATAAATAAAGAAAAATGGTAATCACGAAATTAAGCAATCTCATCAGACAGATCTAAACTTATAGATCTACACTAGCAACATCATAATAAGTAAAGAAAGATAGCCATCACCCCACTTCCCCCTCTGGTATATAGATATTTTATATATATTATAATTATATAATATATTTATATATATAATTATTGGGATTATAAGGCTCTGATACCAGACGGGACGAGGGGTTAGCCCCTTAAACCAGGAAAGTAAATAAAACAAATAAAATAAAGAGCATAAGAGTTAGAAAGCGGGTCGCAGTCGGACTGCCACTAGTTAGTGTATGCGGTTGAATCAGTCATGTATAAATAGAATGTAAATAAATTGTAAAAACAGAGTATAAAAGTTAGTAAGTTAGCTCAGGCAGTATAACCGGCCATGGATGGTTAATATAATCAAAATAAAATAAAACAAATAAATGAATATGAATGTATGCGGCTCAACCGACCATTCAATGGAATGAGATTGTAAGAGAACTTACAATGTTTGGGAAGCTTGCAAGGTTTGCTCCCTTGTTTGATTCTAAAAACTAAAAACTAAAAACTAGTTTGTAGAGAGAAGGAGGAGAGTTTCTTCAAACTAGAGAGAGAATTAGCTTTGAAGAATTGGTGTTCTGAATGATTTGTGGATTATGTTGGGTTTAAGGGATATTTATAACAAAATTTTCGTGTTGCTACAGTACCAATACAGTGTTTACTATAGTACCGCTACAGTGTTTTTGCTACACTGCGCGCTACAATGTATCGTTGTCTTTTGTTGCCGTATTTGCACAGTAACTTGCCAGATTGCTACAGTGCTTCCGGTGCTACAGTAAAAAATATTTTTTCTCGTTTTCTTCTTTCTTGTTCATTGTTTTTATGAAATTTATGAGAAAATTCCATAACAATCATTTTTCATTTTCTGGGCCTTCATATTCATCAAGTTTTGTTCCAGAACTGGAAGCCTTCTCTTTGTTTGAAATTTCTTTTGATTGATCCAATTATAGAAGTATATCTTTGAATTGTTTGATATACTCTTATTTGTCAGTGATTGATGCCAGCTTGACTGCTGAGATAGATTTCTGTTACAAAAACTGACTTGTTTAACTGTCTCCGAATTTTATTGAGTTAGGATTCCTTTGAAACCGTGCCTGGTTGTTTATTGGTTGAATGAAATTTTTATTGAATGTTGGCCACCACCTTGAATATCCTTATCGAACTAATAATGGAAGGAGTTGTGTTTGCTGTATGTATTCGTATTTCCACTGGTAAATCCATACTATAAAAAACATGAAAAAGAAGTGCAGGCTGATAGGTATATAGTTGTTTGGGATTTCAAATCTTTCTTTGAATAGTTTGTAGTTTTGTTGGATATCTGGAGGAAGAATTTCCAGATGAGGTCCAAGTGTTTTCCACCATGCTACAAACCATGCTGAAAAATCATATTTGTTTGTTTTCAAAAAATAGAAAAGATAAAAATGTTGGTTCAATTTATTTTGGAAGATGAATGCATAGAACCAGACTGTCTTATAATCCCAATTAGTATACCCTGGGGGATTACAAGAAGTAGTAAAAGGTTTGGATTTGCTTAGGTTTGTTCCCCATTCTGACGGCCTGATAACCTTTAGAATTTGGGCACTGGAATGAGTATTGATGTATTTTCTGGTAGGGTTTCATTTTTGTCTTTCATCTCTGTTTTGTGGGGTTTAAGAACCAGAAACTTTGAATCCGTCAAAATGAGTTTGTAATATTCAAGTGTCTTGGTCAGAATTTGAGGTATGAAATTATAAGTGTTTGGAAGAATAGTTCGGACCAATATCTTTGGGTCATCATGCCAATAATCAAATTCGGTTTGGATCACAGGAATGTGGGTACTTGATTTGACATATGAGCAGAAAATTTTTTTTGGTTTTGGTTCATAGTTAGCTAGGGTCTTAGATTCCTGGATAACAATAGATTTGGATTTGGTGTTTTGGTCTAAAGCCAATTAAGATGGCTTGGTGTATCCTATTCCAACTCTCTCAAACAAATTTCAAATTCTTTTCTCACCTCAACCCATATCTATAGCCTCTCCAAAAACACGAGCTGACATAGCCGAGGAAGAAGATGAAAAATAAAAATATTTTGACTATTTCAAACAATGGGTTGAATCTCATGAATATCAACCCAAATTCACCAGGATATCCTATTTGGGATGCACCAAACCATGTTAAATTAATTTTAAATCAAAACACCAAATCCAAACCTATTGTTATCCAATAATCTAAGATCTTAGCTAACTATGAATCAAAATCAAACCAAACTTCCTGCCCATATGTCAAATCAAGTACCCACATTCCTGTGGTCCAAATCGAACTTGATTATTGGCATGATGATCCAAACATACTGGTCCGAACTATTGTTCCAGACACTTATAATTTCATACCTCAAACTTTTACCAAGAGACTTGAATATTATAAACTCATTTTCACGGATTCAAAGTTTCTGGTCCTAAAACCCCACAAAACAGAGATAAAAGACAAAAATAAAAATCCTACCGGAAAATACATCAATACACATTCTAGTGCCCAAATTTTAAAGGTTATCAAGCCGTCAGAATGGGGAACAAATCTAAGCAAATCCAAACCTTTTACTATTTCTTGTAATCCATCAGGGTATACTTATTAGAATTATAAAACAGTCTTATTCTATGCATTCATTTTCCAAAATGAATTGAACCAACATTCTTATCTTTCTATTTTTTGAAAGCAAATAAATATGATTTTCCAGCATGATTTGTAGTATGGTGGAAAGCACTTGGATCTAATCTGAAAATTCTTCCACCAGATATCCAACAAAACTACAAACTATTTAAAGAAAGAGTTGAAACCCCAAACAACTATATATCTATCAGCCTGCACTTCTTTTCCATATTCTCGGTAGCATGAGTCTACCAGTGAAAATACGAACACATACAGCAAATACAGCTCCCGCCATTATTAGTCCGACAAGGATATTCAAAGTGGTGACCAACATTAAATAAAAATTTCATTCAACCAGCAAACATTCAGGCATGATTTCAGAGGAATCCTCGCTCAATAAAATTCGGAGACAGTCAAACAAGTCAATTTTTGAAACAGAAATCTATCTCAACAGTCAAGTTGGCATCAATCATTGACAAACAAAAGTATATCAAACAAGCCAAAGATATACTTCTACAACTGGATCAATCAAAAGAAATTTCGAACAAAAAGAAGTCCTCCAGTTCTGGAACAAAACTTGATGAATATGAAGGTCTAGAAAATAAAGATGATTGTTATGAAATTTTCTCACAAATTTCATAAAACCACAAAATAATGAACAAGAAAGAAGAAAACAAGAAAAAATATTTTTTCACAGTAGTACCGAAAGCACTGTAGCAATCCGGCAAGTAACTGTGCAAACACGACAACAAAAAACAAATGATGCACTGTAGCGGTACTATAGCAAACAATGTAGCGCTACTGTAACAAACACTGTAGCGGGTACTGTAACAACACGAAAATTTTGCTATAAATACCCCTCAAAACCAATACAATGCACACACCATTCAGAACACCAATTTCTCTAACTTGAAGAAATTCTCCTCCTTCTCTCTACAAATTAGTTTTAGTTTTTAGTTTTTAGAATCAAACAAGGGTGCAAGCCTTGCAAGCTTCCCAAACATTATAAGTTCTCTTGCAAACTCATATTCAATCTCATTCTATTGAATGGTCGGTTGAACCGCCTACATTCATATTCATTTATTTGTTTTATTTTATTTTGATTATACTAACCATCCATGGCCGGTTATACCGCCTAAACTAATTTACTAACTTTTATATTCTGTTTTTACATTTTATTTACATTCTATTTATACATGATTGGTTCAACCGCCTATACTAACTAGTGGCAGTCCGACTGTGACCCACTTCCTAACTCTTATGTTCTTTATTTTATTTATTTTATTTACTTTCTTGGGGTGATGGCTATCTTTCTTTACTTATTATGATGTTGTTAGTATAGATCTACAAGTTTAGATCTGTCTGATGAGATTGTTTAATTTCGTGATTACCATCTTTCTTTACTTATGATGTTGCTAGTGTAGATCTACAAGTTTAGATTTGTTTGATGAAACTGGTTAATTTCGTGATTACTATCTAATGTATTCAAATTTATTGTAGTATTGATTTTATGACTTTGAATCTGTCCGAGGGACATGGAGCCTGTAATTGCTAACCTCCGGTCCAGACTGGGCCATGAGATTTGGCAATCCTGTAAGGATGTTAAGATTTCTGTGGTCCGAGATTCAGGACAGTGAAGTGTCGAAGAATCAGATCTGATTTCAAGAATTTTTACTATTAATATTATGATTTTATTTGAAAATATAGTTGTCATGCATAGTTAATCTTTCTCAAATGTTAGATTTATTCTTGTAGCCTCATCACTATCTTTATTATGATGAAAATATGATCATCACGTATAATTAATCTTTCGCAAAAGGTTAGATCTTTTCTTGTAGTTCTCTCACTATCTCTGTTCTAATCGGTTTAGAAAAATGGTTATCATACATGGATCCCGAAAGATTCTGTGCCAAAGGAAAGAGGATTATAAGTTGTTTAAATCATTTATTTATCTAATTTACTTGTCTTTGCTTATGGCTTCATTTGTTAGAACAAACTCCAGATCTTCCGTTTCTTCTTTAAACAACAAACCATTAGATGATTCTCAAACCAGAATTGCTCGAATTGAGCAATCAATCCTTATTCAATAAAAATTAGAAAACAAACCTTCTGAATTCCAGATTGACAAACAACACCTTAGATCGGAATTCTTTGCAAACCACAATCAATTTAAAATAAAACAATTTTTTGACAAATATCAAGGAGAAACCCGAAAAAATATACCAGAAAACTTTTATGATTTTTTGAGAAAAACAAAACAAAATATTCACTTCTTTGAATGGTATGAATCTCAAACAACTCAGGTGTTCACACCTGAATTCGAAAATACAGTTCAAAATATTTCAAAACCTGCATCCTCTGTGTCAAAAACTCCAAATTCTATACAAGAACCCTTAGATCTATCTCAAACAAATCATGTATTAGAATCCTCTCACAAACACCCAGTAAATTCACCAAAACCTTTTTCAAATTATGATCCCATACCAGGATCTATAAACCTATCAGATCCGCAAAAAGTTTTGAAAAACAAATTTATAGATCTACCAGATTCTCCCGTAGATCTATCAAACCCAATAGATTTATCAAATAACATTCTAGTATTGAGTCAACCAACAAATAATTCTGATAATATCACTAGTCTTGATGTAAGAAAAGAGATAGGAAACTCCTTAGACATAGGATATTCCACAATAAATGTCTTATCTAAAACTCAACCTAATATCAAATCTATAACTGTCAAAGATCTTCAAACAGAAATCGCTTCTCTCAAAAAGAAAGCTAAAAGAAACGAAAAAACAGCCCAATCAACCACTGAAGAAGATATCATTAAAAATTCTTCTCAGTCAAACATAATATCTTACAAAAAACATTTTGTTCTTATAAGACTAGTTATTAGTAACAATTATATTGCAGAAACAGAAGCCTTATTTGATACAGAAGCGAATCTTAGCTATATTCAAGAACGTCTTATTCCAACAAGATTTTTTGAAAAAACAAAAGAAAGCCTTAGAGGAGCCCATGGATCCCAATTAAACATTCAGTTCAAACTTTCAAACGTTCAAGTTCAATTTTATTCTGTGTCCATCAAAGAAACATTCCTCTTGGCAAAAAACCTAACCAATAATGTTATTCTTGGAACAACTTTTATTACCAAACTTATCTCTTACTTGACCACTAATGAGGGGATCATACCACAAAAATATGGTCAAGATGCTCTCTTACCCTTCTCCAGAAAAATAATTCAAAAGACATTAAATTATCTATCCCTCAAACACAGCCAAATCAATTTCTTAAAAGAAGAAATTAGCTACAAAAAGATAGATGAGCAGCTCAAGAGACCAGAAATCCAACAAAAAATCCAGAATCTACAAACAAGAATCCAAGGGATGGTTTGTGCAGAAGTTCCAAATGCATTTTGGACAAGAAAACAGCATACTGTTCATCTCCCTTATGAACCTGACTTTGAGAAAAAAAATATTCCAACAAAAGACAGACCTATACAAATGAATCAGGAACAGCTTCAACAATTGCCAAAAAGAGATTAATGACCTCCTATCCAAAGGCATTATTAGTCCTAGCCAATTTCCATGGAGTTGTCCAACATTCTATATCAACAAACAATCAGAGATTTAAAGAGGAGTTCCAAGGCTTGTAATCAATTACAAAACTTTGAATAAAGCTCTTCGGTGGATCAAATATCCTATACCAAACAAGAAGGATTTGTTTCAAAGGCTTTATTCTGCCAAAATATTCTCAAAAATCGACATGAAATCTGGATTTTGGCAAATACATATTCATGTTGCAGACAGATACAAGACAGCATTCACAGTACCATTTGAACACTATCAATGGAACGTAATGCCGTTTGCTCTCAAGAATGCACCTTCAGAATTTCAAAGGATTATGAATGAGATATTCAGTCCTTACTTCTCATTCATCATCGTCTATATTGATGATGTCTTGATTTTTTCAGAAAACATTGAACAGCACTTCAAACACCTAAATACTTTCCTGCATGTCACCTAGAAAAATGGTCTGGTCATATCCCAAAAGAAAATCAACCTTTTTCAAACAAAAATCCGATTCCTTGGACATCATATTCATCAAGGAATCATTACCCCTATCAATAGGTCAATCCAATTTGCCGATAAATTTTCTGACCAGATTCTTGATAAACAACAGCTCCAAAGATTCTTGGGTTGTTTAAATTATGTCTCAGACTTCATTCCGAATCTTAGCAATATAGCCAAACCTCTATATGATAGACTAGAAACCACTCCGCCCTTATGGACGGATATTCATACAGAAACAGTCAGAAAAATTAAAACCCAAGTCAAAGTCATTCCTTGCATGGCTCTTCCAGATCCAACAATTCTAAAAATTGTGGAAACAGATGCTTCTGATCTAGGATATGGTGGTATTCTTAAACAAACAAAAAAATAATAAAGAACAAATAATTGCTTTTGCTTCCAAACACTGGAACAATTCTCAACAAGACTATTCTACTATCAAAAAAGAAATCTTAACAATAGTTTTATGTATTACAAAATTCCAAGCTGAACTACTAAACCAAAAGCTTTTACTTCGGGTTGACTGTAAATCAGCCAAAGATGTTTTACAAAAAGATGTTAAAAACCTTACCTCTAAACAAATTTTTGCAAGATGGCAAGCAATTTTATCAATATTTGATTTTAACATTGAATATATTAAAGGATCTTCAAATTCCATTCCTGATTATCTAACCAGAGAATTTTTGCAGGGAAGATAAGATGCCCAAAAAAAAGAAACAGGAGAAATCCTCAGAACAAATAGAGCCTCCCATAGGGAAAAACAATCCTCTTCAAACTCACTCTCAAACAGATTTCAAATTCTTTCCTCACCTCAACCCATATCCATAGCCTCTCCAAAAACATGGGCTGACATAGCAGAGAAAGAAGATAAAAAACAAAAATATTTTAATCATTTCAAATAATGGGTTGAATCTCATGGATATCAACCTAATTCATCAAGATATCCTGTTTGGGATACACCAAACCATCTTAAATTGGCTTTAGACAAAAACATCAACTCCAAACCTATTGTTATCCAGGAATCTAAAACCCTAGCTAACTATGAACCAAAATCAAATAAAATTTCCTGTCCATATGTCAAATTAAGTACCCATATTCCGTTGGTCCAAACCAAATTTGATTATTGGCATGATGACCCAAACATACTGGCCCGAACTATTCTTCCAAATACTTATAATTTCATACCTCAAATTCTTACCAAGACACTTGAATATTACAAACTCATTCTCACGGATTTAAAGTCTCTGGTCCTTAAACCCCACGAAACAGAGATGAAAGACAAAAATGAAAATCCTACCAAAAAATACATCAATACTCATTCCAGTGCCCAAATTCTAAAGGTTATCAAGCCGTCAGAATGGGGAACAAACCTAAGCAAACCCAAACCCTTTGCTACTTCCTGTAATCCCTCAGGGTATACTTATTGGGATTATAAGGCAGTTTGGTTCTATGCACTCACCTTCCTTTTATAAATATATTATATAATTATAATATATATAAAATATAATTATAAATATATTTTAATTATAATTGTAATATATCAGTATATACACATAAAATACAATTATAATCATAAATAAAATAATTAAAACAAGTAAGTGAATATGAATATTAGGCGGATTAACCGACCATCAGATAGAATATAATTAAAAAGGAGAATATAAAAGTCTGTAAGAGAACTTACAAAATTTAAAACTTGCACAAGGCTTGTTTCCTTATTTAAATCTAAAAATTAAAAACTAATTTGTAGAGAAAAAGAAGAGAGCTTTTTTCAAACTAGAGAGAGAAGTAGTTTTAAAGAAATAGTGTATATTTTGTATAGGGTTTGAAAGATATTTCTAACAAATTTTTCGTGTTGCTACAGTATCCACTACAGTGATTTTTACTGTTTGCTATAGTGTACAGTACCGCTACATGGCACAGTTTATTTTTTATTGTCATGTTTGCACAGTAACTTGGTGGATTGCTACAGTGGCTTCCTGCACTATAGTATGAATAAATTTTCTCTGTTTTTCTTATACTGATTTAACCGATTTGTAATTTTACGAAATTTGTGAGAAGATTCCGTAGCAATAATTTTCGTTTTGTTGTCTTTCGTATTCATCGAAATTCCCTTCAGAACTTGTTTTTTAAATTTTTACTTTTCCTTTGGATTGATCCAGTTGTAGAAATATTTCTTTGAACTATTCAATATACTCCTGTTTATCAGTGATTGATGTTAGTTTAGCTGCTGATACAAACTTTTGCTACAAGAATTGACTTGTTTGGCTATCTCCAGATTTTATTATTTTAGAATTTTTCTGAAACCAAATTTGGATGTTTGCAAGTTGAATAAAATTTTTATTGAATGTCGCCCACCATTTCAAATATTCTTGTCGAACCAGTAGTACCGGAAGTTGAGTTTGCTGTATATTCGTATTTTCATTAGTAGACTCATGCTACCAAGAATATTGAAAAGAAATGTAGGCTAGTGGGGATATAATCATTTGAAAATTCAAACATTTTTTCGAATATTCTATACATTTGTTTTACATTCGAAAGAATAATTTTCAAATTTGGTTCTAGTGCTTTCCACCATGCTACAAATCAAGTTGGAAAGTCATATTTTTTTATTTTCAAAAAATAGAAGAGATAAGAATATTAGTTTAATTCATTTTGAAAAAAAATGTATAGAATCATACTACCTTATAATCCCAAAAGTATAACCTGAAGGATTAAAGGTAGTAGTACAAGATTTGAATTTACTCAAATTTGTTCCCCATTCTGATGGTTTGATAACTTTTGGTATTTGAACACTGGACGGTTTTCATTTTTGTCTTTTATCTCTGTCTGGTGAGGCATGAGGATCAAGGATTTTGAATCCGTAAGAATAAATTTGTAATATTCTAGAATCTTAGTAAGAATTTGAGGTATGAAATTATAAGTGTTTGGATAATATTCTAGAGTCTTGGTAAGGGTTTGAGTTATGAAATTATAAGTGTTTGAAAGAATAGTTTCGGTCATCATGCCAATGGATCAAGTTCTGTTTGGATCACAGGGACATGAATTTTTAATTTGACATATTGACTACAAACTTTGTTTGTTTTTTGTTCTAGATTGGCTAAAGTTCTGAACTCTTAAATTGTAAGTATTTTGAGGTTAATATTTTGGATTAAAACTGTTTTAAGATAACTAAGTGTATCCCACATAGGGTATCCTATTGATTCAAACTGATATTTTAGTGATTCAACCCATTGTTTAAAGCGGTCAAAGTATTCTTGTTTTTCATCTTTTCTTCAATTATATCAGCTCATGTTTTATGGGTAGCTATGGATATAGCTGGGCATATAGCTAGGCTATATTCAACACGGGCTGATATAGCTGGGCAATATTCAACATGGGTTGATATAACTGAAGAAGAAGATGAAAAATGTGTACTTTGACTGCCTTAAACAATGGGTTGAATCATTATGATATCAACCTGAATCAACAAGATACCCTGTTTGAAATACACCCAACCATCTTCAAATAGGTTTAATCTAAAATACCAAGTTCAAAACACTCACAATTCAAAAGCCCAAAATTTTAGCCAATCTTAAACCAAAAATAAATAAAGCTCTAGTCAATATGTCAAATCAAAAAATCATGTCCCTGTGATTCAAACAGAACTTGATTATTGGCATAATAACCCAAACATATTAGTCCGAACTATTCTTCCAAACACTTATAATTTCATACCTCAGACCTTTACCAAGACCTTAGAATATTACCAACTTATTATTACGGATTCAAAATCATTCATTCTCAAGTCTCACCAGACAGAGATAAAAGACAAAAATGAATACCCAATCGAAAAATACATCAATATTCATTCCAATGCTCAAATACTAAAAATTATCAAATCATCAGAATGGAGAACAAATTTGATTAAACCCAAACCTTTTACCACTATCTTTAATTCTCCAGATTCTACCTATTGGGATTATAAAGCAGCATGGTTCTATACCTTCTCTTTCCAAAATGAATTAAACCAACATTCTTATCTCTTCTATTTTTCGAAAACAAACAAATATGATTTTTCAACTTGATTTATGGCATGGTGAAAGCACTTGAACCCAACCTGAAAATCCTTCCTCCGAATGTAAAACAAAACTACAGAATATTCAAAAAAAAGGTTTGAACCCCTAAATAATTATGTCCCCACTAACCTACATTTCTTTTCAATATTTTCGATAGCATGGATCTATCAATGGAAATACGAATATATACAGCAAATTCAACTTCCGCCACTACTGATTTGATAAGAATATTCGAAATGGTGAGCGGCATTCAACAAAAACTTTATTCAACTTGCAAACATCCAGACTTGGTTCCAGAAAAATTCTCGACTAATAAAACCAGAAGATAGCCAAACAAGCCAATTCTTATAGCAAAAGTCTATATCAGCAGCTAAACTAGCATCAATCATTAACAAATAGGAGTATATTGAACAGTTCAAAAAAATACTCTTATAACTGGATCAATCTAAAGGAAAAGCAAAAACTTCAAAAACAAGTTTTGAAGGGAATTTTGGTGAATACGAAGGATAACAAAACGAAAATGATTGATACGAAATCTTTTCACAAATTCCGTAAAATCACAAATCGACTCGATCAAAATAAGAAAATTAGAGAAAATTTATTCTCACTATAGCACCAGAAGTGACTTTAACAGTCCGATAAATTATTGTGCAAACATGACAACAAAAAGATAAACTGTGCAATGTAGCGCGTACTATAGCGGTATTGTACACTCTAGCAAACATAAAAATTATTGTAGTGAGTTTTGTAACAATACGAAAAATTTGCTATAAATACCCTTCAAATCCAATACAAAACATACTATTTCTTCAAGATTACTTCTCTCTCTAATTTGAAGAAAACTCTCTTTCTTCTCTCTACAAACTAGTTTTTAGTTTTTAAATTCAAACAAGTCTTGTACAAGTTTCACACTTTATAAGTTCTCTTATAAACTTTTATATTATCTTATTCAATCATATTCTATCAGATAGTCGGTTAAATGGCCTAATATTCATATTCATTTACTTGTTTTAATTATTCTATTTATACTAAACCATTCATGGCCAATAAATATAATAATAAATATAATTATAGTTATATAGTATATATAATTTTATAATATATTATTATTATATAGACATATTTATTATATATACACAAAGATAATATAATATTATACTAAATTATAACATTGCACATATATTTACATATTTATAATATATATTATATAATAATTACTATGTTTAATTAAATAATTGTAATATATATAGATATTTACCAAATATCAAATTTATATTTATTTCTACTAAATATTTATATATGCTTACTTATATTTTATTCTTAATTAGATCTTAAACTAAATATTTTCTGGTAAATTAAGCCCTTTTTTGTTAAGTTGATATTAAATATGTATGATGAAGGATGACAATTTCTATACTGTCTAAAATTATTTTCTATGATAGAAATATATGATAGCACTATTCTATAGTTGTCAGATTATCTAAAGTATGTTGAAAATAAAAGTATGAAAGAGGAGTACGTAGATCTTGAAGAGCAATAAAATAAGCCTGTTGTGGGGTTGTGTGGAATGATGGATTTATAAATATAAAGTACTTAGTCACTAAGAGTAGATCAAAAAAATTATACCTTCCTTGCTTCTTGAATCTTTTTTCAAGAGTGACTATCCATTCGCTTGAGATTTGCCTCACAGATCTTTCCCTTACATCTCTTTTTCTGTTTTCAGACTAATGGGTACTACACCTCTTTTGGCCCTTTTCAGATTACTAGAGTTTCTTTGATAAAGGATTCAAGCTCTAGGGTTGGTTGCAAACTAATCTCTACTAACTCCGTTCACATTTCTTTTTATGCTAACTGCTACTTTACAAAGAGGAGATTGAACTGACTGAAAATTTTTATTGTTTCTAATTTCATTTTTCTTGTCTTATAATATATGAATGAAATTAAATCTATTTATAGGGAAACTCCGGACACGAGACCCTGGATTTCAAACTAGTTATTTCTATTTCGGACTTCAACTAATTTTAAGTCCGAAAATATGCTAGCTACGAACTTCAACTAAGTTTAAGTCCAAAAAGATACTAACAGCTGTCATCCTATTTACAGGATTCCTATCCATAAAGTGCTTTCCACCTGTGTTGTGGCTGTCAGGGGTTGGTCCACTACTTTTATCCTTCTATGGCATTTTCCAGATTGTGGATTCCTTCTGGCCCAATGTTATCCAAGAAATCTTCTATGGCTGCTTCTTCTGCTTTTAGGTTTTGTGTATTGCTCTGTTCATGATAATAGTGTATTTCTCTACTTATTTCTTCATATATCCCATTATATTTTTTGAATAATGTGGGATATGCTGATTCTAATTCAAACTCTACTTCTGGTATTTCAGGCTTTGCTTTCACATATATTTTTTGGATCTTACATTCTGCGAATAACCCTAAGTTCTGATGCCTCCATTTATATTTGTCATGTTTACAGGCGAAAGTCCTCATCCTTCTATGTTCTATATGAACTGCTATAGGTATATCCAGCAAATGTATTACACCAAGATTAAGATTAGGATATGATGGAAGTCTTGTATCAATAGGTCCTTCTACTCTGATTCTGTGCATTGCTGGGATCAAATCATATTCTCCCTATGTTGGAGGTATCGAGGATATTTTTGCTTTGATTCTGGGGGGCTCCATGTTCGAATTCTTTTAAAACTGCTAAAAAGAGTTGTCTACCAAAATTGTCTGTCTGGTCTGGATCATTGAATAGTATGAGTGATACCATTCCGTAATCCATTAAGACCTGTGGGCTTACTTCTAAGATTTCTGTATCAGAAACATGGACAAGAAAATTGGTCCATCCTGCTAATTTTATTTTGCATATTATGAAAAGGTAGTTCAACTGGCAGGTGCAAGTGAGTGGTTATATTTTGAGTTTTTGGCAATTGGTACTGCATGTTTTGAGAAGCTCTTGGAAGTATATGGGTTTTATGGACAGATTTTCATTTTGTGGTTCGTCATAAATCATTTGTACAAGCTGGTCTTGGATTTTCGAAATTCTAAGGAAGAAATTGGATTGGGCTTTTGTACGATAATATTTTTACAAAATTCTGGTAATTCAACAATGAAGTCATGAGCTTTAAAAAAGATTGGATCTGAGGCTTTTCAGGGATATAAACCATAGAAGATGGTTTTCTTTATGTTGTACAGAGCTCATTAGTTAATTCTATTATTGTCTTGGATTGGGATGACATAATAAAATTATTCAGTTTTTGTTGTTCCAGCAATTCTTTGATATTTTCCTTAAGGGAGTTAATCTCAGAATTATAATTCCTGCACTAATCATTTCATAATTTAAAATTTCTACTCGTACAATCACAATGTCTACAAAATTCTAATCTATTTATATTATCTTTTTCTACTGCATGGGAGTAACTGCTACTTGGACTATTATCTATTTGGCTAGCTATTCTACATGCATGATCAATGAAAAAAATTAAGTCCAATACTATTTCTAACATAAGTTAATGTTTCATGGATATTTTTAAAACCTTTGAAAAGTAGTGTTTTAAATTCTTTTGTATTTTCAATTACTACTATCCATGAGGAATAAACTCCTGGAGATTTTCCTTTTACTACTACATAATATAGAAAATTATTACTTTTGTTTACAAAGTTTGAAAAATAAAATGCTAATGCATTAAGATTTCTAATTTTGCTTGTGGCGTCTCTACTGTTCCAGAGATTATTTAAGATGTCTTGCTGAATTTCTTCTATTTTACCTTCTGAGGTGCTATTGAAATATAGATTTGTCCCTCTGGGATATTTTAAAAGATCCCATGAGTCGAGTTTTACCTTCTAGAAATTGTTATTGGATGCCATCTGCAATATTCTCAAAATTTGTCAGTCCAGATAGTTGATCTGCTATATTATTATTTTTTTCCCTTCATATGCTCAAATTGAATTTTACCAGTATAAATAGATATTCTATCTAGGAAATTTAACCATCTTCTCGTAGATGACCTATTTTCATTTTTTTCTGTTATGAAATCTTACTATTGCTTCACAATCTGTTCTAATTATAAATTCTGATTTTCCTAATATGAATAATTTGAATTTGTCTAAGGCATAAATTACAACTAATAATTCTGCATCTATGCTATTAATATTTCCTTTTTCTTGATATTTTCGCTGTCATATTTACAAATTTGTTCATCTTCTTTTCCTAAAATTTATTCTTTTTTTATTTTAACACTACTCCCTATCCTGTATTACATCCATCACATTATATTACTAAGTAATCATTGTCTAAAGGTAATCTTAATTCTGGTAAGTTTTTTATGTTTTCTTTTATTTCTTGTACTAGTTTTATATCTTCTTTATTAAAATATTTTTATCTTCTAGTGCTAGTCTTGTTATATAGTAGTGCTAGCATTTTGCCTATGTCTTTTGAAAAAGGCATAGCATAGTTTACAAGTCCTAAAAAGCTTTGTAATTGTTTTGTATTTTTTAATTTATTAGGGAATTCTAATGCTTTTTTACTAATATGCTCTTGTAATTTTATTCTTCCTCTTCCTATTTCTACTCCAAAAAATTCTATGTTTTGTTTAAAAAATTTTGCTTTATTTTTACTTACAATTAATCCATTTTTCTCAAATTCTGCTAATACTAATTTTAAATGCCCTATATGTTCTTCTTTATTTTTTCAAAATACCAAAATATCATCTATATATACTATAACGAATTCTCTATATTTTCAAAATATATTATATATATAATTTTGGAATACTACTGGTGCATTTTTTTTAACCCGGAAGGCATTACTAACCATTCATAATGTCCTAAAGGACATGTAAAAGCCATCCATTCCATACCATTTGAATGCATTTTTATTTACCAAAATTCACTTTTTAAATCAAATTTGCTGCAAATATAAGTGTATTGTATCCTATTTATTAATTCTATTTTATCAGGTATATCATATTTATCTTCTTCAGTGTTATCATTTAATGTTTTGTAATTCATAACCATTCTATTTTTACCTCTTAATATTTCACTATGTTTGTTTCCTATAAATGCTGAGGTTCTGTGTGGACTATCACTTTTTCTTATTAATTTTAATCTTAATAAATCATTTATATGCAATTCATATTCCCCTAGTTCTTTATTGCTAACTTCTATTTTTGCCGTACTAATCTTTATATTTGGATTTAATATTTTTATCTTGTATTCAAATTTTCTTTTTTTCCCAATGTTTACTGCGGTCTTCTCCTATTATTTCTAATTTTTCTAGTCAACTTATTTTTTGATCTAATTCTTCAATTTCTATTTCTAGTAGGTTTTATATGTTTTATATTTAAATATTCTGTACTAATTGTTATTTTTCTATGTCTTCTATTTCTAATTCTTCAGCCAAGTCCTCTTCTCTTTCTTCTAAGACTTTTTCTTGGTTATTTATTGTCTTACATTGTCCTAATTTTTTACATTTGCATATATTCTTTTCTTTAGATTCTGACGCTATTGTATAAAGAGGATCTTTAAGGAAAGTTAAACCATTTCTAGTTAATATCATACCATGATAGTAATAAAGAATAAAATCTAAGCCTATTATCATTCTAAGTCTTATTGGTCTAATATATACTTCTGTCATATAATATGGTATAGAGTAATTATTTTGTTGAAATTTTATAGTTAATGATTTTATTGCTTTTTCGTATATAAAGGATTTTCCATTCATTTGTCTAGCTTCTACTATATGGGTGGCTTTTGTATGATATTTTTCAAGTATTATTTCACTGTCTACTACCGTATTAATACATCCCGTATCTATGAGTGTTTCTATTTCTTTTTCCCAATTTTTTAGCTGTATAATTAATTTGATTTTTATAGTAAAAAAATTTTTAGTTTGTTGATTATAATCTAATATTTCTATTAAATTTCCGATATTATCTATATCACTTATTGTCCCTGACTCTTCTTCAATATTTTCTATTGTTTTGAGATATTTTAACTTTTGTTCTATATTATCTACCTTATTCTCTAAAACTCTTATCCTTCTTCTAGATGGTGTTCTATGGGTTCATCATTATCTATTTTCTTTTTACCCTTTTTATCATCTATTATTGTATAGTTGAAGTTTAATTTTTCTAAACAAAACTTACATGTTTCAATCATGCATTGTGTACATTGAAATCTAAGTTCTATAGATGAATATCTTTTACAATTATAACATGGTTTACTATTATTTCCTTTCATATGTTCCCAGTTATGGGTGCATTCTATTTCTATTAATTCTGATAAGTATGGTGTTATGTTTTCTATTTATCTGGTTATATCGTCTATAAATTCTAATTCTTTTTCCGTGTTACTATCTTCTATACCATCTTCTATACTATAAATACTTTCTATATTCGACATATGCTCATCTACCTCTATTAAATCTTCATTGACAGTTTCTACTAATTGGTTTTGCTTATTATACATATTTTTTCTTCTAAGACAGTTTGTTGCTAAATGATCTAGTTCTCCGCATGCATAACAACTTAATTTATTCATATATTTTCTATTTGGTTTTTATTTTCTAACATGTTTTTCTTTTTGTAAGTATGATTTTCTAACTCTAGATTTTCTGAGATAATACTTCTTCTTAGGATAATATTTTTTATTTTTGTATTTTTTCTTTTCTGGTTTATCATAGTTTTGTATTGTATAAATATTTTTGCAAAAACTATATTTTCCTTTTAATTGTTTTTGTATTACTATCATTGTACACCTTTCTTCTAGTTTTGTCATTATAAACTTTACTACTACTGTTATATTTTTAAGTATTGCTTCAATCCATTCTATTTTCTTATATTTTTCATAAATTGTTTTCCCAATTATCCTGGGAGTTTTAATGCTAATTTTTCCATTATTTCTTCATCATAAAAACATCCTACTGAAAGTGCATGATATGTATATTCTTTTATAAATTGTTTTACTTGATTCTAGTTACTAATACTAATTTGTTCTAATTTCCTGATTGCTTCTTGTTGCTGCATTAGAGTTCCTCTATTTGGACTTTGTGCCATTAATAGTGATTGAATCCTATTTGTAAAATTATGGGGATTATTTCCTAACATCATATCTTCTGCTAATATATTGGAATATTTTTCTTTATATTTTTTCCATACTGCTCTAACTGTTTCTCCTAAAAATATTTCTAAATATGTATACATTTCTGTAGTACTATGGTCAAATCCTTTTTTGTATATAATGCCTAACTATTTTATATTTCCAATGGTCTATAATGCTATTCCAAATTTGAGAATCATGTGCTGTTAAATTTAATATTAAGTCATCATCTATTAAATTCTTTTTATCCAATATTTTCAGAGGCTGTTTTTCACCTCTTGGTTTATATTTTACTATTGGTTCTTTATACTCATTATATGTTGGTCTAGGTAAGTTTCCTGACATATATACTATTGGTTGCTATGGAGGTTGTGCACAACTACTACTACTTGTGTCCATCATTTCTTCTATATTTATTTCTATATTTTCTATATCATTTTCTTCTTTTATCCTAATATTTCCTTGGTTATCATAATATATTATTTCTATTACACTTATCTATCCTATACTTTCTAGTTATCTTTCTAGGTCAATTAATTCTTTTTCTGTCAATTTTATTCCTAGTTCTTTGGGATATAAAATTTTATGTTCTATCTCAATACTATCTATATTTTCAATATGTTCTTCTATTAATATATTTTCTTTAGTATATTCTATTTCATCATTTTCATTTCCTAGATTAGTCTTTTCATAGTTTAAAAACCTCACGCTAGTTCCCTTATTTCCTTTATATATTATACTATCTTTTGGGATTAGAGGAGTTGCTTCTTCTAAGAATTCACTAAGGTTCCGTTCTTCTCCTGCTAATTTTTCTGATTGCTGATCTTCTTCTCTTTATATAGAGTAAGTAAGAGTAATATGCTCTGAAATATTATTTTGTTGAAGTCATTGCTTGAGTTAGGAGAGTGCTTGTTAATGTCATTTCTTATGTCATTTTATCTTCTTTTGTTTAGAATTCTATTTGCTGATTGGTCTCTTAAGAATTGTTATCTATATTTTTTATTGGTTGGATTCGGGATGAATACTAATCTTGATAAAATTTCTTAATCATTTGGAAAAATAATTAATTCCTTGAATACTGATTTTGTTAAAATTTCAACAGAAAATTCAAGAAATTTATTCTTGATATAATAATGGAGCGCAATTTGTTCTTCTGCGTAGTCATTGAAAGTTGGATCCCTCTTGAATAACTCATAATTTTCACGAAAATTGAACGCATAATTTCAAAGAGTCCTCCAAAATCATGCCACTAATTGTAGAACCATATTGAAAAATCATGGGTTACTGATAGTAATAATTGAATAAACCAAAAGTGAGAGAAGGGTTAAAAATAAAATATACATCTCCATGCTTTCATGTAACCATAATAAGTGTAAATTGCAGGTTTCTTTGGAGTAAAGAATTATTTTTGGATTTGATAGCCTGATACTGGCCAGTCGTTTGATTTGATGATTCTTTTGATTTTTATTTTATGATATTTGACTTGATCTTTTGGAGTATTATCTGGATATCAAGTTAAAGGCTCTATGGAGTCTATTTCTAACAGAATTTGTTCATAAAATTTTCTGATTTTGAAAGGAGTTTCTATAAAATAAAATAGATTAGCATGGAAAAAGGTTTGAATTATGAGAGTTCGAAAATTTTCATTTACATTTTAATGCATGTTTACATGTTTATTGCTCCTTTTAATAAACAAATGAATCAACATATCTTAGGAGAAATTGTATCATTATATTATAAAATTCTAATGCTGTCGAATTTTGTTGGGAAGTAAAAAAAAAAAAAAAGAGTAACAGGAACAACAAAACATAGAGGACATTTGTCCTTACCAACTGTCCAAAAGGCATGAAAATGTATTACTCATCATCAAAGAATCAGAGCTAGTGCTCTATATTTCAGTTGACCAAGAGAAATCGTAGAAACTATCTTTAGCTTTCTTCTTTCTTAGTTTCTTAAAGTAGCCAAAAGACAATTAAGAGGAAAAGGAGAGAACCACACACAAATAGAAACTCATTTCTTACCTTTCTTCAATCCTGAGAACCAGTTAAAAATCAAGAAAAAATTTATAGTCTATCTAACTAAGAATCATGAAAATGTATAACTCATGGAAATGTATTACTCATCATCAAAGAATCAGCGCTAGTGCTCTATATTTCAGTTGACCAAGAGAAATGGTAGAAACTATCCTTAGCTTTCTTCTTCCTTAGTTTCTGAAAGTAGCCAAAAGACAATCAAGAGGAAAAGGAGAGAACCACACACAAGTAGAAACTCATTTCTTACCTTTCTTCAATCGTGAGAACCAGTTAAAAATCAAGAAAAAATTTGTAGTCTATCTAACCAAGAAAAAATTTGTAGTCTATCTAACTAAGAATCGGTAAAATGTGTTACTCATGGAAATGTATTACTCATCATCAAAGAATCAGAGCTAGTGCTCTATATTTCAGTTGACCAAGAGAAATGGTAGAAACTATCCTTAGCTTTCTTCTTCCTTAGTTTCTTAAAGTAGCCGAAAGACAATCAAGAGGAAAAGGAGAGAACCACACACAAGTAGAAACTCATTTCTTACCTTTCTTCAACCGTGAGAACCAGTTAAAAATCAAGAAAAAATTTGTAGTCTATCTAACTAAGAGTCGGGAAAAGAGAGACATCGGCAATTTTCAAAACTTAAAGCTATTAAGAACTAGAGGCAATCTACTAATTTTTTTTCAATTTTCTTCTATGTTTAGTTAGCAATGTCTCAGGTCGAATTAGAACCAAGAAAAAAAATTTCTGCGAAAAAGTCCACCAAAGCTAAAAAAATTTTGGTAAAAGTTGCTACAAGCTACCCGATGAACTAAGCTGCAAATTCTTACCTGTTTCTTCCAAAACCTTGTTAAAATTTTATTGCATGTCTTATATATACTCTTTAGTTTACATATCTTGACATGCATGCAACTTATACCTTTAAATGAAACCGGTTAAGATGAGATTATAATGAAATGCTGGTTGGAATTCTTGATAAAATGAAGAATGACTACCGATAGAGTAAAGTTGAAAATTTTCAGCATCTTGCTAAAAGTTTTTGTTGAACCTAATTAGGATTTACTTTAAACAACACCTATGGCTTTAATCTGATCATGCATGTGATATTTGAAGTGTTGAAAGCAAGAAAAGATGAACTTTTAAAGCAGCATCAAATCTAGAATTTCAAGACAGCAAATTAGGAAGAAAAATGTTGCAACTTTGGTCATTTTCTTAAAAAATATTGCTAGATCATGATTGAAATTCATGCTTTATGCCTTGTCTAATGTTTCTAGAGTGATGCATGTGAGTTTAGAGCTGGTTTTGTTGTTTTATAGCTGGTTTCTTGCTGGAAATTCCAGTTTTGGCCGAATAAAAAGAAAACTTATATTTTTTGACCTTTCTTGTGAATTTCTGAAAGTTTAAACTAAGAAATTCTTGCTAAATACTTAATACCATCTTTCGGGATTAACTGAAAGGGTTTTTGAAAAAGTTTTGAATACAGTTACTTTCCCTAGAAATTTCTTCTTTTATTGGTTCTAACTCAACCTGAGACATTGCTAGCTAAACACAGAAGGAAATTGAAAGAAATTTAGTAGATTACATTTGGTTCTTAATGGCTTTAAGTTAGGAAGATTGTTGATGTCTCTTTCTCCCCAACTCTTAGTTAGATAGACTACAAATTTTTTCTTGATTCTTAACTGGTTCTCACAGTTGAAGAAAGGTAAGAAATGACTTTTTGCTTGTGTGTGGTTTTCTCCTTTTCTTCTTGATTGTCTTTTATTACCTTAAGAAACTAAGGAAGAAGAAAGCTAAAAATAGTTTCTACCGTTTCTCTTGATCGATTGAAATATAGAGCACTATCTCTAATTCTTTGGTGATGAATAATACATTTGCATGCCTTTTGGACAGTTGATGAGAACAAATGTCATCCACGTTTTGTTTTTGCTGTTTTTTTTTTACTTTCCAACAAAATCCGACTAGTATTAGGATTTTATGATATAATGATACAATTTCTCCTAAGATATATCGACTCATTTGTTTATTAAAAGGAACAATAAACATATAAACATGCATTAAATTGTAACTAAAAATTTTTGGACTCTCACAATTCAGATTTTTTCTATCTTAATATATTTTATTTTACAGAAACTCCCTTCAAAATCAAAAAATTTTATAAACAAATTCTTTTAGAAATAGACTCCATAGAGCCTTTAACTTAGCATCTAGATAATACTCCAGAAAATTAAGCCAAATATTATAAAATAAAAATCAAAAGAATCATCAAACCAGATGACTGGCCAGTATCAGGCTATCAAACCCAAATTCAATTCCTTATTCCAAATAAACCTGGAGTTTACACTTATTATAATTACATGAAAGCATGGGAATCTATATTTTATTTTCGGCCCTTCTCTCACTCTTACTCATTCAATTATTACTAACAGTAATCCATGATTTTTCAGTATGGTTCTACAATTAGTGACATAATTTTGGAGGATTCTTTGAAATTATGCCGCTCAATTTTCGAGAAGATTATGACATATTCAAGAGAGATCTAACTTTCAATAACTATGTGAAAGAACAAATTGCACTCCATTATTATATCAAGTATAGAATTCCTTGAATTTTTTGTTGAAATTTTAACAAGATCAGTATTCAAGAAATTAATTATTTTCCAAACAATCGAAGGTTAAATGATGGGACTTTGTAAAAGATATAAAATATCCTATGCAAAAGGAGTCAACTGCTCAAGAAATCACCAAAACTCAAGAATTTCTGACTACAAAGAATTGATTTTAATGTTTAATGGCTGCCAGCACAAGTAAAAAAGATTTTAAGAAAAATTTGATAGAAACTTTATACCAGATAGACGAAAAAGAGAAAACTCCAGATGATACTCAAACAAATGAAGATGACTGCTATAGGATTTTCAATCCTATTCCAAAAAATTGGAATCAATCAAAATCTGGACCCAACCAATAAAAAATGATAGATAACAATTCTCAAGAGACTAATTAGTAAACAGAATTCGAGACAAAAGAAGATAAAATGACGTAAGGAATGACGTCAACAAGCACTCTCATGACTCAAGTAATGATTTCAGCAAAAGAATAATTCAGAACATATTACTCTTACTTACTCTATATAAAGAGAAAAAGACCAGCAATAAGAAGCAAACCTTAGTCAGATAGTCGAGTTCTGATAATTCCTTTGTACTCCCAAAAAATTCTCTCAAAATTCCCTTCCAACTTTAAATAGTTTGTAAAGTTTTTGTCCTATCAAGTAAAGACTCGAGCTTTTATATTGTAAGTATTTCTTATCTATTCAAAACATATGATTTTAAGATACTCATATCTATGGTCGGTTCTACCGTCTATGGCATTCTCGCATAACATGCATATGATCGGCAAAGCCGCCTAATTTACTTTCAACTGCATCTTTATCTTTTCTATTATTTCCCGGGTTCGACTCTGGTATCAGATATGCAGTTGAAAATTTTTGGGTATATCATGATATACCATGTCTTTCTTTCCAATAAGCATGATTGCAATATGATTTTAAAAATACTTTTGCTAAAAACATATCTTTATACTATCTAAAATTATGTAATCTTGGACATGTTAAATTTATTAAAATTTCATAACTCTTTTCTTGTAAATTATTTAGATCTCCTATAAAATGTTTGCATATAACATATATTAAAGTTGCTACAGAGTTTGGTGTATTGGTTATTATTACTTCTTGTCATGTACTACTACTAGCTGTGTCAGGAATAATTTGTTTTGTAATAGGTAATATATGATTCCTCTCAGTTTGATCTAAATAATTATCCCACCAGTTTTTTAACATTCCAGAAAATTTTGATATTAATAATTGAGCGCATTCTCTATCATTATGACATTTTTCTTTGAAAGAACTGACAGTCATACTCATATTTTGGATAATTTGTAAAATCTGATGTTCAGTTAATCCATCTATATTCCATTCATAGATTGAGTCACCAGAATAATAATAACTTTGGTGTAAATAAGTTTCTTCAAATTGCATATCTGAAAAAGAAGATTTTGGATAAAAATTTCTATCATAATATACCCAAGTTTGAAAAGAATCAGGTCGAAAAGATCTAATTTTATTAATTTGAGAGGATTCTTGAAATTGAGAAATAAGATCTTGATCAACTTCTTCTTCTATATCATAATTATGAGAAATAACTGAAATATGATTGTCTTTTTCAACATCTAACTTTGCTAATTTTTTAAAAAATTATTTTATTAAGTTAGAGTCATTGTTTGATTTTATTGTTTTAGCCAATTCAAATGGTTTAAAAATTCATTTTGATGGGTTTATCTGGGGAGGCTTGTTGATAGAGATTATAGGATTTATATTATTTAATTCATCTAATTGATTAGTTATAGTATTTAATATTTGATTTGTATAATTATTTTGTTGAATAATTTTATTTATTTCTAGTAGAGCTATTTCATCAGGAAGTTTAAAAGGTGAGGCAATAATAGATTGATTTCTATGAATTAGTCTTATTTCTTCTGAGGGAGGGTGTACAGATATAATTGTTTCTCCTGAACTAGTTTGCCATCTTTTACTTGTAGTAGAATTTATGTATTTTGAAAATGGATATTTTATTTTGTTGAGAATAAAATTCAAACCATTTGAAAAATTCTAAATTAACTTCTAGTTTTGTAAGATTTTGAAAATAATCTTGTTTAAATTTATCTGTTACTTCTTTGTTAAAAGTTTTAAAATACCATTCTCTTTTTTCTTTATTTATTGGTGAGGAAAATAATTATTGTAATACTGTTTATCTAATACAAATTCTTTTGTTATAATATTTAATTGATTATCTACATGCATATGTGATTGAGTAGGTGAATATTCAGATTCTTCTTCTTCTTGTTTATATTTCGTTTTTGAAATATGTTGTCTAAAATCTACTTCTTCTAAATTTAATTTTAAATTAATGGAAGAAGTGGATGGTCTAGCAGAAGAAAATAGTTTTCTTTTTGAGAATTCTATTTCTATAGTTCCGTTAGGTAATTCTATTATATTACTTATAGTACTATTTACTCTTTTAATTGGTTTTGCGGTAGAGATTGTTTCTAAATTCCATTTTGAACTATTAGTTATGTATTCCCAATTTAGTCATTTTTGAATAAAAATATTTGTATGTTTTAAATTAATTGCTAAAAGCATAGTTTCTCTTTTAATAGGCATGTTTAAAGCTTTTGCATTTATAGTTGTTTTCATTACTTTGTAAGCAATGCTGTAAATGATAGCTAGAGATCTTGAATCTTCTAGAAAATCAGTATTTTTAATTTGAACATTAAGAGTTAAAGATGATAAAATATTTGAATCTTTAAGATCAATAGTAAAATTTGGATAACAATCAAAATAAACAGGACCAGTTTCTAAATTTGATTCGATCAGGCCGAGTAAAGAATTTTTTGAAAAGAAGCATGTTTTGCATCTCTTAAACATAATAATATTGGAGAGTTCAGACCAAGTCTGTGTAATGGTTTCACAATAATTTGAACCATTTCAATATGTAAAAATCGATATTTGAAGAATGATTTATAATAGTTTCTTTATTTAAAAGTCTAATAATTTCATGGTTCCTTTTTAATTCGGTTAAGTTTGATAGAATAATCTTGAAAAAATTCTAGTGTTCCCTTTTGATAAACTTTATGTATTCTTAGGTCTGGAATAGACCAATTATCGAGTCTTTATTCTATTTTTTCTATATTTATTTCTATATTATTACCTAAATTGTCTTGATTATCTTCTCTATCATCTATGGATGAAGTACTAGTTTCATTACAAGATTTTCTTATTGAATTTATTTTTGTTAATGAACTAGTCATATTAATCTAAGTGATTAAACTATTCTTTCTTATTATAAGGACTACCCTCAGGACCAATAATTATATATTAATTTTTTAAGCAGTGGAGCGGCGGACCCCATTTCTAAACGCCGGGTGGGGGGGGGAATATTTACCCGCCCAACCTCCGCCCCATTAACCTCCTGCGGGGCGGGTGCCCCAATTGCCATCCATAGTTTTCGATAAATTAGATAGGAATCAGATTTGAATTTTATCCAAAACCCTCTAGATTACTAGGGAATTGGGGAATTTCAAATTTTTAGATATGATTCCATAATTTCAATTCCGATAGTAGTAATCCAAATGATACTTATGGAGTTTATTCCAATTCTTCATTCCAAAACCCTCTTACCAAATGCCACCTTAATGAATAAGACAAGTTATACTCAATGGTGATAAAGTACATTAAAGAAAGGTATTTTAGAAAGATACAAGTTAACTTTATTTTTTAATTGAAAAATAGATTATAATTTGAAATAGATAAAAAGAAAATAAAACTATCAAAATGGGACGGAAGGAATAACCTCTTTTTGGAGCCATTGAGCATGCTTCAACTTGTCCCATGACATGAAGAATTACGTGTTCCTTCGATCTTACAGTTCCATCAGGTTCCAATTTCTCATAGTTGTTGCATTTTACGCCTATTTCTATACCTGCCCTCAGTGTACCATATTTTCATCTAATATTCTTGCTTGTCAATTCCACTACCGTGATACCAAGTGGCTGACATTATCTGGTAGGGACTCAAACAAAAGAGATTAGTCTATCGAATTTTTTTTAACTAAAAAATGTCCAAAAGTATTACAAGTGAGTTTAAGCAATTTTAACACAAGTAATAATTTATTTGGAATAAATTCGTAATTTGAAGTTTTAAATTTGAAACCTCTTTTATAAGTACAATTAATTGCACTAACAAATATTAGTGATTTAACTTGGAAACATTAAATTGCCAACCACTAATACAATCTAATATGTTAGTTGAAATATTTATTGTTTGTAACATAATATCCACATGGCTTAAGAAAGGCGATCGGAAGACAAGCATTAGAATTAATACTAGGCACTTTTAACTACAGAAAATTTAAAATAAATTCTCTTTGCATAAATAAATACATAATACTTATTATAAAAAGATTAGGAAGATTTTCAATTTTCTTTACTCTTCACCGAAAGACCAAATGGATTTGGCCTACATTTCAGTTTTTAGAAGATTTTTCCAGATCTTCCTTCCATGTTTGTCCTGACCAAACCAATCAACTAAAAGCAAGAAAATCTTTCCCACAATCCACCGGAACAGACCAAATCTTTTTTTTTTTTTCTCAAACCTTAATGTCCACAAATTACAAGCCCAATAGCCCAAACTGATCCAAAAGGACTTTCCAGTCTAATTGGTCAAAATAACCAGTTGAGTCAAGAACTCACCTGCTGAAGTGAGAAACGTCGTTTTTGGGCAGAGTCGCCGGCGGAAAACAAGACGGAAAGGACGGACGACTTTCTTCCGCTCTTCTCCTCTGCCTCTTCCGACCGGCAACCCTTCTCTCCTCTCCGATCTGATGAATCCGCCGTTCGTTTAGCTCCTGCAGGCGCATTCTTTACTTGCCGGAGGCTCTCTCTTTCTTTCTCTCTCGGTGGATGAGTAAAGTTTTGGCATCTATCTAATGAATTTGATTCCGTGACTGTTGCGCCAATTATTGTCCTTTGCTGATTACTGTCCAGTGGATTACTGTTCATTCATTTTGGGATTTTTGTTTTATCGCGGGATTTTCGTAGTTTTGTTTTTTCTGAATTGATTCCTGAGTATTGTGTCAATTACAACTTTATCCGATGGATTTTACTGTTCATCCTCTTTTGGCTTGTTGTCGTCGGTTTCTTTTTTCAATTTTAGAAGAGCAGAAAATTATTTTTTTTTTGCGGGGGCGTGGGGGGTGTTCTCCTGTATTGAACCGGGATGACTCGCTCTATTCGTCTGTTTTTTTCCTATCTCAACCGAGTCTAATCAGTACCGAGTCCGAGCGGGTAAAGACCACCTTTTGCTTTGGATAAAATTTGCTACTCTGTATAGGCTTTAGAAATAATTCTGTGGTGGGTTTTATTATTTGAGTTAGCCTCTGTTGTATTGCTCTCTTGGCTTGCAAAGAGATTATAGATGTTATTACATTGCTATTCCTGTTTAGTGATTATTATCTCTCTCTTGATGAATTTTTTTTTCATTTCCTTTTCTTCCTTCAATTGCTGAATTCTTGATTTTTTTTTTTGTGGGCTTTCTCTTTGGGAAATTCCAGGTGCTGTAATCTGTCTGGGGTCAATCTGTTTTCAAATTTGAGTATGTATGTGCTTAAGTACAAAGCATGCTGCTAGAAACAGCCTCAGGTCTTGCAATTTCTCATGCAAGAGGAGAGAAAATCACTGTGCTATTTCATTACGAATGGTGGACAGCTGCAGATTCTCAATTCTACGTACTTACAAGTTCAATTTTGCCTGCAATTGAATGTACTTCTTCAGATACCTCAATTCTATGTGCTAACAACTTCAAACTTGGGCCTGCAGGTTCTCAATTCTATGTAGCAACAAGTTCATTTTTGCCTGCAATTGAATATACTTCTTCAGATACCTTATTCATTTCAGTAACCTGTATTTCATTACACAAATCTGGTTGTTTTTAACCAAATTTCAGTAACCCTGCATTTCTCATTCAGCCAGAATTACGTGATCAAGACTTTAGGCAACATAGAAAAGCACATACATGACGTCCTTATTTGTCACTGTACCAAATTTTATTGCTTCCTAACATTTCTTTGCAGCCATCGAAAGTATAGCTTGCAGTTCACGGTGACTACATTCTTATCTGGAGTTCCAACTTTTTGCCCCCTTTGAGAAAATATTCAATGCAATTGAACCACGGATGCCAAAGTGTAGCCTTGTTTTCTAGAGAAATCTCAGGACAAATATTCTGCCATATCTGATTGCATAGTGCTATATCAGCAAAGATATGGCATGTAGATTTTTTTGGATGATTGAATAGCAAGACTGAGACCTTTCTTTTAGAACATCCGGCTTGGATGGTGAATTCTTGGGTGTTTGTATAAAACTTTATTATAGTTTATTAGTGGATTTTGTTGAAAAAATATTTTGAGATGTGTAGGACTCTCTCTTTCTTTTTCTTTTTCTTTGCTTTTTTCTTTTTCCTTTTCTTCCCTCTCCTCTTTTTCTCCCTCACCCCACCACTGCTCTTCCTCCTCCCTCCCTCCCCACTGCCGGCTGCCTACCCCAGCACCTCTGATAGCGATAGAAGCCAACAGTCTTTTTTTTTATCTTTCCTTTTCTCCCTCTTTTTCCCTCCTCCATCCCTCTCCTCCTCACCAATTATGGTCACTTGACCAGAGGCCACAAGGAGAGGGGGAAGGTGGTGAAGGGAGGGAGAGGGTGGAGAGGGAGGAGGAGGAGGAGGAGGGAAAAAGATGGATGTTGCCTGTGGAGGAGCCGCCATTTTCGGCAAAGTGTTAGCCGACGGTGGAGATGGTGGGTTGAGGTGTTGGGAGGGAAGGTAAAGAAAGGAAAGAAAGTAAAAATTTTGTGTGTTTTTAAATATTTTGAGGTGTATATTTTAAAAAATTTTGTAGAGATTTTTGAAGTTCAAAGTTATTAAAAAACTTGTAAAATGCCGAACTGGCTCATGGTAACTTCTGCCACTGTTCTCCTGCAGAGAGGTTTGCCTAATAGCATCATATGCACTTGTATTTGAGAATTTTCTCATGCTTATTGAAGAATATTAGGCAAAGATAAAATTATTGTAACTTCCACGGGACACAAGAGGATGGGATGGATTCCCATGTTATTGGGATGATGATGATTCGGTGGAATCTTGCATCTGTGATATATAATCTACGCCTGACACCAGCCAGCTTTGAATCTTTAAAAGGCGATGTTTCTATAGAAAGCTTAATTTGAGATTCCCCCTTTTTAAGTTTCGAAGTGGATCTAGAGGATTTTAGTTGGTGCCCGTTGATTCATTAAAGAAGTCTAGAGTCATGAAAAATGGATTAATCTTGAATATAAATAACATAAATTTGAAACTCAACTTTTACATATGTATCATAGATTTAATTGTGATAATATAAATATTATTAATGTATATAAAATTTATTTTAAAAATATATCCATTTAGTCGGTATTTCCCTAATCTAGCTCTTTTAAGCCCAAAACAATTAGTTTGATGATTATATGAATCCAGACACACGCCACAGGAAAGATTCAGAACCTGCAAGATTACGGAATTCGACCCTTTGGGTTGCATTTTGCAGCCTTTTGATTAGTAGCTTGCACCCAAAGTGCCCGAATCTTTGCCACAAAAGTGGTCTGCGAAGACCAAGACAATCAATAATGTGCTATTAATTGAAAAGTTGGCTAAAAAGAAAGGAAACAAGTCTTTCTTTTGAAGGAGAAAGGAAACAAGTCTTTTGCCACTCGAACGCAAAGTCTATGAAGAATCCAGCATAGACCACAGCCAAACCTTTCACTCTCCTTTCTTCCCCAGGAGTCCCACTTTTGCATGAGGACCACTTTTGGAGTTCTGTTGTCTTAATCATCAAATTTTTGTGGTTGATGATAAGCATTTATAAAGTTGGAAAACTTTTTTGCAATTTCATAACTTTTTTTTTTCAGTTTAAGGGCGAGTTTTGTAAGGTGAAAGCGAAATTTTGATAGCGGAATTAGGGAGCTTCAATAGCACTATTAGAATTAATACAATTTGAAGCACATAAGAATTACGTAAATTAATCCTTTGCTTCTTTTTTTTTTACTTTGTTAAGTGATTATGAAGCAACATAATGGTTTATTTGTGAAATTTATATTAAAGGAATTGTGCGAAGAAGTATATCAGATTTTCAGCAGGACCTCCCTTACATTGTAGTAATAAAGTTTAACCACCAAATTCAGAATGTTTGGTATGATTTCTCTATGTATAGGATACCAGAACATCGAATTCTAAGTGAAAAGGGGGACTAGTGACTATGAGGTCTCAATTTTGGACTAGATTCCTCTTAGAAATATCCTCTCATTGGCCTTTAATTTGTCACTGCATCAATTGGTCTACTCAAACTTCAATTGTTTCCCAATTAATGCAATTATGACACAGAAAATATCTGTATTATGTATGAATTATTGCTCTTTTCATTCCATGATTTGAGTCCTTCATTGAAAAAATAGTTTTTTTTTTTTAAAGAACGTGTAATTAATGATAAGTTAATATTGAAGGAATTTACAATGTCATTGTATTTAAATTCTATTATTTTGAAGATTGCACTAGTATGTGGGAAGAAACTTTTCTAAGTGACAAAAAATGAGAAAGCTAATAAAAATTTATGCTGACTTTTAAAAGTTGGCTCTTTTTTTGAGATATAAAACAGGTGAAAATAGGAGAATAATAATGCGACGAAGGGAATATCACTTTTGTACTTTTTCAAGTATAAAAACTCGAGCACCTTCAGTGTAAAGGTTTGTCTACTCTGTACTTTACAGAAATACAATAAAAGACTAAAAAGGAAAAAGGTGAGCTCACTTTTCAAAAATCTAAAATTACCATTCATTCTCATTTTATTGTAAAGTGACATAAAGCCCACGTCTAATATTTGTTGTACCTTAAGGCTACTTAATCGAATGACCCTTAACATAATATTTTCTAAACAAACGACGGGTGCAATTTTGCCACGCTAAATGTACGTGTGGCCGTTCTATTGTATAAGAATACATGACCTAGACAAGGCAATTCATCATACAGTCAATTCATACTTCTATTGTTCAACAACAATAGATTATTTTTCAAAAGAAGATAATGACATAACCTAGGCATGGCAATTCATCATACGGTCAATTCATACTTCTCTTGTTCAACAACAATAGATTATTTTTCAAAAGAAGGCAATGGTGGTTGGATCAAGTGCCATTGATTTTGATACCACTTGAGTAAATTTTGGGTTCCAATCTTGTAGAGGGCGTAAATAACATTATGGGAGCCACTCCAACGGTAATCTGATGGTGCTCGACTTTAGATCAATCGAACCCAATGTAGTCAATCATCCATCGAAAGGAGTCGGGATTAATCAGAACCCAATGCGATCGGTCATCCACACAAAAAAATCTAATAGTACTCGACTTTAAATTAGTCGGGATCCAACACAATCATTGAATACAATACTATCAGCCATTCTTCTAAAAAGAATCCGATAATGTTCGACTCAAGACTAGATTAGTCGAGACTCAATACAATCATTGAACATCGTAAATTAACATCAAAAAAAATATTAACCTAGCCTAAATATTAACTTATTTGTTTGCTCCAAACTCAAATGCCATGACAACTCTCCCTCTCTATTCCTTTTACCACGTATATCGAAATCGACGGTGATAAACTCTAGTAGGAAAGCACACGCTAGTGACCCTCAACTACACTGCCCACCCTCGCATAAATCTTTGAGATATTGTAGAACGTTTCCCTCTCTCACGCTCCATCTTCACTCGCTTCTCCAAATCTCCCATTAATACGGAGCCGAAAACAGCCTCTTCCAGAAGATTCAGATAAAGCTACATCGTTAAATACAATTTCCATAATCTCGTTGACCATATGACACTAACAGACCATCCGTAATTGGAATTTGGCAGTTACGCGCCCATCTGCGTGTTCGATTTGATAATTGAAGTGAAAAGTTCGGCGGAAGTGACATTTCATACGTCTGTAACCGTACACGCACCCGTTTCCAATCGGGCTATTGTGCTCTACGCGTGTACCGTTCATCTAAGGGATTGTTTGGGAGGTGATCTATTGTATTTTCATTTTCGTTCTACTCAAAATAGAGTACCAATTATTTGTCCTCCAACAGTGTTTTTTTCCTTTTGTTTTTCCTAGAATTAGTCTTGCAATTCTTTTGGGTATATGCTTGTTCAAATTGTCCAAGAAGGGCATATAAGAGATTAGCTTCTCAATTTTGAGTTGAGTCTTTAAGGCCTGTGACAAAGTAGGAGTATTGAATATTGGTGAATGAACAGTTAAAAAATTTAAAATTTTATTTATTCTTTAAATTTTACCCTTAAGTGCAAAAATGAGTTGAGTTCAACCATTTATTACGTGTTTGGAGACTGAAAATAGAAAGGATGCAGGATTCTGTGTGATTTTAGAGGAATATCTTGACATAATTTTTGAGTTCTTGTTATTCTTAAAATTTGATATGCTTCTATGTTAAATTCAAGGGATTTTAATATAATTAGGATTTCAAACTGCTCAATACATGTGCTATGAAAATCTTAGGTTATTTTTACGTCCCTTGCCATTTCATGAAGTCCTTGTGTTGCTCTCAAACTCTAATTTTAAAAGCTCAAAATCTCCTTGTAACTGAAAAGGAAAAATATAAAAGAAAAAGAAGAGTTAAAGACGAACTTGGAACTTCAAATCTTGAAATGGTCCTTAAGCTTTCTCCTCCATGTCAAAAAGTAATTTAAAGACCCCGTTTGGTAAGTGAGTTTTTTGAATATTTGTCTAAAACTTTACTGTAATTTACTGTAGGTATTTTTAAAAACATTTTTGAAGTGTGTAAATTTTGAACATTTGAAATGTATAATTTAAAATTTTGAGAATTTTTTTAAGTTACTGTAGGTAAAATTTTTTTAAAAACTTGTAGCAGACAAAACTTAGCAAAAAACTTGCTAACCAAACAAGGCCTAAGTTTGTCACCATTATAGAAAATATCTAAAAAACCTTACAATGTCTTGCTACCCTTCAAATGAAATATTCAAGGAAAATAATTGAATAATTAAGCAAAGATTTGGATAAAATCAAAACTTAAGCATTCTAATATACGAGTTTGGAGTTGAGATGCATATTTGCATGTAAATTATTGTCCAACACCTCTCCCCAAAAAAAAACAAAAAATAAAAACTTGCAATAGTCAAATTGGCTAAAACTTATTATAGAAAATTTTTCTTTTCCTCAGCAAATATATGCTCTTATCTCTAACTCAGCTTCTAGTTCTAGTGTAGTTGTAGTTACATCCTTGTATCAGATGTTGCTAAAGAAAAAACCTTGATTAAACTGCAATTTCATTGAATTATATTAAAGAACTCAAATTTTATAGACAAAAGATCAAAACTGAAACCATATATTCGTGTGTACATCACAAAATCAAACAAACATGAAGAATGACTCAATTTGCATGGACTTATTTTTCAAAAAACATTTTTTCAACCAAGTTTTTTTCTCATTACACCCTACCTAAAAATCAACTATACTACTACAATTTTTTTTCCAAGAAAAAAAAACACCCACAAAAATTATTCTTGAAAGGCAAACATGGTGTTCTTAGGCTTAGATCCAATGGTCCCCATCATCGTGTAAAATGAGGTAGACATACACACACATGACCACCCTACGTGTATGCAACACAAAGCTATATTTACCATAAATTAAACTTACCTCCCAAGTGTCCTTCTTTACCACTTTTGTATGAACACGGATAATAATACCTCCACTCCAGAACAGAAAAAGTCCAGACACCCCCACACAATCTAAAATCCAACCTGAAACCAACCAATAAATAGCGAAATCACATAAAAAAAATGATAATAATCAAAAGTACAGGGAGAACTATCTAGTAGAGCTTCATCTTTTTCTCTCTCTCTTTCTCTCTTTTTTTTTTTCGTTTGTTCCCTGGTTTTTAGTAGTTAGTTCACTGTCACAGGAACTACTAGTAAATTAGTTTGTTTAAAAAAAAAAGTGAAAAAAGTAGCTGAAGAATAAGAGGAGAGGAGGGCAGATGCAACCGGCTGGTGGGCGGTGGAGTCCGGATTAAGCAGAGGTCTTGGTGGAGGCGGTTGGTGGTGGTGGAGGTGGAGGTGGTGGTGGCCTTGCTCGGTTTTCGCTCAGTTCCGGCGACTTGGTTAGAAGCACTATTGGAAAATGATGATGACAACGACGTCGTTGTGGACCCACCGGTTTTAGCTTCGAGTAGTAATAAGCCACCTTTGCACCCGCCGGCTTCTTCTCCAGTTCAGTCAACTCAGCAGCAGCAGTCGAGCGCGGCTAGTAGTAGATATGCGGCCGATCTGGGGATGTTGGACACGGTGGGGAGTGGTGGAGGTGGGCTCAGTGGGGTTGCTCCGGCAGAATAGCTCCCCGGCCGGAGCTTTTGTCTGATGGGTACTTCTCTCGATTTTGGGATTCCGGCCAATTATGACAATTTCTTGATGTCTTCTTTGGACGTTTCGTCGGAGTCTCCGTCCAAGCGGCCCAGAGAGGCGGATTCCAATGATCCATCTCCAAAAGCTTCTTCTCAAGTGGTATGTTGTATAATCGAGTACAGTTTAGCTTCATTTATATCTAAGGATTCATGTCCTTTTGTTCTTGTTTTTATTAGCTTGAAGATTTTGTTTGGTAAATGTTGATTTGTTAGTTGGTGGGATTTCATTTTTGTAAAGGGAGGCTTGGCTAGTAGCAGTAACTACCCTATTAGTATAAGCATTCAAGTGGAAACTAGTTGACAAGTGGGCATACTTAATTTCCAAATTGGAAATCGAGAGAAAGGTGCAAAAAGGAAAAGGAAAGGAAGAAGGAAGTGGAGTGGAAACATCTGAAAATTAATTATGAGATCTAAATGCTTTCTTCTGGCAACTTGAATTGCATGTTTTCTCTTTGGATCTTGCTTTTGGTTGATCTATAATATGGACATTGTTTGATGGTTTTTTGAAGGGAAGGTAAAAGACGCAGAAGCTCCAAGGAGTGTAGGTAAATATTAGTGCTGAAACTGTTTCATTCGATGAGAATTTAGGAAGATCATGTAACTTTTGCTTCAGAGGGAGTTGGGGTTTTACCACATATACGTCCATTGCAGAATATAGTTGGAGTACTTATGCTACAGATAGTGCTTTTGATGTGAATTGCAAGTTTAGGAAGGTGGTGCCTGTTCAGTACGAAATTGTTGTGCAGCATTTTCCTTTTGCGTTTTGCCAATTGAAAAAATTGACTTGTACTAATTACATACTTTTAAATTTGATTTTGAACTCCTTCAATTATGTCACTGTTAACTTTACCCTATAAAGCAAAACTCCTGCTTGATCTTTTCTTTGTATGCTATTCGTGGATTGTGGATTTATGTGTAACTTTGAATACTTCTAGTGATCTTTGATGGTTACCTGTGGTTTTTTTGTTTTTTTGGGCTCACTCCTAAAATTCTCCTGTGCTTACATATGTGTTTATGGTGCATCCATCATTGTCATTTGGATGTTTTTTCCTATTTTTGCTAGATAATGTCTTTGGTTTTGTTTCTATAGCTATATATATATAAAATCAAAGTTTAAAAAAGAACTCACACAGCTTACATATATCACGTCATATTTTAGAAGATGAATCTTGACTTGATGTATATGTTGATGGTGAGCATGTTTGGCTTTTGAAACAGTAAGAGTGGGATTTCTGAAGTAATTACTGTTTGTTCTTTTAATGTTAAACTATCTTAGCAAATTGAGAAAAACTGAAAGGAGGTTTTCCACACTATATTGTAACACTAGAATACATTTACCTATTTGTACCTTTTGGTCTGCAGGTAACTACGTATTTCTTAACAGAGAACTTTTTCTAACTACTTCCTCTGAGTTGTGTGGTTGATTGGTTACATGGTATGCTTATGAACCTAAATAAGCACCGTTGACCCTGTTGTCTTTGTACAGTCCTATTTACATATGCATATCATATATTTCCTGTAAATCTTCATTTTTCTCAAAGTGGATAGTGATGATACCTTCACTCTTCATGTCCATTAACTTGATGATTTAACCTTCTAACCTTAACCTGCCCAGCTTTCCCTTTATATGTATAATTGTGACCAAAACTTGTTTTGCACTTCATAGAAAGGAAGCAAAGTGAGCAGTTGCATGCTGGAATGGGTAGATTGTTGGACTCTGAAATGGAAAAGCTTTCAGAGGATGCTGTTCTGTGTAGGTTTCGGGCAAAACGAGGTTGTGCTACGCATCCTCGTAGCATTGCTGAGAGAGTAAGATTTTGGCAATTATTCTAGGTTCTGCTTCATTTTATTTGTGTTAAAACTTTGACTAGCAATTTGTAATTGACAGTTTCCTGTCATTAGTTTGTACATGGGGTCAATTTTTTTTTGGGAGGGGGGGGGGGGTTGTGTGTGTGTGTGTGTGTGTGTGTGGGGCAGTGACAAATATTTGGGGAAAATTTTTATTATATTATGTTTTCCACTATTTGGCTTGAAGAGTTATTTATTTCTTGAATTAGGTTCGAAGGACACGAATCAGTGACCGGATAAGGAAACTTCAGGAACTTGTCCCCAATATGGATAAGGTAATTGACCATGCTAGTGTGACTGATTTTTTATTAGAGAAATTGGGATTTGTGAAAATATATCAGAAGACCGTCAATGCAGAAATAAAAACCAAATCTGGTTTGCTGGGTGGCTTTCAAAGATTGAACCTAAATGTGGTACTGTGCATTAGATTTTAGCAATTTGAGAGCGGAGCTACTCGCTTTGAGGTTACATTTTAATTGAAGGCATTTATATTACAGATATATACCAAGACTATCTCGATTTTCCTAACTTGATGTTGGGAGTTTTTGCTTCTATTACATGCAGCAAACAAACACGGCAGACATGTTAGAAGAAGCAGTAGAGTACGTCAAGTTTCTACAGAAGCAAATTCAGGTAATGGAGGCACTGGTCTGTAAGTGAAACTTATATGAGAAGTTTCTGACTAAAAGACCGGACAGAAGAGAGTGTTAGGATGCAATAATAACAAATTTCGTTACCATCTTCTCTCACCGTTTATGCTTTAGGGACAAACAACTGGACAAGAAGTATGCACTAGTACAGCTGTATATTTTTTTAAAGATATTATATATTGACTAAATAAGAGCAAGAATTTCAACTTACAGATAATTGTAAAATGTGGCAGGAACTCAAGGAGCAGCAAAAGAAATGTAAATGCTTTGCCAAAGAGTAATTGCAGAACCGAAACTTTTTCTGAGTGAACTGAAGTGAATTGGCAATTATGTCGAAGTATTAGCGAAAATATGGTACACTACTGTGCTTCAGTTTCTTCTACACCTGTGGATGCTGCTACTTAAAAAAGAGCTAGGTACTATAAGATCTACAACGTAGTGCCATCACTGTCTACCACCGAGTCTACTTTCTTGGATGCTTTTGTGGTAGATGTCAAATATCATGTAAATTACCTCTTTGCTCAAGCATGTTGTTCGGAAACTATCTATGTTTTATTTTAGGTGAAATTCGTTTGCCATAAAGGCTGCATGTACCATGGCGATATTAATCAATAAAACTTTTGGTAGTACCAGAAGTTTGTAATCAATTATGTAATCCTTGCATGACATACTTATGTCCCTCTTTGACTCGTTCAAGTGAAGGGGCTTCCTTTGGGAGCTACTCTGTTTCTTGCGTCTGCAGCAACTAAAACTGTGAAATTCCATTCAAAACGCGCAGAAATACAAAATGCACTGATACTTTGAAGGATTGCTGTTTGAGAACAAAATGGCAAGCAAACACATCCAATTTGAGACTGAAGCAGCAATATATACAAAGCTAGGAATTTGTCTCATAGTTGCAGTATCCTAGGACCAAATGGTATAGTTACTATTTTTCCCGAAGTACCGTCTATATGTTTTGTGTCTGTAATGCTTTAGCTCTGGACCCCTGCTTTTTGATACGTTGATTATAAACTTGGGTGGTTTTATGTGTAAACCTGTTAGGCTTGCAAAGTTAACTGATTGTCCATAACAGCTTATTGTTGTCCATTCTAAAGTCCAAGTCTCTTTTGAACTGTGGTATCAAATCTTCAATCTTGGGAAAAAGGCAAAGAAGTGGTCTGCATTGGTGAAACAAACGAGTCTTGTTTCTCTATCTCAGTATGAAATTCTGTAACTTGTCCTGAAGCTGCAGAATGTCTTGGTTAAACGAATGTCCTGAAGCTGCAGAATGTCTTTACATAAGAAAACGAATGCAAGTAACTGCATTGGTTAAAACTCCAGTATGGTCAACTTCGTTAGGGTCATCAGATGATACATAGTGATAGTCGTGTTAATGGGTAGGCTATGTGCTAGATTGGAAGACGACAACAAGCTTTGGGGTTTGACGGTTCAACTTGAGGAACGGTCAAAATGAGCGTTTTGAGGGTCTCAATTAACCAAAATGTAGTGTTGCTTCAAAGATCAAACTGCTAGAAGTAACCATTTTCTCTGTCTCCACAGAAATTCATCTTTCGTAACAAGCAAATATTGAAACAGATTGATGTGGGTGATGTGAAAGGCCTGTATCTATGTGCAAAGACATTTCTGTCTTCTAGCTTTTGGAAGTGTAGGTCTTTTTCCTTGCGAAATAATATACTGGCTGAAAGCTTCACGGTCCTATGTAAATTGGGCGAAATGATGTGATAAGTAAAGATTTCTGTAACGTTTTTGTTCTCTTTGATATCTGATGCTTAGAAAAGGACCTGACAAGAAAGATCAACCAAAAGAAAAATACACGATCTTGGCGCAGTTGTTTGATTTGCTGCTGGTGAAGGTGAACTAATGTTCTGAATCAGTTAATTAATCAACTTCGTAGAATAACTTGTGCCATGAACGGAGTTCGATAATCAATGTTTTATCATCTAAATAGAGCTCAAAGACTTGAAGCTTTTTGGGTCTGGCCAAAGAAATGGGAGCACTGAAAGATGTAGGGAGGGATTGGGGAATTTTGGTTGCTTTTAGTTTCCAAACACAGCGCGAATCAAGTTAGAAAGGGCAGTACTAGAAGAGCCTAAATGTTGCCCAGATTCAACAGCTATGTCTCTCATCTTCTTGCTCAGCTCTCTAAGTTCTTGTCCTCTCTCTGAATCCATCAATTCTCTAATCCTTTTTTCGACCTCCTCCGCACTTGCAATGCCATCATCGCCTTGCTCCACTGGAATTGCCATCTTCATGTCTTGGACCAGTGCAGCCATGTTAACATGCTGTTCAGCATATAGCGGCCAAGCCACCATCGGCACACCTGCAACCACGGCTTCCAAGATTGAGTTCCACCCACAGTAAGTCGCAAATCCCCCCACTGCAGGGTGTCTCAGCACCTGCATGTGAGGTATCCATGACTTCACAACCAGGCCTATACCTTTGGTTTTCTCCAGAAACCCCTCTGGTAGTATGCTGTCAATCTCAAAACCACCTGATCCATTAACCTGTTTGCTTTTGTAGTCGCCTAGAGGTTTTTTGACAACCCACAGGAATCTCTTACCACTTCTTTCCAAGCAATCTCCGTTATCTGCTCAACTGAGAAAGTTCCTCGGCTTCCAAAACACAAGAACACTGGCACATTTGTTCGGCTGTCTATCATGCCATGAGAAGCAATCACTCTGATCCAAGTCAATACCTTCATCACCATCTTCAGCTGGTCTACTATCAGCTTCAGCTATCAATGGCCCAATGTTGTATAGGGGTGGAGTAGGAGCATCAGGAACACACAGACCATCTGTAATTGCCTTCAAAGCAATAGGTTCTAGCTCATCAAATGTGTTAACTATGATACCACTACTCTTAGGGAGATGAACAGAAAAATATAGTATATCATCAGAGGCAGGGTCAACTCCGTCCAGCACTGGCTCAGGCATATGTGGTGCCGCTATAGGAGGCAACCCTGGAATATCAAACTTAGTCTGAACAAGATCTTTAAAGCTTTCACTTGTTTGCTTGTGGATTGTGGGAAAGTACAGATAAAGAGCAAGAGCTGCAGCACCAGAAGTAAAGAAATAGTAAACCGGGGTGCCAAGATTATTGGAATAAGGCATCGCTGATGTGCAGAAAAAATCAATGATCAGAGCCCTAATGGATGATGTCTTGGAGATTTCATGGAGAGCATGGTGGACCATTGGGAGCATTCTTGCGGATGAATTTGAACGCAATGGCAGGGGAACTGAGATTAGAAGAGAAATCCGCTTGAATCAAGGGGAATTGGTGGAAGATAATGCAGGGATTAGTCCTGGAAATGTAGTCAAGGTAAGTTGATTTGATGTCACGAAAAGCCAGTGCTGATGAGGATGTGGATTCTTGAGAATTGGTTGGTGTACTGGCGAAGGATTAACTTGGCCAGCTCCAGCATCGAGATCATATGGCCTATTCCTGGTGCTGGATACAGGACAAGGGTGTTCTCCATCTTCTAGCTTCTGATTTGCAGTTGTTGAGAAGAGGCAGAATGGTACTGGAGATGGGCATACGAGCTTATGAATGAAGATTCTTGCTACCTTAAATGTGCCTATCTACTATAGTAGATGCCTGCGTGCGGTCCTGACTCTTCACAGGCCTATACAAAAATAATTTGTACCAGGTAGGAACTACCAAGACTTCCTCCACCGGTCCGGTCCGAGTGCAATAAGACGGGAGGAGAATTCCTCGAAAGAAACTAAAAGTTGTGGGCCATGTCCAATGACGTAAATGAGAACATATTTATGAGATGGGATGAGTTGATAAGAGGTTTTTAACAATTTTACTCGACTCCCCTAAGGTTTATATAATTACGGGACCTCTCTTAATGCAATAAAAAGATAACAATGTCTTTCATTAATTGTTAATTCATGGAAAAATTTTAACAAAAATTAAAAATTTCTCATCAATTATCAATTATGAATTGATGACTCAAATTACAGTAGTTTCCATTTAATTCTCTATCACTTTCCTCTTATATCTTCTTTCCTTCTAATTCATTTTTTTATACTCATCGACCTAATATGTATCGTCGCCACCAACAAGATCACCATGCATACCGACCATCAGTGCTTACCTCTCTTAGTGTATATTCTCAATTCTTTCTTTTTCATTACTATTAAACAGCTTCTTTGTGCCCATTTTTATTTTCAATTTTTGATAGGTATTAGCAAATTGAAATTGTCAAATGATAAATGATGATTTCGTTATCAAACTAGATAGTGATGAAGATGGTGGCAGTGATAAAAAAATAAAAATTTAGGGGATGGGAAGTGAAAGAGGGACTAAATAAAGATTATAATATTATGGTTGTTATGGAAGCAATGTTCTGGGTATATTTATCATTGCATTGTTTTTCTATTTTTGATTTGCAGTTATTAGCAATTGCATTTCTACAGAGAGAATTTGATTGATTTTGAACTCTATTCTGATTGAGTATATTGGATGTTGGTATTTATGGTAATGACTTAGTATGTTTTGTATCAGAAAGATGGAATTGGAGTTTAGGGATATTGATGAGTATAGTATTGCTAGATATTAAGCAAAATTTGAGGTTGATATGAGATTATAGGTAAATTTTTATGTATATAATATGACATTTTTAATTGATTCAATGGTTTACACTGGAAGTCTTTAGGTAAAAGAGAGACTTTACAACAAAGATGAGTATTTACTCGGTAGTGATTTGAATGTTAATGGGTAAGCAATGGTAATAGCAAGCAAAATGAATGAAGTAGAGCTAGTGAATCATTTTTTTCCTTTTTATTTTTGTTGTGATTTATAACCCAAACACATTCTAGGATTTTTGATAAAAAAAAGTCTAGCCTTGTGGCCTAGAATGTCAATTAAACAATGAAAATAGGGGAGGTAAGTGTAATTTTTAGAACATTAGGGAAGCTTTCTGCAATTGTCAAAAACCTTAGGGGAGGTATGCGAAATTGTCCCAACATCTCTTTAGCTTGAAATGTAACGTTTAGCAAGAGCTCGAATGTAAAAGTATAGGCAAGAAAACTCTTACAATATTAAACTATTTACATAACATAAGTTGATTTGATTTGAGTTTGTATTATTCTGTAAATATTTGATTCCACGATTTTAGGGAAAATCATTAGTTTAAATACACTTTTCAAGGGTAAGGAAAACTGAGAAGCTTTTCCATATTCCTTTTGACACAAACATTTACTCATAAAATTACAAAACAGGAAAATGACAGATTCAATTGAATATTTGACAAATAAAGTAGAGAAACTGCCTCTACTAATCTAAGTTTTTATTTTGGTAACACAAATGACTACCCACTGTTTTGAGTAATTGATTTGTTGAAATAAAATTTGAAACAATAGTGGTTAGGGAGAAAGTAAAAGTACACTACTAGCCATTTTAAAATTGGAAACCACCTAATTTCTTAAATAATTTGATACCCAACTGTAGTTTTAATCAGATTCAGGCCTATGTTAGTGAAGTTAAAAAGTATTCATTTATGAGTTTACCTACAAAATCCAATTTAAAAAAAAACACGATATGTGTAATTTTAGATACAAATATAGAAACTCCTAAAAATTAAAAGACGGATTGTCTTCTAATTTAAATCTATTGTACAAGTCATATGTCTTTTAGAGTAAGATTTTTTTTTCTCATTTACGTGGGGTTTTGGTAAATAAAACTTTAAATAATATTTTACTGTAAAATGAATCATGTAAACAGTTAATATTTGACCTCCATTAATAGGGATTATGGTGTGTTGCAAAGCCACTGGTGATAATTGTTTCCCAGCAACAACATAGGCTAATAATGAGTACCCACCTAGAGATAATTCTAGATAGGACGCTTTTTTTTTTTTTTTTACGGCAAAAAAAACATTTGTAGACCAAAGGATCGTTCCTGACCTACAGTCCAAAAAGAGATTTAGTTCCTTTTTTATGGTCACTGAACCAAAAGTTAGTGGTTCTAAATAGAGTACTTCAACATTTATATGTTCTATTTGAGCAGGACTTTTCAACATGGGAAAAAATAAAAAATGGTATCTCATGTAATTTAAGTGTTTAACCAACAAGATCCAATTGGTCTACACCTTAAATTTTATTATATTTGTTATTTGGTGTGCAATAATATTACATTATTTTTTTGTATTCTTATTGAAATAAAAGATTTCATAATAGTCACTAAGATAATGTGATCATTTACTTCTCGTCAATCATTATAATATTAATCACATTATATTATTTTATTATATTCGTGTTGAAATAAAATAGTTTATATTTGTCACTAAGATAATGTGATTATGTACTTCTTGTTAGTTATTGTAATATTAGTCACTAACATAATGTGATTGCATACTTCCTATTAGTCATTGATTAATTTAATGTAATTGTACACCCTCGAGATAACTGTTCAAATACAACCAGAGGCACCTTTGTAACAGATGCACAAATTCTCGCAGCAACTGTACAATCTGGTTTATATATGTACACATTTTATACACAACTTTTGTATTTTTACGTCATCTCACAAATTAAGTGAAAACTAATGACGGAGAAAGCTAATAGTATTGTTGCAAAAGTGTGATTACCTGATAATCACTCCATTCCCTTTTTCTAGAATTTCATTTTTATTTTTCCTGCAAAAAGAAGCTTGGATAAATAGAAGATTTAATGGGGCAACAAATCTAAATTACTCTTAAATTATATAGTTGGTCGACTTTTAACCCTCCAACTATTAAATATATATTTTTTACCCTCTAAACTTGTAAACTTTCTATCCTTTTGATTAGAAATAATTTAAATACCTCCTCTAAAATTCATAATAATATCACTTAACACCCTTAAAATTTTAGGCATATCACTTAATTTTCATATCAATGAGATGGAACCATTAATCACTATCATACATGATAACAAAATTATCTTCATCACTTTAACAAGGCTTTACAAACAAATTACCTACCACACCAAGAAGACATTTTTTGAAAAAAAAAAAAAAATTTCCTAACAAGGAAAGGATGAAACTTAAGACAAGAGGATTTAAACCCAGAATCCCTAATTTCTAGGACTTCAGTCTTAACTATCGGAACCAAGACCAAGACCTCCTCAGCCAACTAAGGCTCTTTAATTAAATTCTCAGACCAGACCTCCTTAGCCAACCTAAGGTTCTTTAATTGAATTCAATGATTCATGCGTGAAATGCAACTATAAGAATTTGATGCAACTGGATCAAAATGATTAAGTCATACAAACACTAAATAACATACATTACCATAAGTCGGTTCTTCTTGCAAGAAAACTTTCATGCTTTCACGAATTCTAACAAATCAATCACCTACCCCAAGTAAATCCTATAGCAGAACGTAGACCATCTATACAAGGCTAAAACTACGATAAAGTTATACAACAAAAACCAACATTGTATCGGCATTCTTATCAACTAGATGCGTGAAAGCAGCTGTCCCAAATGTACAAGGTGCCAAGTGAGGGCCGTTAGAGTCAAGACATTGAGGAAGGATGAAATTGTATTCAACTTCCTCAGTGCCTCACTCAATCTGACCATCTCAGATTGCGAAGCTGCAGCTTCTGGCCTTTCATGAGGAGTAGAGGATGATGGACTTGTCATAGTTGCGGTGCTTGATGCGTTTACAGACGATGGCTCGGTTATTGAATCAACCACTCCGGCAGACTCTTCTTCTTTAGAGCTCTCTACTCCTCTACCTTCTTCTTTCTCCAATTTCATCCTCTCAAACATAACCTGCAATTAGTTTTAAGTGAAAATTAGTAGAGCTACAAAATTGTCTTTGATTAACCCTAAGCTTATACTAATCAATCTACAATAAAATGGCATCGCAAAATAAGACCGTTATTTCTCCTGCAAGGAATAAGGATCCCTACCTTGCACATAAGGAATAGGATTCTTGAAATTGAGACAGGAATCTATGTGCTACATATCAAAGTTCAATTGTCTGATCATTTGGTTCATGAATATTATTGACCGATTGATGACTATAACATTTGAGATTCGAAAATCGATCAGTGGATTTTAAAATTTCATACATAACTGATCAATACATCATTGAACAATGCAGCACCAAGTCCAAATGGATAATTAAGACAGCCAAAATTTTGGTTAGGCCCAAGTAGTAGCCCCAGAAGAACCACATTCATGAGTGAAATGATGTATCCCTGTCACATTCAACGATGTAGTACTACCCCCAAAAATTTGCTTTTCAAGGTTTTCAACGCTAAAAACATAGCCCACAAAATGAGAAATAACTTTAGACTTGGGACAGCACCGCAAAAGTGAATGATCATGCATTTATTTACACCAAAAAAAAAAAGAAATTAGCCAAATCCATTATTAAAATCAAAAAATAATCAGAAATCCGAGTAAAGAAATCAAAATATACCTTAGTCGCAAGAGGCTCGAAGTACTTCAAATTTATCAAAAGCATCAAAAGAGAAGCAAGAAGATTGAAGCCTTGCAAAGTGTCCCCTGCGCCAGAGGACACTCTTTTTCTTCGACTTAACAAATGCCCTACCAACACCATCCCAACGCTATAAGCCATAGCCTGAAAATAAACAGGATATATTTTGCTTTGCAAGATAGCAAACTGCTGCCTAGGCAATGCCCTAGCCAGAACATAACTAGAAATAAATGTCACCCAAATACTCATCCCATATGCACCTGCCAATCCCAATAACTGCAATATTCTCATACCGAAAGCCAAACTTTCCGGTGAAAAAACATAGCCAAAAAAGCCATACACAACTTCTCGGCCTCGCCGGAGAATTCCTTTCAAACCTTTCTTTCCCTTCTCCTTAACCCTTTCTAAAACTTCTTCACCTTCTTTTGAAATCCCTTCAACCTTTTCTTCTGCTTCTTTTACCTTTCCTTTTGTAGCCTCCACTAGTTTCGACAAATTTCCCTCTACATCTCCTTGGAGGGTCTTGGCTGTATCAACCACTTCTCCCACTTCTCCCACTTCTCCCACTTCTCCTTTAACTTCATGCACTTTTTCCGCTACCTTTTCTTTCGCCTTACCAGAGACCTCATTCGCAGCATCCTTCACCCTTTCCTTCGCTTCTTTTACTTTACTAGCCGCACCAGTCGCGGCATCCTTCATCGACTCCTCCGCTTCACAAGCCTTTTCACTCGCTGCATCCTTCACCCTTTCCTTTACTTGATGAGCCTTGTCTCTTGCAGCATCCTTCGCCCTCTCCTTTGCTTCATGAGCCTTATCAGAAGCCTCGTGGGCTTTTCTTTCAACCGTACCTTTCACTTTGTCATAAGCATCCGTCACAGCCTCCTTGGTTTCTTCTTCAACTTCATAAACTTTATCAGCAGCTTCATGGGCATTCTCAGACACCATCTCCTTCGTTTTCCCAATTGCACTCGCTATCTTATGCTTACACCTGCCCAAAGCATCACAAACAAGTTCTCTAGGAGTTGCCTTATGAGGATCACCGGCTTCTTCTTGCTCATCCTTCAAATTCTCCTTGACATTTTCCACCGAGTCAGAAACCTTCCCTTTTATAGACGAATCATGAGGGCCCTTTTCATCAACTCTTGAGGAAGAAGGTTTGTGAACAAAACCCTCATGCACAGCCTCTTGAGGAGAGATTGAAACTTTGGTATTCCCATCATCTTTCTCAAACTCAACTACCACAGTTCTGTGGCCTTCCTTCAATATAACATCTTCTTTGTCGTTGTTAACTTTTTCTGGGGTTGGAGACCATACACCAGCAGTTGCAAGTGTAGTTAAGACCAGACATAATGCAACAATGTTCATCATTTTTCTTATTTGTCTTTTTTTTTCTGTGTTTTTTTGGACACTAGATTAGATCTTGAAAATCTCTGAATTGGGAATGGAATCAATGGAAGCTAATCTTTTGCGGGGATCATGGGAGTGTTTCGAGGGATCGGTTGGTTGAACGTGGAAATAGAATTATGAGCCCACGTAGCATATGAGGGTTAAACATGCAACACGTATTCTGCCACATGGCTGAGTAGAATTCTACGTGTCTGTGAAGGGCGTTTTATGATTTTGGTGAAAGTAGAATAATATTTTTCAAAAAATGTGGATTCCAATGTGGTGATTATGCTTTGAAAAAAAGTGGTGATTATGCTTTAATCATATCAATTCTCCACACACACACACAGATCAACTCTCTCCACACACACATATATATCATCTCTTTCACACAAAAAAGGAAAAAGAAAGAAAAGTACTAAGAGTAAATTTTATATACACTGACAATATATACACTATTAACGTTGGATCTATGACATATGTACAAAAGTTGGAGTTCAAATTCAAATTTTATATAATTATCATTCATCTAGTACTGACAATGGATACACCATCAATACAGGAAAGATTAATTCAAATACTAATAGTATTACTCCCTCCATCCCAATTATTTGGTCATGTTTGGGGAATCCAATTTTTTAAGAATAATGGTTTGATTATGATGTTTGTGTTTCTCTTTCCAATTTTATCCCCATAAATTCAGGTTTTAAATTTGAATGGTAACATGCATATAATTAGAAAGAATGGCTATATTGAAAAGATAGATTAAAAAGTATTTTGACTTTTCCAACATGACAAATGTTTTGGAACATTTCAAAATAAAAAATATTACACTTTCAATGGGACGAGAGAGTAATATATTTGACACGTATTCTGTGTGTTCTGAATTTTGGAAAGGTACAAAAGTCATGGCTTTACTTTTTTTTTTTTCTGTGTTCTTTACTAAAAGTAAAAGGTGAGTAGGTATTAATAAATGAGAAAGGCACACTAATGTGTGTTTTAAAAAAAATTATGAAAAAAAGATAATTGTGAGAGTTCTTTATTAAGGTTTATTTCTTGTAATCACTTGAAGTTTTCTTTACTATCAAAGTCAATATTCGAATCCTATGTCTAGCCATTAGATATATCATGATGACAAAAACAAAGTTGATAAAAAGAGTTTATTTCTTGCTATTATGGGGTATTAGTTTATCTTTGATAGATTTTCTTTTTATTATAAAAAACTTCAACGAGGACAAAGTAGAACTTAAGAAAAGACATAAATTGTTTCAACCAAAATTCTTGTTGTGCATACAGATTAGTTATATTGGCAAATTCTTTGTCTGATCAATTTAAAAATTCTAAAATATATAATCTATAAATACACAATACATTAACTGATGGATAATTTAAAAGTAACTAATATTTGTAGGTCTTCTTATTTTGTAAAGAAAGATGTAAAGAACGTAGTGGTAGGAAAAGGTCGTGATTAAGCATTTGTAGTTAGTACATCTTTAAAGGAACAAAATAGAGTTATCGTTTTACAATAGAGGTGTTGCCTCTCCTTTGTATTCAATAAAAAAAAGTATGCTTTATTACCTATAATACATAGATCTTTAACTTATCATTATGTGACACATATTTATATTTATTGTTCTTTAAATTAAATTTAACTTATTATGTAGCATGCATTCACATTTATTATCATCACATGTAACACACATTTATTTTCCAATTAATTTTACCTGTGTAAAAAAAACAACTTGATGTCTGAATTAGTTTCACTTTTAGAAAAAAAATTAACCCTTAGTGTTATTGTCAAACCAATAATCCATCAAGACCAAGTTTCCTTGACAAAATTATCCTCCAAAAGTCACCATGTCTTTCAGGATCCACTTGTCAGGAAACAAGGAGGATACGTCGTCGTTTTAGCTAAAGGATGCATCATGTAGAAACAGTGTCATACTACTTAAAGAGTTAGTTAGTCGGTTGCACCAAAACTATAAAAAGGAGCTCTATGATTGGCCAATGTATCTAACATGTAATAATAGAATTCTGTTAACAAAAATTCTCTCTCTCTCTCTCTCTTCTCTCATTTCTCCTCAATCTCTTCTTCAACTTTTCCCTTTCCCTCCAAATTCCCAATCTGATTCAGCCAAGATCCTGACAAATTGGTACCAGAGCAATCGATCCTTGGAAGTTCCAATGGCAGAAGGAACTCGTTTGAAATCCTTGGAGGAACACATCAATAAACAAGAAGCAAGGTTGCAAGAGGCTATGGAGGCATTCCATGCTTCTCAACAGCAGTTTCGAGCTGATTTTGGCAGCGAGATTAGGGTCGAAATAGAGAATTCCAACATGAAGTTGGAAAAACTAGAGGCATCAATGACTAGACTGGAGCAGAAATTCATTTCCTTCCTGTAGATAATGATGAACAGAGAAAAGAGTTCTGTGGAGGAAGCAAGGGAAAGACCACTCCTACCAACACCACCGCCTCAACAAAGGCTCAACAAGGAAGGTGAGAGCAATGGAGGCTTCATTAGAAGGGATGAAGGTAGGATCTATGTACCTAATCCTCCAAAACTTGAGCTACCTCTTTTTTATGGGGAAAATCCGCAGGAATGGCTAAGAAAATGTAATAAGTACTTTATGAATTATCAAGTTCCTGAGAGTCAAAAGGTAGATGTAATTGAAATGTTTTATAAGGAAAGGCAGATAGGTGGTTTCAAGGACTTAAAATGGAAAGGACAGGCCTCAGTTGGAAGGAATTTGAGGAATCATTGTGCAAGAGGTTTTGTAATAAAATTTGCAGAGATATAGTGGAAGAATTTAACAAGATTCAGCAGATTGGGAGTGTTGAGAACTATCAAGGAAATGTTTGAGGAGCTCAAGCCACTAATGTTGATGAAAAATCCCCAACTAGATGAAGGCTACTTTGTGTCAAGCTTTATTAGCGGACTTAAAGAAGAGATTAAGCCAATAATTAGAATGCTAAAACCTTCAGAATTATCTACTGCCTATGAGATGGCACAATTACAGGACTATTCCCTACAGTTGCAAAACAGGCAAGGAAAGGAAATGCAGAAGAATTCAATGGAAAACAAGTTTGGGATGCATAAAAGTCAGCCTCCAAACACAACTACAGGAATTCTATATAAGATTCCCCATATTAGCCAACACAAGTACTCTAGTGCAAAGAAGACAGTTCCAGATAATAGCTCCACCAGAAAGATCTCAGCACAGGAAATACAGTACAGGAGAAACAATGGATTGTGTTTTAAGTGTAGGGAGAAATATGGGGCAGGACATCAGTGTAAACACTTAAACTTCTTCATTGGGGAAGAAGAGGAGGAATCAGAATTTGAGGATGCAGTTGGGGAACAAGATGAGCACATAGGGAATCCAGGAACTGTTATGGAAATGTCTTTACACACATTGTTAGAATCTCTCAAAAGAAAAACCATTACAATCACAAGACATCTGGATGGGGAGGAAGTATTGATTCTAGTGAATATAGGTAGCTCTAATAGTTACATTGACAATGAACTGGTGATTGCATTAGATATACCTTACAAAATGGTTTCACCCTTCTCTGTCATTGTGGGAAATGGAGCATGTGTAACCAGCAACCTATCTGTCCAAGGGTCAGGTGGGAAGTCAATCAGCACAAGTTTGGTTTTGATATGAAGGTAATGGAATTGAGTGGATGGCACATTGTGTTGGGAGTAGACTGGATGACTCATTTTAGTCCTATCACTTTTGATTTCCACAACCTTAGGATCTCTATGGAATATCAAGGGGAAATGGTTCATCTACAGGGGAGTTCTGAAAATTGCGAAATGGACTTAATCAGAGGCAAAGATCTTAGGCACTTCATAGAGTATAAGAAAATATGCTTTGCTATGAGGACCATGGAGATAGAATTAGCCTCAACAAATGCCCTAGAAGTGACAGAAGGAGACCAGTATCCTCAAGAAATCAGAAACCTACTGGACGAATTTTCAATTGTTTTCCAGCAACCTGTATCCTTACCACCTGTCAGAACATGTGACCATGAAATCCCATTGAAACCAGGAGCTCAACCATTCAAGTTAAAACCCTACAGATACCCCTATTCCCAGAAGGATGAGATTGAAAAGCAAGTTACAGAGATGTTACATCATGGGATTGCAAGACACAGCAACAGTCCATTTGCATCACCAATCTTGTTGGTCAAAAAGAAGGAAGGAACTTGGAGGTTTTGTGTGGACTACAGAAGCTGAATGAGATCACCATCAAGAATTGTCATCCCATTCCAAATGTGGACAAGCTGCTGAATGAGCTATCTGGATCCAAATTTAAGTCTAAGTTGGATCTAACAGCAGGATATCATCAGATAAGAGTCAAACCCTCAGGATGTGCACAAAATAGCATTTTAGACTCATTGTAGCCATAATGAGTTTTTAGTCATGCCTTTTGACTTGACTACTGCTCCTGCAACCTTTCAGTCTTTGATGAATCAAGTTTTCCGACCATATCTGAGGAAGTTTGTTCTAGTTTTATTTGATGATATTCTGATCTACAGTAAAACCTGGGAATTACACCTGCATCAGCTGAGGCTGGTACTGACTGTACTTAAGGAGAATCAGTTGTTTGCTAAAAGATCCAAGTGTTCATTTGCACAGACTAGAGTAGATTACTTGGGACATACCATCTCAGAAGAAGGGGTTAGCATGAATTCTTCCAAGATTGACAGTGTTGTGACATGGCCAACACCCAAGTCAGTGAAAGACTTGAGTGGATTTCTGGGGCTCACAGGTTACTACAGAAGATTTATTAAGGATTATGGGATTTTGTGTAAACCACTGACAGATCTGCTAAGGAAATGTGCATTTGTTTGGATTGACACAACTCAGCGAGCATTTGACCTACTCAAAAAGGTGATGACCTCAGCTCCAGTACTCAGACTGCCTGACATTAAGCAACCATTTGTGGTAGAAACTGATGTGAGTGGAAGAGGAATTGGGCAGTGCTCATGCAAGAGGGTCACCCTATAGCATTTCTTAGTAAATCATTGAGTCCAAGGAACTTGGGGTTATCTGCCTATGAAAAGGAACTGCTGGCATTAGTGATGGCAGTGACAAAATGGAGACATTACCTAGTAGGCTATCATTTCATCATAAGGACTGACCATCAATCTTTAAAATACCTGCTGGACCAGAAGCTAACAACAGCAATACAACACAAGTGGTTAACTAAGCTATTGGGACTGGATTATGAGATTCAGTACAAACGGGGCAATGAGAATTTGATAGCTAATGCACTTTCAAGAAGAGCTATAGTGGAAAAGGTAGGGGAACACAGGACATGAACCTATTTGGCTCTAACTTCTGCTAAACCAGTTTGGATGGCAGAATTGATCAAGAGCTATGAACAAGATTCACAATGTCAAGAGTTGATTGCCAGGGTTCTACTAGAACCTGAGTTCCCAAATCAATATGAACTCAGTGATGGTATTCTTAGATATAAAGGGAAGCTCTATGTAGGTTCAAGCAATGGAGTTAAGGGAACAGATAATGGAAGCCTTGCACTTTTCTTCTATTGGAGGTCATTCAGGGCAGAGGGTGAGTTGGCACAGAATCAGTAGTATATTCTATTGGCCTGATCTGCATCAGGATGTTAGGAGATTTGTACAGGCCTGCGATAATTGCCAAAGGAATAAATTTGAACATATTCAGCATGTTGGGCTTCTGCAGCCTCTCCCTATACCTAGCCAAGCATGGGCACACATCTCTATGGATTTCATAGAGAAACTTCCAACTTCACAAAACTTTGACACCATCCTGGTAGTAGTGGATCGACTCACCAAGTACAGTCACTTCCTATTACTTACTCATCCTTTACAGCCAAACAAGTGGCACAAGTTTTCCTGGATCAAGTGTATAAACTTCATGGAATGCCTGAAACTATAGTCACAGATAGGGACAAAATCTTCACAAGCAATTTCTGGAAGGAGTTATTTCGATTGGTTGGGGTGAGTTTGTGCTATAGTTCTGCATACCATCCAAAAACAGATGGTCAGAGTGAAAGAGTTAACCAGTGTGTAGAAACATATTTGAGGTGCATGACTAGAGAGTTCCCAAGTTAGTGGAACAAGTGAATTCCTCTAGCTGAATGGTGGTACAATTCAGCTTACTATTCAAGCCTGAGTGTGACTCCTTTTGAAGCCCTCTATGGCTATAAGGCTCTACCCTTACCAATGGGTCCCTACTATGATTCTATAATTCCTGCAGCAACTCAAGCACTCCAAGAAAGAATGAGGATTTCAGCCAGTATCAAGGAACATCTACTTAAGGCTCAACAGCGAACAAAGTACTTTACAGACAGGCATAGAACTGAGAGGAGCTTCGAAGTTGGGGATTTGGTGTTTCTCAAGTTGCAACCATATAGGCAGCAAACCATAGCTATTCGAAAGAACCTTAAGCTCGCAGCAAAGTTCTATGGCCCCTTTGATGTTGAAGAGAAGATAGGTGAGGTTGCTTATAAGCTCAAATTGCCTCCTGCAGCCAAGATATATCCAGTATTTCACGTGTCCTTATTGAAAAAGAGAGTTGGACCACCACAACAAGTCTCCACTATCCTGCCAGAATTCGATTTGCAAGACCAATGTCTCTTAATACCAGAAATGGTCTTGAAGAGAAGAAGCTATTCTGAGGAAAAGATTGCCGGTGGTACAGTACCTGATCAAGTGGCAACAGTTGGAGTATGACGAAGCATCCTGGGAAGATAAGGATTTCATTGAGCAACAATTTCCTGAATTTGAGACTTGCGGACAAGTCAAAACTGAAGGGGAAGGAAATGTCAGGAAACAAGGAGGATACGTCATCGTTTTAGCTAAAGGATGCATCTTGTAGAAACAAGAGTTTGACCAATAAAAAATATTATAAAGAGATAATTTTGATAAATATTTTTTTATTAACATGTGTGCCTCAAGCACTAGAACAATAATAAAGGGAGAGAAGCAATAGTTGAGGTAGACATTTTATAACATTTTTTGAACTTTCCATTTTACCCTTGAAAAAGTTAATTTTTATTCTAATCACCTAATCACGTTTGCTAATATAATCTCCCATAACTCTCTTAAATATTGTAACTACCAAATTAACTATGACTATATTAAAGAAAAAATTACTAATAAATTGTAATTTTTTACTGAAGAATTTATATAAAATTTAATTTTGTAAAAATAAAATTAATATATTCATAAAAATTAATAATTATTTTTAAATTGCACATACATTGGGCATATCTTTAACACTAGTCTATACAATCTATATCTATATGTATTGCAGAGTGGATTTTGGATAAGGAGCTTTCAAAATTGTCAAAAGTTTGAATGCTATTTTAATAGAATTTTACATTTTTATAATTAAGCAATGTTTATCTCTTAACTAATCCTATAACCGCTTCTAGTCTTCTACAAATCCGGTAATCATGCTCACATTTCCCTTACGTTTCCCACTCCACATTTCTAAAACAAAAACCAACAACTACTAAAATATTTAATATATTTTTAAAAAATTCTTTTAAATTTGCACACATATAAGGTGTGCCTTTCTCACCAGTATTAAATAGCCTGTGTTCATAAATACTTTGTTATAGCATACCCTTTATGATCATTATTTTTCTAATAACAAACGGTAAAAAAAATAGAAATAAATAAAGAATATTTAAAATGATTAAAATTAATATCTAGATAAAATAGCAAGAGAGGAAAGTATTTGATTATATGAGAGAATGATGAAAAATTGAAAAAATATCAAGAAAAGGAATAAGTAGGAAAAGGGCAAAAAAAGAAAATATTAAATATTAATGAATATAGAATAGGCATTTTTGTCCTAAAACATAAAGTAGACGGGCAAAGTGTCCATTTATTGAGTTGAGAGGGTAAAGTGCAACTAAATATAAAGTTAAGGGGCTTACTACATTTAACCCTAAAAAAATCGCAAGAACGGAACAATTGATTTTTTTTCCTTTTAGGATGGCTGGACATCCATGTGCAGTGACCAAAAAATTTTCCCTTTCTTAATGAACGTAAGATGGCCAATTTATTTATTTTTTAAAAATGAATAGGGCTATTTCAGATCCCAAAAAAAAAAAAAAAGAAACAAACCCAGGTTCTCCATTGTTATGATTTTTTTCACCATTATTCTAAGAAATTTGCTGAATTGAGTTCTTTAGGGCAAAGAATGAGATGTATGACCAGTTCCTTTTTTTTTTTAATTTGTGTGACCAGTCTGTTGTTGACAAAAGTTTAAATTTCTTAAAAAGTATACAAAAATTAAGGGAGATAATATTAGGAGTTTATAGTAAATTTACCACACTTCTGGTGTGGCTTTTGCCTATCCAATACCTTGAAAGAATAGAATAAGTTATTATCAATTATTACACGCTAAGTAGAATTCGGAAGCATACAACATGATCAAGAAACAGCAGAAGCAATTAGGACTAGATTTTGACCCCAAAAAAAATTAGGACTAGATGCCACTGGCACGTTGCCGTAAACTTGCAATGAAATGGGCACTGGCACGTTGCCTTCCTATAATCATGCTCACATTTCCCCACATTTCCCCCACGTTTTCCCCCACGTTTCCCACTCCAATTAAGAGTACTGCAATTTAAGAAATGTTTATCTTTTAACTATTCTTATAACCGCTCCTAAAAATCCTATAATCATGCTCACGATTTCCCTACATTTCCCCCACTTTCCCACTCCAATTAAGAGTCCTCCAATTTTAAGAATTCCACTCCAATTAAAAATCGTCCAAAACATAGCATCCTCGTTCAACTTTCCTGCGTGCTCACTCCAATTAAGAGAACTTTTTTGCATTTTTCCCAAGAACTTATTATCTCCTTTAACTTTTTATGGTATCCATCTTAGCCCTTAACTTAATTTCACTATGGAACATGCCCGCTAACAAGCATTTCATCGACAGCTAAATTTCAAACTCGCAAGATTGCAAAAGAGGAAACATTTGTTTAGAAAATGAAACGTACACCGCAACGATTCCACACACCAGTTCGAAAAGTTTCAGCAACTTTGCATTGACGAAAGAGAAATCTCACATCAAATTTGAAGGACAAATCCCAACTACACCGAGTAAAAGTCGTTCGCATCAAATTAGAAATTTCAGTACTGTTATTCTTTAAATATTGGCATTTCCATTGTAATTTTAATATTATTCCCAATATTGTAATTTTTTCGATTGATTATTGCTGTTATTGTCTTTCGTCTTTATATAGAAGTGAAATGTTACATAATAGGTCATCGTTTTAGACTCATTTTCTTATGATTCAATAATAATTTATTACGCAACAGTAAGCATAAAAATTCATTTTATAGTTAGAGCAATAGATGTCCATCACTGTTTTTATGTAAAATTTTAGACTTACAGATTAAGTAAATTAGTGACGATGAATATAGAAAGTGAAAAATGTATATGATAGTTAAGATTAGCAATAAATGAAACAAAATTTATAAATAGGCAAAAAATATAGTAGTATAGTAAATATAAATGATAATGACAAATGTGAATTATGTAAAATATAGATGGGAATAAATGTTAGTATATTAGTTTCAAAGTATTAAAAAAATGGAATATTTATTCTCTTAATTGAAATTATTAGTCTATCAATAATCAACTATTGTTTAATATTTAAGTGTCGGTTCTATTAACTAACCTTATATGATGAATAATTATGTACGTGGATTCGAGTAACTGTAGCTTCTTAAAATTAAAATTCATATTCAATTTATCAATTTTGACATTTTCATTAGTTATCCTATTTATCAATTGTCAGCAATTCAATTTTCTCAATTACTCATTTTTTCGATTCCTATAGAATACCCCTTACACAAAACACTGCTTCCAATGTTTCGACATAATAAATTTATATTACATCATCGACATATTGATAGTTATATGCATCTAATGTACAATACTCATTCACCAATCAATTACATTAAATAGGCCTAAGACGACGTCCATATCATGTTGACGTCCATATCATGTCATAAGAAGATGGACGTTTGGTCCAAGAACAGTTATCTGTCAGAAATGTCATTCTCTAAAGTGGGTGGAAGAAAGAGTTAGAAATAGTGCAAAACAAACTCCGAAATTCAATTTGTGTTGTCAAAATGGAGACGTTACTTTACCTTTACTACCTGAAACTCCTCAGCTTCTAGAACGAGTCCTTGCTACTCCTAATTTGAAGGGAAAGATTCGATTGTTGAACTCCCTAATTTGGATTTACATCTATGGGAGGCAAAATAGATCATTCAGTAGTAAATTCTGTAGGACCGTATTCATTTCGAATTAGCGGAGAAAATTATCATTTAATTGGATCTCTCCTACCATGTGTTCGAGAATTAGGTAGATTCATACAACTGTATATTTTTTATACCGATAATGAGTTACAAAATTGTATGAATCTTCTAAATAGTCATGATGGCAATTCAATTGCAGTTGATGCATCCGTAGTTGAGGGATTACAGAATATGTTAGATGAGATCAATCCATATGTACAGGTATTTCGGAATGCTAGAGACATGCTCCGAAATCAAAATGTTCCTAATCTTCAAGTACAAATAATTTGTGCTCGAGATGATAGACAATATATTCAACCAACTGCAAATGAAGTTGCTACTTTGATCGTAAGTGAAGATAGTGGGCATATTACACATCGTGATATTGTAGTTGTTACTCGAGATGGAAATTTGAAAAGAATCAAGGAGACTCATTCATTTTACATGTCACTACAATATCCTTTACTATTTCCCTACGGAACAGATGGATGGCGATGTGGCATAAAGCTTTCACGCTCTTCCACTAAGAAGAGACAATTTGTTTCAATGCGTGAATTTTATGCTTTTCGGATTCAATTTCAATACAATGAAGGTCATACACTTCTGAAAGGTGCTAAACTATTCCAACAGTTTGTCGTTGATTGCTATGCAACAATTGAACATGACAGATTGAATTTCATGAAAACCCATCAATCTGCATTGCGAGCTGATGTATATCAAGGTTTGGAAGATGCCGTTGTTGCCGGAGATACGGATGCATTGGCAGTTGGAAGGAGAATTGTTCTACCATCATCATTTTCGGGTGGAATCCGAAATATGGTACAACATTTTCAAGGTGCAATGGCAATTTGTAGGACAATTGGAAATCCAGATATTTTTATTACATTTACCTGCAATCCGAATTGCTCAGAAATTAAATAAGAGTTGACAAGAATATCGGGACAGAAAGTTGAAGACAGGTCCGATATTACTACTTGAGTTTTCAGAATATGATAGAAAAAATTAATGGATGTTTTGAAGATCAATAGTCTATTTGGAAAAGTACTTGCAGGTAAAAATTTTACTTTTGTTTTAAATTAAAAATATTTTTTCTCCTCTTACTATTCTTATATATACTAAAGAACATCTCTGCATACGTGCAAACATTTCTGTCATTGAATTTCAAAAAACGTGGTTTGCCACATACTCATAACACTCTGACATTAACTTCAGATGATAAACCACTTACTCGAGAACAAATTGACGACATCATTTGTGCTGAAATACCAGATAAAGATGCTAATCCACTTGCTTATGATACGGTTATTAGGTGTATGTTACATGGACCTTGTGGGTGATGCTTATCCAAATGCTCCATGTATGACGAATGGAAAGTATTCTAAGCACTATCCAAAAAAATTCTGTAATGAAACTACGATCGATGAAGATGGATTTGTGTCATACAAGCGTCGAGATGATCCATCTAAGAGGGTGACCATCAATGGTTTCACATTTGACAATAGATAGGTTGTTCTTATAATCGAGATTTAATTGTCATGTTTGATGGCCATATCAACATGACTAAAGTTGCACGATCAGAGATCACTAAATATATGTATAAATACATGAATAAAGGGGTTGATAGAGCAAATGTACAGATCGAGAATAGTGTTTTACACTCAAATGAAGGTGGGCATCGTCATTATAGAAGTGTTGACGAGATTAAACAATATCTTGATTGTCGATATTTATCGTCAATTGAATCATGTTGGAAGATATTTGATTTTGAAATGCAAAGGCAGTATCCGCCTGTGATTAGATTGTAGTATCATCTTCCAGATCATCAATTTATGATTTTCAACGATGATGATCATCTTTATGATGTTCTTGATCGTGAAAATATACCTGACACCATGTTGACCAAATGGTTCGAAACAAATATAAATAATGTTTCAGCTAGAAATTTGACGGCTTGTCGAGTTTCCAAGTAAGTGGACCTAGAAGCAAAACATAGGACAATGGGACCTCAGATTGAGTGGTAAGTGCATTGCACGATTGCCAGACGCACATCCCCACTGTGGCGAATGCTATTATTTGCGAATGTTACTTTATAAAATTCGTGGAGCTCAAAGTTTTCAACATATTCGTACCATTAATGGAATTGTACATCCGACTTTTAAAGCAGCATGTGCAGCACTTGGTCTTCTTGATGATGATAACGAGTGGAATGAAGTTTTGACTGAAGCATCTATGTGGACATTTACAAAAAAGTTGCGAAGCATGTACTGTGCTATGCTTATGCACTTTGAGGTAAGTAACCCTTTCAATCTATGGGCAACGTCATTGGAAAAATATGACAGATGATTTACTTTATTAGATCAGAAGGGACATGGGAAATTTTCAAATTCGTATTGGTGATGATGAGTTACAAAATTTGGGGATTAGTTGAAATTGAACTAATTTTAAATAAAAACGGTTTCTCTTTACGAGATTTCCCAACGATGCCATTACCATCTTTTCAAAATGCTCAGTTCTCCATGAATAGGCTGATAAGAGAGGAACTTGATTATGATTTTCTATCAGAGCAACAGTTGTTCGATGATTTGTATGCTAGATTAAATGAGGATCAATTAAATGCATATGATATTATTATGCAATGATACACACAAAATCGTGGAGGACTTTTTTTCGTATATGGAAGTGGTGGGACCGGTAAGAATTACTTATGGGAGGACATTGATTGCTCGAGTTAGATCTCAGCGAAAAATTGTTCTTTCTGTTGCATCATCAGGCATTGCTGCAATACTGTTGCTTGGTGAAAGAACAACACATTCACAATTTAAAATTTCCATTAATTTGGATGAATTATCCAGTTGTTCGATTAATAAAATTCTAATTTGGCCAAACTAATTAGAGAGGCATCTCTAATTATTTGGGATGAAGCTCCAATGGCACATCAATACGGATTTGAAGCTGCTGATCAGACATTAAATGATATTTTTGAGATTTGATGATAATCATTCTGAAAATCAGATTTTTGGAGGAAAATTATTTATTCTTAGTGGTGATTTCCGACAAACATTACCCATTGTTCCCAAGGGTAGGAGAGAAGCAACGGTATCAGCTACCATAAAGAATCTCCTATTTGGAATCACTGCACAGTGTTACATCTCAAAAACAAATATCCGGATGATGGGGTTCGAATCTTTCTCAAAATATGCGTCGACAATTAAACATGGTTTGCAAATTGGTTGCTGTCAGCTGGTGAAGGAAAGGTACGAGGAATTTCACTTACAGAATTTGGGGAAGCAAATTGGATACAGATACCATCTCAATTTCTCATAAAAAATGACAGTGAATTTTTTGCAAAATTAGTAGATTCTGTCTATCCTAATTTGAGAAATTCATATAATGATAGCAGTTAATCTCAGAGAACGTGCTATTTTGGCTCCAAAAAATTGTGATGTTGATAAATTAAATGACAGCTTGATGTCAATGCTTCCCGGTCAATTTTCGTGCAAACATGAGTGATGACACTTTTTGTGCCACCGAAGGAGATATTGTTGAAAATATGAATCCTCCTGAAGTTCTGAACTCATTGAATTTTCCTAGACTTCCAAATCATCGTTTTGGAATTGAAAAAAGGAGCACCCATAATTCTTTTGAGGAATCTTAATCAGTCGGAAGGTCTTTGCAATGGAACGCGACTTATCATTACTAGATTGGGAGATAAAGTTTTCGAAGCAGAAGTTATGACGGGATCCAATATTGGAGATTTAGTACTGATACCTCGAATCTCTTTAACACCTTAGAGTATATGCACTCCTTTCCCAATTAAAAGGAGGCAATTTCCAGTGAAAGTAGCATTTGCAATGACTATTAACAAAAGTCAGTGTCAAATATTGAGCAATGTTGGCGTTTACCTTCCTGAACCTGTTTTTTCTTATGGTCAACTTTATGTTGCTCTTTCTCGTGCTGCTTCTCCATCTGGATTGAAAATACTCATTGTTAATAGAGATAGTGATCCATGGAATTACACAAAGAATATTGTATATCGAGAGGTTTTGAGAATCTTTCATAAATTATACATCTCATTTTATAATAAAAATTTGTCCTTTATTGCCTTTATATTTTATGTATTGTGAATAAATGACACTTTCATATTTATTTTTAACATTTACATTTTATTTTATTGTCTGTGTCAACTATAGTTTTTAAATAATTAATCAGTATGTTATTTAATATTTACAGATATTCGATATACACCTCTGATTTTTCTGGACCTTCAAAGATGTACATGGAATGTAAAGGTTAGATTATTTAGATTGATTGATATGACGATATCTGGAGTACTTTAGCGTTCAGGGTGCATCAAAATACTTTTTATTGATGATCATGTAATCATTCAAATCATATCTTACTAATTATTGAAAAAATTATCAGAAATTTGTCATGCAAGGAATAATAGAGGCAGTAGTATGCTCAGTATTTTTGGAGAATACCTCCTGAAGGTAAGATATATTAGAATATACATGTAATCCTAGCAGATACCAAGTACCGGATTGCACCTATCAGTACTAGTTTGTCATTTGAAAATGACACAAAAATAGTGAAGATTTTAGATGATTGTGCAACCATCCCCCGTTTCAAGTTCAATTTGGTCAAATTGAAACATATAGAACAATACATGAATAATGATCTACAATTGATAGATACGTCCTTACAATTAATATCATTTTTATTAAATTTCTGCATTTCAAATGTTATTAATTAAAATTTTTTATTTATTATAGATGTGATTGGTTTAGTTGTATCTGTTGGTGCATACTATCAAACATCTACAAATAACAAAATTGGTCGGGAGATGCTATTGGTTGACAAAAAAGTTAGTTAACAAATCCCGACTTCTTTAAAATTTTTTATTTTTAGAGAACTTAGATTTGCACATAACAAAATTTTGTTAACACAGTTTGATAGTAGCTCAATTTATATTGTGGGATAAATTTGCTAATGATGATGGTGAACGGTTATATCAGTCTGCTACAAAAATAATATTTTACTAACATGTGGTATTTGCGTACGCAATTTCAGAGGTAAATCAAATGCTTTTAGTTATACTCTATATAATTTGAATAGTTTTTAGCGAAATATAACCATACTATGCAAGACCATCACTTTGTACAATTGGAGCTAGCAAATTGTATATCAATCACAATTTAGATTTTGCTTGATACCTGCGCAGTTGGTGAGTTCATCAGTAACACTAAATCAAATTATTAATTTTATTTCATACTCTTATCAAACATGTATTTCAAAAAAATTGTAGGTTTGAAAATGATACATGTACTCGAAAGTTAGTTACGTGGTTGAGATCAAACAATTTTACAACATTACAAGCATTGTTGATAGCAAATTCAAAAAGAATATGGATATCCGAATATACAATCATGCCTACGGTAAACTTACTCTATTTAATTTAATTACTGCACAAATTTTTAAATTTATAATCATAACCTATACCTTCTTTCATTCTTACTAGGTTTAAATATTTTCGAATAGTTGCTTACATTCAAAGCATTAACATAGAAAGCATGTTCTATGAGCTATGTAAAATTTGTGGACAACTATGTGAATGTCATTTTTTAAAAACAGTGTGTATAAATTGTAATGACGTGGTTGACACTGTTGTTAGATAATTAATTTCATGTACCTTTAATTTCAACATATTTTTCTGTAGTGTACATAACATTTTATTTGTTAAACAGGTACAATGTTAACATACAAATCAGAGATTCCAGTGGTAACATGCATCTTAATCTACAAGACAGACATGCACGATTCGTATTTGGGTTGTGATGCTTCTTATCTTAGAGAATTACAAAGGAAGGTAGAATTTCTTCATATATATTTATTTTTTATAATGCTATTTATAAACTATGTAAAAAATACACTAATTTTGAATTTTCGTACGTACTTAATTCTCAAGAAAATGGTGATAGGTTATTCACCAACGAATCAATTCATCCAAAGATCGTGCATTTTCATTTGTAGTACGCACTCCACAAAATTCAACAGAATTAATTAAATCATCAATTTTGGCTTTCGTACTAAAAGTTGATTGGTGTGAAGAGTGTTTGTACCTTCATGGCAAGATTATCAAATCAAATGCAATAATATTTATAAGTATTTCATTTTAACAACATTCAATTACATTCATTTTTATTCATATATCATTCATTTTCTAATATAAATTTCTATTATTTTTTCAGGATCTATCTTCCGAAAAAAGACAGTTTTTGAATGATATACACATTCTATCATATTTCAAACTATTGTTAGACAGATATTACATTTTAATTGTGTTGGTACAATTTTTTAATCTTTTTTTATACACACCCTTTTATTTTCATTTTTTTAATAATGTCAGCGCCGTAACATAGCACGGGTATTCACACTAGTATATATATAAAGTGAGAGCATTATCACTGCATAGTGTAAACACAGTGTTATCTTTAAAATTCCTAATCTACCCTTAATAATGAGGGTAAATTTGTCCCAGTCTATTAAAAAAAGTTTCCCCACATTTAGCAGAGAGCTAGTTAAATCAATGGTAGTTATTTGTTGGGATTATCACTTTTTCACAGTAACTCTCGACTCCCATATAATCTGCTCAAATTCATCATCTTTCTATACAATTATCTACACTATAAAACAATTTGAACCAATAAAAATATTATAAAGTGGGTAATTTTGATAAATATATTTTTTATTAACTGCAGACATGTTAGGTGTGGCCTCAAGCACTAGTCTCCATAATAATAAAGGGGGAGCAAATGGTTTAGTGTAAACAATCTCTTGTCACTTTTTATAATTTCTTTTTTACCCTTTCAAATAACTCTGCATCACTAACCACTTTAACTCAACAACTAATATCACACAACCCAATGGAAATACATGTCTATCACTTAAATTTAACGCTTGCAAATAATTACTTGATATAATTTTTTTGTTTGATTTTTATGATATTTTGTCGTATTAACCTTTTTAATTTACTAGTACTAGATTTTGTTGTCAAATATGAATCTAACATTCATTAGTTCAACTGAAGATTTTGTATCACTTGCACACACATCGAGTGTAACGTCGATCACTAATAATAATAAAGCGGGAGTAAGGTTTGATTTGATATAAACATTTCAGTGTCACTTTTTGTAATTCTATTTTTACTCTTCCAGTTAATCTCTGAATCATGACAATTCACGTTTATAATTCAGATCAAACACAACTGCTCATATTACGTAACTTCTTCTTAACTCCTCCCTTAATCACGATACTTACTGCACAAACACAATAGTACACAACTTCTCCACAACAAACTACTAGAACGAAAACTACCCATCGTAATTATTGTCCCCAACTCGCACTCCATTGTGAACTACTTCTCTGCCTTATATTGCTAGTGTAACTTTCATAAAACTTTCATACATTCCACCGATTAATACGCCCTTATCTTAGATTTTCCATCCGGAGAAGTTATGTAGGTAAGGTTTTATAAGATGTGTGGTATATATGTGTCCGTGTCTGTTTTTTCCTTTTTAAGTGTCAATGATTTTCTGTATTTTGGTTCCAAAATTGCATACAGGTTAAGTGTGTCCTCAGCCGTAATATTCATTATCCTAGATAACCAATTGCAATATGGAGTAGATACTGATCCAATATTAGTTTTCAAAGTAAGATTTATTTTCAAAGTAAGATTTAACCCAGGTAAATTATTCATTACAACACAACCAGCATATTGGCTCAATCACTCTTTTTCTACCACTACATTCTTGACATCTTCTTTATAAAATAAGAAGACCTATAAATTTTAGTTACTTTTACAAAATCCGTCAATATGTCTATTGTGTATTTTGGATTATATACTCATGCGTTGTAGATTATTAAATTGAGCGCACGTATAATGCCAAAATAATTAATCTATGTTCATAGCAAAGATTTTACATTACCCCTTATTATTGATAGCATCCAAACCCAACTAGCAAAAGTAAAATTACAACAAAAATGCGTTGTACAGAAAACTAGATTTACCTCCCCAGAAGTTTGTAAACCCTGTAGTTGTACAAAAGAGGTATGTGTGCTTTACGTGTAGTATACACTAAAGAGTTAGTGAGGCTAGGATCATTATATTTCACTTTTTTTGGAGTTAAAATTTAAATTTCATTTGTATATATATATATATATATATCTATATCTATATGTATTACAGAGGAGGTTTTGGATAAGGAGCTTCCAAAATTGTCAAAAGTCTGAATGCTATTTTAATAGAATTTTATATTTTTATAATTAAGAAATGTTTATCTCTTAACTAATCCTATAACCGCTCCTACAAATTCTAGAATCATGCTCATGTTTTTTCCACATTTCCCCCACGTTTTCCCCACTAACCCATAAAATTAAAACTCCTAAACTTTAACTAACAAATAATAACCACTCCTATAAAATGATATCCGCAAATTCCAATTCACGTCTCATATTTATTATTGACACTTACCATATCACTGATAGTAATAACTAACTGTTAATTTAAGAAATTCGCAACTACGAAAGTCACATATCCAAAATTTAGGAGCCTTTTTAAATTACAATTTTCACAATTCAACGTAACTTATTGTCATAATATATTTTACTCTCATAATCATTCACAAAACTGATGATCACTAATCCAATTTACCCATTTCATTTGTCATCATATAAATTAAATATAGTAAAAAAAAATTATGTATCATACTTTCACCATGGATAAACCTCACTTACAAACATTTCAATCAGTGACGAAGCCAAGATTTTTTTTCTAGAGGAGCTAAAATTTTTCCTAACATAATTATTTTTCCTAAATCGAATGCATAATGTTTGTAAGTATTTCATTTTGAAATCAAATAAAACATGCAATTACATTTATTTCTATCCATATATCATTCATTTTCTAATATAAATTATTATTATTATTTTAAGATCCATCTTTCACAAAAACGCAATTCTTGAATGATTTTCAGATTTTGTCATACTTTGAACTGTTCTTAGACAAATCTTAAATTTTAATTATGTTGGTATAATTTTTTAACTTTTTTCAAATTAAAATGGTATAATCTTTTAATTTATTTCAATAACGTAAGCACCGTGCATAGCACGGGTATTCACACTAGTATATATGTATGTGGGAAAGTGAATGTCTATTTAAATTACAAATGTACCATGTAAGCTATTCCCTCGACCCTCGTGTTTTAAGAAAACAAATTGTGTTAATGATAGTTGTGAAAAGTCACTTAATGTGACATTGCACCACATCCTTCTCTTATGCTTTATATATGACCTAGTGATTAAGGCATATTTTACACTCACACATATATATAAAGTGTATATATATATATATTATAAAGTAATATAAAACACATATATAGGAACATACATACATATATATATGTTATATTTGAGTATATTAATTATTCATAGCAATTATTTTGTAAAATTTGATACTATATTTTATGATCAACATTAATTTAGGAAATATAATGTAGTAAAAATATATTTATGGACAGTTATTTGGTAGTTATAAACATGATTCATAAGTTTTCTAAATTTTACTTGGGAAAAAAAAAAAAAGAAGGGATAAACACCATGGACCAAAGAATAGGCATATCAAGTGTGGAGTCACGTTCCTTTGTGTTTTTTCATAGGTCCCGGTCCAAATTGTAACATCTGGTGTGTGAAACCGGCAAGACTTGTAATTCAGATTTCAAAAAGTTCACTAATAACTTTGAGTTTGGCGGGCACTCATCAAGTACAATTAAAGTGGAAAAGTATTTAAATGTAGGGAAAACAATAATATTTCTATGTGCATTTATATAGTAAGCCAAGTGTAACTCAAGTATATTAACGAGCGTCTCGACGCAGTTGTTAGAAAAGCCCAATAACATTAATCAAATCATGGTCTTACTAAGTAAGTACACCAGAGCATAAAGTACATTCAATACTAAATGTAACATGAAGCTAATCTTGAAAGGTCCAAGAAGTTATGTCAAATTATAGCTTCTTGCACCGACAAATTCACCAAGTAGAATAAACTAATGTGTCTTCGTCTACATCATCGTTGGTGATAATCTAATGCAAAATAATTGTCTTAACCATAATTGTGAGATATGGAAAAGTCGTTTTAGATATCTTGGTAAGACATACTATCGAGTATCGAGTAAAGTTCCAAAAAGTTGGGGGAGTTTATGATATCTTGATGCAGTCAACACATGACATGAGATTTTCAAAAACTTCTCTTTGTATGGATTAGTGTAGAGAATCTTTGCTAGGTAAGAAAAAGGAAACTAGTGTTGCTTTTGCAAAAACTCAATTTGTCAGTTTTTCCGTGAAATAAATGTTTTTGTTACTATCAATTTACAGGTTTTTTTTTCATATTGAACTAATTAAATCTGAATTTTTGCTTACATCTGTTGCCAGTTTCAATTCTATATCGGCTATGGGCCTGTTTCAATTGGTTGGTTTTTTCTAGGTGATTGTTGTGATGTAGTGTGTAGCAGGTTGAGGGAGTCCTCTGGAACATAATCGATCCTCTAAGACTTGCTAAAACTTAATTTTTGGCATTAATTATGCATGTGTATCATTTCCTGCATTATATACTAGTGGCAAGGACACAAACTATGTGTGTGCACATTAAAAAATATTCATAAAGAAAAAGATATAACATTTTAGTGATTATTGGAAATTTTATTAGGTTTATAAATAGGAGCTTTTTTTTTTTTTTTTAAAGGAAAGAAAGGAGGTTATTGATGGTTTTTGCTGATTAGTAGGAGTTCACACAAAATTTTGAGTATGTGAAAAAGCAACTGAAAAGTCAAGAACAACTGGATGAAAATATCGATTTAATTACTTTGAAATTCAAATGGCACAACTCTGAATTCTTTTACAAAAAGGTGAAGTAAAAGTACTTCCTTGAATTTTACTCCTTTTTTAGCGTAGATCTAGGATGGGAAATCTGTCGATAATAATTTGGTAATTGACTAGAGATTGTCAAAAAAACTTTGATAATTGAACACTTGCATAGATGTCGAGGAAGAACGCTTCTAGATCTAAGAGGAATTTGGATATTTAGTAGCACTTAAGCACGGAAGGCCTCGCAAATCTGGAGGAAGAACGTCTCTTGATCCACAAAGAGTCCATTGATTTGGCAGCACTTGAAATTTGCGATGATTGTGAGGGAAAACGTCTCACGATCCACCACTTCGACTTGACAACTTGAAGATTTAGTAGCACACACACTTGAGGATTTGATGACTCGAAAGGTTGAGGGACTTGATGTAGACTTGAGAGACTTGAAGTAGAATTTCTCCAGCAGCCACTTGAAGCGAAATTTCTCCAGAAGCTTGTCTCCTCTCCTGTTTGTCCGTATGTCCCTTAACTTGTGTTTGTCTCTTGTCTGTATGTCCCTTGTTTAGAAGAGTAGCACCTCATTTATATGTGAAATTTGGATTTTTCGACTTCTTGGGTCAGTTGTGGATTTATAAATGGAAGTATTTTTTTTTTTAAAGAAAAGAAAGGAGATTATTGGTGGTTTTTGCTAATTAGTAGGTTGTTCAATCGTTGAGGACTAGATGTGGGAAGGGTATAAAGAAAAGAAAGGAGGAGGCCATTGGTGGTTTTTGCTGATTAGTAGGTTGTTGAATAGTCAGAGGACTAAAAACGAGAAGAGTATAGTGGCAGCAGTTATGTAGGGGGTGAGAAGTTTAGCAAATAGGTCATGGATTGAAGCCTAAATGCTAAAATGGTATATTTGGAATAAAAAATTATGATATAATTTGGGATTAAATGCAGAAAGCCCCCATGAACTATTACACTAACTGCACTTTACACTTTAAAGCTTTAATAGGCACTTTATATCCTTGGTCAAATAAAAAATAAAATAAAAATTAATTTCATCTAAGTAATTGATGAAATGACCGATTCATCATACATTAAAAACTTAAGTGGAAAAAATACCATTCTGGTAGGAAAGATTACTACTTTAAAATTTAAATAGATCAATTTTCACTTTATAACAAAAAATCTAATTGTTAATGCATTAAAAAATTTATACTGCTTCACTTTGAATGAGAATTAAGATTACTGGGGTCAAAATAAGGGTAAAATATGTAAATATTGAGCGACTATTGTTGCAATTTTTAAAATCTCACAATTTTCTTCAATGCATCATAATGCCATGACTTTATATAATCAGTAAAATTTCACTTGAAATCTTCACAAGACTAAATTTGGAGTAAAACCCAAAAATTTTCATTGCAATAAAGATTCAATACCAAACCTAAATTATTACCCCACATATTAGTAAATAAAATATGGACTCAAAAGTTTCAATAAAACACCTAAATCATACAGAAAGAAACTGAAAATACACCTTCAAATTAGAGGAATGAGTAGAACTTCACAATACCCTTTCTTTGATAGCAATCTTTTTTTACCTAACCTAACTTGACATATGTAGTAAAATAGGATTGCTAAGATTCTTGAACTAAATGGATCCCCCTTCTTCCTTTTTTCCTACTTTTTTTTGTTTTGTTGTCATTCAAAGTGATTATATATTTTATTGTTATATGTTTTTAATTAGAAATTTATTATGAAGTGAAAATTAATCCATTTAAAGTGACAATTCTTTGCTACTAAAAAGGTAATTTTGTCACTTACAAGCTTTTAATGGAGGATAAATTGATCAGTTCATTAATTATTTGGATGGAGTTAATTTTCTTATCATTTTCTAGTTGACTAACAATGTAAGTGCCTATTAAAATAGTTTAGGGTACAAAATGCAACTAGGGTAATAGTTCGTGGGATTTTCTGCATTTAACCCTATAAGTTTTTAACACTAAAATCAAAGTTGTTGCATTGTATATAGAAAGATATATCATCCAGCATCAAACTGGCTGTAGTTCTTGTCTATTATATAACATCGGGTGTATAGTTCAATAAGACTGTACTCAAATAAGAACAAGATGATGTCTCCAAGTACAGCTTGAAGATAGAAGTAAATCAGATAGATGCGTTTAAATAAATCTTAATTTGTTACTTACATCTCCTACCAGTTTCAATTCTATATTAGAAATGTGAGTGTTTTTCATTTGGAGTTTTCTTAGTTCATTTTTGTAATATTAGTGTCTTTTTTTGTGGGTAGAAATCATAATTTCATTCATGAGAACTGCACTAATAACAAAAAAATATCATCAGATAGGTCACAGAAATAACAGATCTGAAGAATCTGCAGATACATCAAATCTGAGAAAATTACAAATATTACACTGTAATATTAGTGTCTGGTAGGTCGAGGGTGTATATATCCATCCTCCAAGGCTTTCTAAAAAGATTTTAGCATTGTTTACTTACCATTTCCACCGTTAATTTCGAGCACCAATGGGCTGTAGTTCTTGTTTGTTACACTACAAATATTTTGTATAGTCAATTGAGTGTCCCCAGATTAAAAAAGATTGATATACAAGATGTGAATATAATGTTGATTTGCCAGATTAATATGTATTTTGGGATCGAGTTCTAAAATAAATAATATGCAGTTAAAGAATGATTAAATGTATCGGTAGATAGACATCAATCAACAAAGCTAGGACACATATTGATTTTAAGTTAACCATTAAAGTAAAGAGAGATAGAAAATGAGCAAATCAACACTTTATTTGATATAATTAGAGTTGTTTATATTGCACCCTTGAGATCAATTCTACATTCACTATCAATCGACAAGAACCAAGCTTAGGATTTTTGCCAGCTTGTATAAACAACTTGGATATCCCAAATAAATGAAAATTCTCCCCAGACCAAAATAAGGTGGCTTTCATTTCCCTTGAGGAATTTCAAATTTCTTGATCAATCAAAAATTTAAAAAGTTATTGAGACATCTTTTTTAAAGAGATAATTGTATAATTTTTGTGACGACCCATCTCCCCCTAGGGCGTACTCCAGGGTTTAGCGGACCGCCTGCCCAACACTCATCAGGATTCACTCACTCACTACAACTAAAATAGGGTACAACCTCAAGAATAAAGAAAATAACAGTTACTAAGTTTGGAAAGTACAGTTATATTCATTTCTATCTCAAACATCCATACAACCCCTGTAAAGAAAACAAAAGGCGTGGAATGAGTTAAAAACCCAGTGAGATTCCAAACAGCAAGTGGTCCATTATTCAAAGTGAAAGTATCAGAATAGGAAAATAGCGAGTATAACAAGTCAAGAAAATGAGCAATAACACTTCAAGTAGCAAATCTCAAAATGAGCGAGTGTAAAGTTTTTTTTTTTTCAAAGGAAACAATAATCCAATAAGCAATAATCATTTCAAAGTATAAGGATACGGATGGCTCTCAGGAGCCAAGTTCTCATTGCTTCACCAGAACTTGATCAAATAGTAGTTGACACTTCATCAACTTTCAAGCAAAGTAACAAGTCCAGTAAAGCATCACTTAGCTACCATCTCCGTCCACCATCCAAACCCTCTATTGGTCCCAAAATTCTGAATAAACACTGATGGTAATACTTGAGCATACCGATTAGTCGAGAAGGTATCACTCTACTCGATAATACTAGATACCCATGGTTCGTTATCTAAACGATCAACCCCTTACCGGCTCGATTTGATTAACTAGCCAGTGGGGTTTGGGTTCCCAAGAAATCGATGAGATAACATTTTCAATCGATTGAATCAAGATAAAAGTATGGAGACGGGAATGAGAAGTACCTCCCACCCGGATCGAGTGTGGTACATACTACCGCTCCGCACTTACAAGTCAAGCACAAGTATATCAAGTCGATTGCAACAATAAACAAGTACATATCACATTAGGGCAAGTGCAATAAAGTACACTCTTACCCGACCATACCAATCACATATTATTCGATCAAGTATTGAACACATATCAGATTAGTCAAGTACATATCAAGTATGTCAAGTACATATTATTCGATCAAGTACATATCAGATTAGTCAAGTATTGAACACAAGTGTCAAGTTCAATCAGGTATTTGGAATCACTCACCAAAGATGTAGTGACTTTACGGGTCACGTTCAGGTATTACTCCTTGTTGGGAGCCCAAGTCTGCGATAAAACATCGTTTAAGAATATTGAAAATCAACAAAGGTTCGACACTTAAATGTTTCGTTAACGAAAATCAAATAATTGAAACTCATTTGGGGAATACTCGTACTACTTATCATGTCCTAGAAAACTCATCTCTTAAAACTTTGAAACTTTGAATGATTAAACTTTGAAATCACCATTTGAGTCGAAGAGATGAGAAAAACGTATTTCTATTAGTCGTTACTTTCATTTTTCCAAGGGTACAAGTTTCGGCCGAATTCTAACTTACATACCTCCATGAAAGAGGACTTGAATAACCTGGACAATTCAAGCTCAATTCAACCCCAACTCTTCGCTCAAACTACAAGTGCACACGTCTAGTCCTTGAATGAAAATTTGGACAGCACGCCCATTGTATTTATCTATTTTCCAGTCATTTATGACTTCATTATTTTTCTCAGATCAGCCCCAAAGTCACACACAAACAACCTTCAATTAGGCTCCAAAATCATCCAATTATAACACAAGTCTAATAATATAACCGGAAATCAGTTTTGAAGACAAAAGACTAAACAGCAGATTTGACATCTTATAGAATTTTGGTCATAAATGGAGCTACGTTTATCGGATTGGGGTACACTTTATACCGTTTTGAAACTAAGACAAAGGATTACAACTTTCATGAAAACAAGTCAACCCAGTTCACATTTGATCCAGGTCGAATTCACAGATTATAGAACCAGAATTTCAATGTCAGTCTGGTTGTCAGCATTGGATTTGAATGACAATAACTCAAACTACAAAATTTCGATTGAGGCATTTTCAGATGGGTTGGAAAGCTGAAACACAGGGCTAAAATTTTCAATGTCAGTCTGGTTGTCAACCCAGTTCACATTTGATTCCAGGTCGAATTTGCAGATTACAGAACCAGAATTTCAATGTCAGTCTGGTTGTCAGCATTGGATTTGAATGACAATAACTCAAACTACAAAATTTTGATTGAGACATTTTCAGATGCGTTGGAAAGCTGAAACACAGGGCTAAAATTTTCATGTTTTGACCAAAAGCTGATTTTGATACGGATCAAAGTGAAAAATGAAGCCAAATATGTGAAATCTCAAAACTGTCCGCAAAACAGTATATTTGCCAGTCAAAGGTATTTTTGTCATATCACATGATACAGTGCTCTAATTGAGCTGATATTTTATAGGCAGCTATATAACACCATTTTCTACAACTTTCATGTTTTGACATAAGCCTGATTCGGCCTCTAACATGGACGAATTAAACAGGTCAGAAACAGGACAGTTTCAATCTTAAAGCTGGAAATTTGATGAATTCAAGGTTTAAAATTCTCATTCATGTCTTGAGCCACTATCCCAACTCCCTATCCAAGTTTATAAATATCATATGCTATATAAACAATAAGAAATACAATTGAACAATTTAAACTCTAGCTCAAAAATCCACCACATCCATCAAAAACTACTTAAATAACCATCCTTAACCAAGAGTATGAGTTGCTAGCCCAAACTTAAACAAGATTAAGGGAGAGAAATAGAAAAGACAGCCATAATACCTCACCAAGATGCTTGCAAGAGAAATCCACAACCTTTCCTTCCAAAACTTTGCCACACAAAGCTTTAATCTTCCCTAAAGAACAACTTATATGGAGTGGTTTGTAAGATTTGTGGTTGGAGTTCAAGATTGAAGCAAGAAAGGATGGTACAAGATGAAGTCTTTCTTCTCTTCTCTCTCTTCCTCAAGAATGCGGCCAAGCAAGGAAAGAATGAAGAAAATTGGGTCAAATTTTTGTTTTAGGAAAGTTAAAACAAGTTGGTCAAAGTCCAACTTCCATAGGTGTCATGACACTTGTTTTTTTTTTCTAGACTTTTCTCTCATTTCTTTTGGTCAAATATTGTGGCTGATTTTAAAAGATGTTTTTAGGGTTAATTAGCTGAAATAAAGTGAGAAGATTAAGATAATAAAGTAGCGGTCAAGTGGTGTACTCACTCGATAACAAACGGTACATTTCGGTTCACACCGTTTTTCCTTAAGTCGCACGTACTAGGGTTTTCACTATAATTCACTAACTTATTATTATTACTTCTCATCACACACTTTTTCTTATCTAAAACTCACTCTTAACCACCAAATTTAGTACACACTCCATACCGAGTAATCACACTACCGAAAGACGTAAAAACCCTAATTTACCCTAACGATGCAAGTAAAGGGGAAACTCTTCATTTTATTCTTTATTCCAACTATTGAGGGAGTAAATAAGTAGTAAATATATTATAAAATCATTTAATCAAAATAAGAGAGAATTTTAAAAAAAATATGTGCGAATTTTCCAGTCGTCACAATTTTCCTATTTCACTAGTGCAGGTGAGGTTACATTCTATACCAAATTTATAACAGTGGATCTGCAAGTCCAATTTGTTGCCCAGACTAGTTGAAAAGATTGGACCATTCTATTTTTGCTAAGCAAATGACTAAGGTAGATTTCTGTAGGGTAAGGTCACAAGATATAAACTATCAAGCTGATATTCTAACTTACAAATATTAGACCCAATTTAGATGGTACAACATTAATCAGATGATACTGAGATTTTTTGTTTGACTCTTAAATTTTATTATTATTTTTCCTTTCCCCTTGTAAAGCACAGAATTTTCTTGAAGAAAAAAATTAAAGTATTAGAAAAGTGATAGAATAATAAAATAACGTTGAAACCCTCAAAAAGAGAAAAGTGATACTTGGGGCTATAAAAACAGCAAAATTAACTTGTAGGCGCATGTTCAAGCTTGCCTCCAATGCTTCTAGAGGATGCCAGTTTGGTACCAAGTTTCAAAATCATAAGCTAAAATCTCCACATTGAGCTTGTAAACCAGAAAATGGAGATTTGGAATGCGGATAAGTCAAACATTTTAAAGAGCATTTGGGGCAGTTTAATCGTTTTTTTTTCAGTATAACATTATTATAATTGATCTTATACTTAAAAAAAAAAAAGAGGAAAGGGAATGAACCTATCTAATCTATTGAGAGGCTTGAAAGGAGCCAACTACCCTTCGATCATGTTTCGGAGAATTCTAGAGAGAAAACATTGTCAGAGGTATTCAACCCATTGACTTGCGTTTAGAGAGGCACTTAGTCAATTTAATCTTAAAACCACCCAAACTTTATAGCACATAAACATAGAGGGCAACTTTTAGATGGCAGGGAAACAAAATAAATAAATAGATGCTAGATGATAATAAATTCTGGACCTCAATCCCATGGCTTCTTATTCTATCAGCAGTACAAGCATAGGCAATGTTCTTTTGTTTTGGTTTAAGCAACAAACCGCCAATAGTGTCTTCGTCTTTGCTAAAAACTGTAGTTTGGTCTATAATGTTGTTTAAAAACTGAAGAACGGATTACTTTAAAAAGTTGTTTCAAAAATCAAATGGAATTTTTCTTTTAGCCTGACATAGAACAATAAAAACACAAATGGCAAGCTGACACTAAAATATTTGAACACCTTTGTCCCCCAAAAACCTATAATTTATTGATTTTAAAGCACAAAATAAGACGGTGTATGGCATATGGTCATAAACAGAACGTAAATCGGCATCTAATCATCGATTGGCGCCGTCTTTCGTTATTTTCCACGTACATTAAATAACCCATCCAAGATCCTAAATTCCTAATTTAAATTCAATCTTTCAAGCACTTATTTAGATTTTTCTTTTTGAAATTTTTCGGACTTCATATCATGAATGATTATTAAATTCCATTTTACATCACTCAGATTTGACAAATCTAAATTTACGAAAGTATTAGGTACAACTAATTCTACTTGCCTTTCGGGATCAAATATCCTTTCCTCAATAAAAACAACCCATGTAGATTATTTTGTCCCACTTATAAATTGGTCCAATCGAACCGAATTTGTCCTGGTCAAATAACTAGTATCAGTTTCACATGAAACCCTAGTCGCATCCGCATGTCTTAAGGCAGCTTCTCGTGATTCGCTTTGCCCTTTGTTTTTAATTGCATACGAGGTGAACCCATCATTGTTGAACATCAATTCTCAAGCCAAATCAAATGCAAGGATTAATTTTTTCAACACTAACAATGTAAAAAAGTATTTGTAGACTAATAAGTTTGGACGCGCGACAATAATCATTATATAATTTTTAGATTCTCCAAGTTTGCTCGTGTAAAATAATTTCAGACTGATAATGTAAAAAAGATTATTCCAAATGTAAAATTAACCAAAACACTTCCCCTAGCGCAAAAAAGAAAAACATTTAACCCTTCTCGGTGATGGGCAGAGGGGTCAAATTTTCATTATACCATTCAGTTTAGGAGAGTGTAGAAACGTAAGAGCACGTTTGGATTGTGAGTTTTTATAGAAAATATTTTGAATTATTTTCCTTCCATAATTTTGAATTATCTTTTTATTTCATATATATCATATCTTTAAAGTATTTTTTTTTTTTACAAAAATTTCAAAAAATTACAACCCAAACAAAGAGAAGAGAAAGGATTAGTTGAGCTTTCTTAAGCATATAACTGTACATATGGCAAGTAGAGCAGGAGAAAAAAGAAAAGAAAAGAAAAAAAAACTTGAGAAAGAAAAGAAGAGAAAAGAAAGGATAGCACTCTCCTCTCCTCCCTTGACATTGGGGAGGTGTAAGAGGGAAAAGCTTATTAATAGGTGGATTTTACTTATTGGCCCTCGAGTTTATCATTATTGATGTTTATTGTAATAGGCACATGTGACAATTTAACTATTAGTTCATTTTCCTTTCGTTTCTCTCCAATTTTGGAAGGAGAATTTCTTTAAGTTCTCATTTTCCCATTTCTCTTCATTTCCTTTCTTTTCTTCTCACTTGTCTCTCCATTTCTCTCAATCCAAACTTATCTCCTAGTGTAACACTTTTTATCAATTTATGTAATATGCAAAAAGCTTCCTTTTTTAATGTTCCATTTAACTTTTTAAATTAGCTTCTTTGCCTTCTCTTTCTCACTCAATGACATTGAACACAATAAACTCTATCAAATTTATACTAACAAATATAAGAAATTTATATGGTCTTTTAAAGAACTATTTCCGTCATTTATATCCGAAAACTAGTTGAGACATATTCAAAGATTATACTGATTTATATTAAATCATTGAACATGTTACAATTTAAAGATTAAAAATATTTATTTTTGCATCATTCATAGTGAATTTTAACTTGAGGAAATGATACCCGAAGTGAATTGTAGCATCTCCCACAAATATACACATGAAAGTAAATGCGATTAGATGAAACTAATAAAGATGCACCTTTTTTTCAAATAAATATACCGTGGGCCAAAAATATTAATAAGCTATTAATGTTGCATTTATTGGAAATATCGCCTAGAGTACATTTGCTAGAGGTCAGATCTGAGTGTATTTATTTAAATTGCAATTTAACTCCCTCTAGTTCCTCTCCGTTGTTGGGTTATTAATACATTTAATATGATTCAACTTATTATATGCATGCCTACACTTACATTTTATAGGCCCTTGCATTCAAAATACTTGTCCAATTTTTATTTACTTTTAGAAAAAGGTAATATTTCAAATCCATTTTATTAAACTAAAAAGCCTTTCGTGAAACCAATTTCTCACTTTCTAAGTGACTTTTGGATCCAAATCACGAGAATGTATATTTTTCTCGAATCTATCATTGAGAGGTTACTAGTATTGTTACTGTAAAAATTAAGGTAATATACCCTACGTAGGCGCAAAAAATAATTGAGTAATAAAATTATAAAAATTAGGAACCCATTTGGATTGTCATTTTCTAAAGTTTTGTAGAAAAGATATACTATAATGAATATATAAGATAAAAAGATGATTGATAAATGTGTTTATGAAAAACGTAAAAAAATTTTAGAAAAAAATGATCTTTAAATACTAATGATGTATACATTAGCGGGAATCAGTACGTACAATTCTGTGTAAATTTTGGACTTAAAATTCAATTGTGACTAAGGTCGTGTTTGATAAACTAATTGAACGCTTAAACTTAATAGATTTAAATTTAACATACTTACATGTGTTTGATATTGCTCTGTTTGAATTAGCTGTTTTTGGGGATATTTTAAAAAAATTTTACTGTAACAGAGTTCTTAGAGTATATTTTGGGATATTTTTAGAAAATATTTTGAAATATTTAAGAATAGTAGAGTTTTTAAAATATATTTTGGAATATTTTTTAAACATTAAAAAAAATTAGACTACTTTTTAGAGTATATTTTAAAAATTTTTATAGTATTTGAAAAACTAGTTTTTGAAAAATTGAAGGATTCAAACACACCCTGAACACTGAATTTTTAAATAAAACTTTTCCAAAAAATAAGTAAACTATTCACAAGTATTTATTTATTACTTAATATGATATATATTCAAATATATTAAATTTATATTTATAATTCACTAAATCAAGGGATTCAGATTTTAAATTTCATGCTTCAAATTTTAGGTTTCAGGCTTTATATTTCATTGAACGCACCTAAGAACAAAATGTCCGCGAAATGTAGGAAAAGACAAATGGAGTAGAGAAAGTGAGGCAATAGGAAGAAAACAAAAAGGCCGGCCCGGAATATGTCCAACTAGATTCCGTCCCAGATAGAGCTTTGCACCCTTTCCTGCCTTTGTGGCCTGTAACTATGTGACCTCTGCCGAACTGGACCCACCCACCCCACCATTAACCTGTACGCACGACCACTCCCAATCCCATTCCTCTCTAGTTCTTTCTTGAGAATGAAATTATATGAAATCCCTCCTCCCATAACCTGATAATAGAGGGTTTTCCACCCCTGAAACTTGTGAAAGAAAGAAGGCCAACAAGGAAACTGGATATCTTTCTGTCCCCCAAGCCTCCTGGCCTTCAAAAATTCTTCTCCAAAGTTGTATTTTCAGCTAGCTAACCAGTTTCTATTTTTAGTAGCTTTTTTTTTTTGGTTTTTCCAAAAGGGAAAGGTATGTTTTCTCCATCTTTTTATTTCCATCCGTCTGCTACCTCCCTTTCTGCTTTTCTATTTAATCATGGGTTGTTGTGAAAAATGGGACAAAACCACTTGTAATTTTCAATTTTGGTTTTAGTTGCTTCTGATTTTACCCTTTTCAGGAAACCCCATCTGGCTAAAATATTTTAGTAGGAGTATCATATCATTTTGAAATTTTGCTTTAAAGATTCGATTTTTATGTATAGTTGAGAAATTTAAATTATCATGATCATTGCTTTTTCGTACTTTCATGGGGTTCTTTTAATCTCAAGAGTGATGCTTTTGACTTTGTGGGTTCTTGTTGTCTGGAGGGCATCTCGAGCTGAAGCTTAATTTCCAGAATTAATAGTTAATTGATATTTGGATTATCACTAATCCACGGCTTGTTTCAAGTCAATGATGTTGACTTTGTGGGCTCTTTCTTGTTGTTGTGGTTGTGTACAGGGCAGGCACCTTTGAGTTGAACCTTTAGTTTTAACTCAAAACAGGGTATTTTGTGGTTTAGCCATTTCAAACTTTTCGTATCAAAGAAAACGATGGACTTCATGAACGGAGGAAACAACAACGCGGCCAATCTGGCTTCTAAGCAACGACTACGCTGGACTAATGAGCTCCATGAACGATTTGTTGATGCTGTTGCTCAACTTGGTGGCCCGGATCGTAAGTTTCTTGGTTTTCATTCTGGTTTGACTAGCTTCTGTTTTGGAGGAATTGATAGTTTATGAAAGATGTAGTAGTTAGTAGGCATGTCTAGTTCCCATAGTTTGATTTGAAGTAAAGAGAATGATAAGTTAAAATAATTGGGTTTTGTATTTGAGGAATAAGTTTAGCCAGAGTTGTCTTTGTATAACATTTGGTAAAGAAACTGTTAGAAAGTTAAAACTTTTGGTGATTGTTTACGAAATATGGGAGAAAAAGATGAAAGAGCCTGTTGAAAACAGGTAAAATGCTTCTGCAATGAGATTATGTAGCATATCTCCTCTTTTGTTCTTGTTTTGTTTTAATTAACAAAAGACATACAAGAGATTATCTGTATGGACCTTCTATCATCTGGTGTGATAGGTAGAATATCTGGATACTATTTATGCAGAGTGCTGGGTATTCAGTAAGTATTTTTATGACTGTCGTTTAGTGTATCATAGAAGAATTCTATCAAATTTACGCTCCATAAGTTATTGTGAGACTTGTTGATCATATTGCAGGGGCTACACCCAAGGGTGTTCTTAGGGTTATGGGTGTACAAGGGTTAACAATTTACCATGTCAAGAGCCATTTGCAGGTATAGTTTGAAGTTTGATGCATGCTAATAGTCATTCTTTTTGGGATTGATCTTTGCTTAATGATTTCTTGCTTGATTCCAGAAATACAGACTTGCCAAGTACCTTCCTGATTCCTCAGTTGATGGTATGCTTATTGTTCTCTGTTTTTATGTGATTATGCTATCTAGATTTCTAAGATAAACACATCTTACACTCAAAAGAAGAAGAAAAAGTAGAAGTTGCTAAAATTATGTTTGAGATTCTCTCCCTTTTTTATTTTAATTTGAGAAAATTATGATACTTCGTGATGTCGTTTGTCTGAAATGCAAATTCCAGGGAAAAAGCTGGACAAGAAAGATGCTAAGGCTATGCTTGCTGGTTTGGATGGTTCATCGTAAGTGCATTCTGGTTCCTTATGTTGAATAGGCTCTTCTGAACTTGCTAATGGGTGTTTGCAAATGAAATATACTGGATTGGTTTGATGAAGTTTCAGCCCAGCAAGTTACTCGAGTCTACTTGATAGTAAACTTAATTTCTGTTTAAGTAAATGGTCTGCACTCATTTGCTGTATATAATGATTTTCTGACTTTGTTTTTACAGCGGGATGGAAATTACTGAAGCACTAAAACTGCAGATGGAAGTGCAAAAGCGACTGCATGAGCAGTTGGAGGTATGCTTATCATGGTGTCCATGTAGAGGAAAGTTTTTCTCTATGATTTTTCCATTAGTATATCTAGTTTGTTGATGTTGTTGCACATTGGCATGCATCACAAAGCCATATTTGGCTCGTTAGAATGCATTTTGGTGATGTAGATTTGCATTTGATGTTCATGATGCCGCATGTAGACCATAGACCAAAAGTTTGAGCTGATCATGTTTAAAAAAATCCTTCACATAGCTTTAGTCTTAGCTTACATTGTCTATAAGGGAATAGCCATCTTAGACATGCATCTCACCCAGTTTGGGAATATCGATCTTTGCCTAGAAAAATAGTGTCAGTATCCTCGGGAACCAAGCACTGTTGCCCTGCATAGTGTTGAATTCCTATTTACCAATTTTAAGTGTGTAACTAACTTGTGAGATGCCTATAGTCAGACAATAGAGTATTGCTTCCGAATTTTCTGGTATGAAGAGGAAAAAATTTATGGTGTGCATAAGTGAATTGGGGAAAGTTGCATTAAGCTTTGATGTTGATGACATCTGCTAGCAAAAGTCTGCATGAGATTTTGGTTAATCCAGCAGATTTGTTTTCCTGCGTCTCGTTCACTAATATGAAGAATCCTTTTCTTAAGCTTATGTGTGATATTATAATATGGCTAAGAGGAAGCGTTCTTTTCTATTACAGAGGGTTCTTGTGTAATCTTCAACCATACTGCAACTATTGCCCACGGTAGAAACTTATTGAGCAGATGCATGGCCTGCAGCTAGTGGCTTCCGCTTGAAATGAAGCCACTAGCATACAAAAATAAACAGTATGCTTATGCTCTTCCATTTGGCCATGTAATGCCCTGCAACTGTTATTGACATACCTTTGTGTGCTTAAAAAAGAGTTCATAAATGATTGAAAGCTGTATTTCTTCTGGCATAAATGGTGAATTTCTTTTTCTGAAGCCTGAATTCTTGCCTTAAGTTTCCCAAACAGTGGCATTCAGTCATGGGGATTACTCCTAGCTGTTTCTTTTCTAGCGGTAGAAAGTTGTATGCACGATTTGCCATCTATCTGTTGACTAATCCAGCTATTTCTTCCACTTGATCCACAAAATAGGTGCAAAAGCAGCTACAGTTAAGAATTGAAGCCCAGGGAAAGTATCTGAAGAAGATAATTGAAGAGCAGCAGCGTCTGAACGGAGTTCTTCCAGAAGGGCCAAGTGGCAGGGGTAACAGACAATTGTGCAGATGTTGAGATGAGAACCGACCCAAGAACCCCTCTCCCGACTTCTGAGCCTCCTGTGATAGATAAGCCTGCCAAGGACCATCCTTCAACCAAGAGCCTTTCTATGGATGAATCGTTCTCTCCCCAGGAGCCTCAAACTCCTGAGTCTGGCTGCCACATGAACCTGTTTGACAACATAGACGCTGACAGGTCATCTAAGAAGCAACGCGTAGGCTTGAATGCAGCATTTTCAAAACCAGACATGATGTTCACTCAGCAGCTATCAGGCTTGCATTCAGTGTTCCCTACAAGAGACTAGTGTGATTATGCATCATGTTCATCTGGTCTGAATGAAAGCTTAGAGACCAAAAGGGCCATCCGGTGTGTAGTTCAGGGGAATCCCGTTTCAGGTTGTGCTGTAGTTAGTTTCACTCTGCGGATTTTTCTCCAATTACTGTCTTTAAATGTAGCACCCCTTCCTTTGGATGACATGCATATTCAAGCTCTTTTAGATGTTTTCAGAGAATTCAAGTTTATTTTAGATTGCTTTGGAGTTTTCAAGCATTTATCTACTTGATTCCACTCTAAATTCTTCCTTTAGTCTTTTCTTGTATGGGGTTTCATTGACATTGTAATTTATGATAGATATCTCCAACTTTCGTAGTTTTTAACTTTTTGCATGGTAGTGTGCTTTGTAAGCAGAGTTATATCCATTAACTTCAGGGGATAAAATATTTGCTTAATATTTCTTTAGTTTATATATTCATAGAAGAGTGAGCTGCTTGGCAATGCTATAATGTCAACTCATACATAATTAGAAAAGAAATTGAGTACTCACATAAAAGCAAAAAGACGAGAAAACACTAACAAATTAAAATATAGGGATAATTTGGGAAAGATTTCTCATGTTGAAAATTTTCTTTGAGGTGTTTCTAATTCATAAAAAGTTACTTAATGTATCTCGTGGGTGGCCATTGCAGTTTTTTTTTTTTTACTTTCTATATAAACACACACACACACACACACAATATTAATAATAAATTTATTAATCATTCTTTGAATTTTTAACCAAAAAATTCATCACGAAATAAAATTTAATTATTTTGAATTCATTTCTCCATATTTGATTTTACATAAAATCTAAACCCATTATTGTTGTTTTAAAAACAACATGCCATACCTTAAAAAAAAAAAAGTAAACTAACACAACAATTTATCTTTTTACAGCAACAAAATGTTAGATTTTTCATTTCATATTTACATATATCATACATACATATATGTATATATATATATATGTGTGTGTGTGTGCACGTGCGCACGTAGGGAACGGGACGAGGAATTTTCCATATCGAAGTACTATCTCTCCGCCCTGCATTTTCCCACACGCCTTTACCCTCCCGTGACGGGTAACTTCGATATCGAAGTACTGCTAGTAGTCTGCTTGTATTAGGCCTAAATCTCAGAAATATACAGTGAGAGGAGGACTAAGGAAAGGTGCTGAGAATTGCTTGGTTAAATACTACTAAGAAAGTGAAATCTTTTGAAGAGATTTCAGTTGTTAACAGCTTCTGAATGTCTTTCTCGAGGATTTACCTAAAATACCGTTAGATAAAGAGTTTGAATCTCAAATGCCTCTGGCACCCAAATTGAAGAGTCAATAAAAGACTTGCTGGGCATAAAGGTCATTAGACCTGGAACACCGATGATACCTTAAGGTTATGAATTGACTATAGCAAGTTCAACAAGCACCCTCTCGTAAAAATTGATGACCTGTCTGACTAGCTTAAGCAAACAAGAGTTTAATTTATGATCAATTTGAGAATTCACTTGGCATATAAGATTCACAAAGACCTACGCATGGGATGGGTGTGATTTAAGAAAATTTGAATTCAAGACTTTTAATTCTTAGAGTCTCAACCTTAACCACCAGACTAAAGTTTTCTCGGTAAATTTTAAGAGAGCTAAGTAACATTATCATACCTTCCGAAAAAAAGTGATATTGTTTCTGAATTAATCCCCAAAATGAATTGGTATCTATCCTAGAATAGTGAACTAACATGACACCTTATTAAAGGTTGGAATGTCCTCAAAAAAAAAAAAAAATTTGCCAATGCTAAATAATCTTTCCACTGATAAACGTAGCCAATGCTTTACTAGTTGGGCAGATATCGGAATTCGTAGCATGCACTATAACAAACTTTATATCATTTGATAGGGCATAAAACAAGCCAAAAACGAATTCCAAATATGATATAGGGATGATTTCAGAAACCTCTTCTAAGGTTTCTGACCTCCCTTGAGGTTTGCAAAATTATACTTATCTTCCCTAACAGAATTGTAGGATCAATTACTTATCTCACATGGGGAGAAATTACTCATATACCCTAAAACATTATGTTTTATTAGAAATTAATATCTGACGATTGAGCAATTTGAGCACTAATTAACTGTTAGTAAGTAATTGAAGGAAATAACTGTTGCAAAAATTTTTAATGATGAACTGTAACTTGCAATTATAAAATAATGCCAATTGATATACCAAATGGCGCCATTTTATGATTGATAGAACTTGATAATGAGCAAAAATTAGTTATGCTATATGAGAAGAAGGGATCTGAGAGAAGAAAGAAAACACAAGGCAAAACAAGGCTGTTTATGAGGAAAATTTCTCTGAAATTCTTAAAACTGTGATAGTTATAAAGTATTTTGTGGAAGTAAAGAAGGGAAGGAGAAGAAGCGCAAAATTCAAAAAAAAAAATTTCTGTTCAAAAGAAGCACACCTTGTGTGAAAGAGATGACTAATCTATTTTGTTGAATCTTGTGATTATTAGTTAGTTTTGTTGCTTATTTGTTCTGTATAATGTATTGAATATGAACTTTTTAAACAGTGGAATATAGCTGTAAACTGTTTTCATCTTTTAATTGATTTCATTTTTTTACTAATACAACTTATACACATGCATAAAGATTATTTATAGAATAAAAGTTTCATATCTCTTTTTAAAGCACCTTTTTAATGATATTTTTTCTAATTTGAATTGATTTTATTACCAAAACCTTAATCTTCGAAAAAAGTTAGTGTAATTTTGGAAACATCAAGAGAGACTAGTGAAATTGCTAAAAAATATCAGGGGAGGTTCATAGTCCAATTACCAATTCATGAAAATACAGTGAACAAACTTGGAGCTTGGTTTGGGAATGTGATTGACATGTAACGTTCCCATGACAATTAGTCTTTGCTCCAAATGCCACATTGGCTATGGCAATTTTTATTTTTTTTAGTGTAAGCGGGAGGATTCGAACCCGAGACCTCTTGCTTACACTCCTTCCCCCCGTACCACCCAACCCAACCCTCCCCTGACTATGGCAATTATTCTTTGCACTCAATGTCACTTTTTTTTTATAAGACAGGAGCTAATATCATTGATAAACTAGTTTAAAATTGTCCAACATGATTTGTTTGATAAAAATAGTTGCACTAATAGCACAAAATACATAGACCATGTCACAAATATAACTAATTGAAAATCATTAGATTTAACAGATTTACAAAATAAGAAATATTACTTTGTGAATCACAATTTATTAAATCTGACCAATTGCACGAGTTTTTTTTTAATTAATTTATTTATTTACTTCAAATTGACCAAGAGTACAATGCTGGGAGAAGGGCAAGGACCTTACCTCCAAAGTGCCTAAACTATAATCATAGATCATTTGCAAACTAGTACTAGGGCCGCTGACGAATCTAAACTTTCCCGCCCCTAGCTGATCAACCTTATATAGGCCTTTGAGAACCCTCGGCAAGGAATGGAATGAGAGGTGCAAACAAAAACCATTAGAGTCACAGCTCAGAGATGCCAAGCCATCCACGACCGCATTCCCTTCACGATAGACATGTTGAAATGATATCCCGCCATCAGATACTTGCCGAATTCGTCGGATAATTGAAAGCACTGCCGCCAGGACACTAGAGAGCCCACGAACCGCCTCAAGGAGTATTCGCGAATCCCCCTCCACTGTAGTTGGAACATGACCTAACTCCCTACACAACTCGAGGCCCGTACATAAAGCCCTCGCTTCAGCTTGTAATGATGTCACCCCCTTATAAGACTCAGTGAAAGCGAAGATCATACAACCATTATAATCTCTTAGCATGCCTCCTCCACCTGCAACCAATTGCACGAGTTGCTCAATAAATGTCTATACACGTCTATTCCCTCGTATCTGTTATTCAACTAGTTCAAGTTCAAAATTAATGCTGAGATTTGATAAGAAGATCCAAAAAATTCCAAATCTAACAAATAGATCTGAAAAACTTTTAGATTTAAGCAAAAAGTAAAAAAAGACTAGACAATATTCTTGCTTGGATAGTTTATAAGAGAAGAAAACTATTACATGTAAATATTAGAAAAGAGAAAACTCTCAATAAGATACACTAGAAGAGATTTTATTAAACACAAAATAAAAACAGTGAAAGAGGAAGGGTGGCCTTGGTTTGAGACCAACATTTTTGTCTTATAGAGGAGAAGCGGCAAAGAAAAGGTTGAGAGTAGAAAGAAACCAAAGAAAACAGTGGGTAGAGAGAGAAGTATATTAAATGTCACATTGTTTAATTTGTAGTCAATAACTAATTGGATTTGTCTAATGGGTGTCATAGGATATTTGTTAAAGTATAGTTTAGGTGTCATATTTTAAAATGTGAGATTAATTTAGAGAAAGTAAATAAAATATAAAAGAGAGTAGGTAAGATTAAATTGAAAAATTTTATAAATGCAAGGGAATATAATAATTGTTAGTATGTATATATACATGGGTTAAGTGAATATTAAATATATTAACGAGTGTCTAATGGGCATCCATTAGAAAAATCCTAACTAATTTTATAAATTATACTAGCAGTAATTAAGAATTAATGTTATTAATAATTACGACTACCTTGAATTCAGGGTACCCATTCCGGAGTTCTAAATTAATATTTGCCAGTCTTGATTAAATATTTCCTAAGTCATTGTCACCTTGTGACTTCACTTACTAATATCAACAACACTTGGACCTTGAATTGAGTTTCATATTTGGAATTCATAATTCATAACTGATGTCACTAGTGGTTAAGGATGGCAATGGGGGCGGGTGGTGGGGCGGGGGCGGGGGGAATTTTTTTTCCCCCACTTAGAAACGGGGCGGGGGATGGGGGAGTGTACCCCCGCCCCCGCCACCCGCCTTTAAAAAATAAATATATAAAATATATATATGTATATAAATATATATAATATATAATTAATTAGTTAAAAACTTATGATAATATATTAGTAGTTATATGTATTATATAATGTATATTAGTATATGTAATATAATTGATATTATCAATTATACTAATAATTATAATATGTGTATTAATACAATTATTAATTGTTATACTAAATTTACTAATACATTTATACTAAATCTCGAAATACACTTAATACAATAACATTTTTTTCTTAAAAAAAAGCACACACGCAATAATGAATTAGTGATTGTATTGGTGCCAAAAGTGAAAACTTGACTACTTTAGTTGTATGTATTTCATCATATTGGATTGTATTCACATATCTTTTTGTTTGATTGTTTTTATAAGTTTCAATTGTGAAATTACAATAAATAATAATTTTGTGATGTGTTGATATTTTAGTACTTGATTATTTGCTAAAATTTAACTATAATAAAATTAGATAACACATTTTTATTAACCCCGGCGGGAGCACCCGCGGGGGAAGCGGGGCGGGGCGGGGGGAGTGGGGGACGGGGGACGGGGCGGGGGTGGGGGAATTTATAGGCAGCGGGGCGGGGGATGGGGGAGAGGTCCCCCGCCCAACCCCGCCCCGTTGCCATCCTTACTAGTGGTGATTAGTTATTCGTAAGGCATCGTAACCTTAGATTTTGTTTAAGTATTATCAATAATACTTAGCCCTTGAATTGTCTTATTATTATTTGTTTTATTATGATTACGGATAACTCAAAAATAAAAAGTGAAATGAGGATTAATATAAATTCACATTTCGTGACATTTGAGTCTAAAATTTCTAATTTCTAAAGTCTCAAGTTTAAACAATAAATTAAGGCATCATTGGTACTTGAATTGTCTTTCATATTAGGAATTTGCAATGCGTAATTTAATTATAATAATGCATGCCATTCCTAAATCATTGTCCCCTTAAACTTGCTGTGATTTACTAAATAGTTCTAAATGGTAATTGATGTCACCTTAGAACTTTAGAATTAAATTTTTTTTTATTCAAAGAAGACTGCGACCTTTACAACGTCACCCAATGTCAAATTAACCATTAATCTCATCTATCCAATGTCAAACTAAACCAATCATCCCCTTAATTATACCTGCAATCACCAATATAATTGTAAAGCCTTGATTTGAGATGCTCATGAAGTTTAATACATCACGTGTTTTGGGGAATGTGATGACTATTTAATATCTTTACCTTTACTGTTCCATTGTTAACCTTTGTACTTCACTTAAAATTTAAAACAAACTACAACAGTAACATTGAAGTAGCTAACTTCTGAGTTTATGCTTGTGCTGCATTTTTTTCAGTTCCCAAAAAAGAGAAGTTCGGACTAAAACAATAAAAATTATGTTAAAATATTATAATTAATAAAAACTTTCTAATATTAATCAACCTTTTTCCTAAGGTTTTAGGCACATCTGATTTTTTATATTCGCTATTATGTCAATATCAACTAGTATTAGAAAACTTATAAACTTATTTTTATTAGTTTAACACGACATAATCAAAATGTGGTTGCATTTTATGAGAAAGTATTTTAGTCATTAGCAAGTGAAAAGGTGGCAAGTCAAAAGTTATATTTACATTAAGGAATGAACCTATTTCAGCCCAATTTTGGTTTTCTAGAGAATTAATATCATTCATTCCCAAAGTGAATGGCAACCATGAAACCACTCTTCAAGTAATAGGACCATTTGTATGGGCAAAAAACCTAGATGGCCCTTGAAACTTTTTGTCTTGTTAACTTTTTAGCCCCTCAACAATTAGGTGGAGACTTTTAGCCCCTTATCTTTATAAAAGATGTACCCATGTGACACTTTTAGCTAGTTTAGCTAGTTTCCCAACCGGTCAACCCATTACAAGAGATGCAATCCCCAAAATGTGAAGGGTGTTTCCGTCCGCATAGACTTAGAAAAAGTGATCAAAAACTCCAAACATGTAATGGAAGAAACCCTACATCCATATTATCATCCGTGAATTGCAGAGACTAAAGAAAGGAAAAGCGGAAGATGTCTCAGTCGAGTGTATGTACAATCCAATTGCAAATATTAGTGAAAAAGAGAGCCCATTACCATTAGAATATGGAACCTTGGCTTGCTCCAGTGGATCATCCCGTGGGATTGAAATAATCTGTAAAGAGTGATAGGTGAAGAAGTTTAATAAAACAAATAAGACCTTGCAATATATCCATTGGAGCAGAGTTTACGGGCCTCTGGTGTATGGAAATCCTCTAGTTTAAATCATGCTATAATTGTGCACATTTAAAGATAAAGGAATAGAAGTACTAATAATAATAACTTGTTATGCAGCCTTGGAAATAATTTTGTGATTCTTTTTCGAATAATTTCAAAAATCTCCCCTGGAGTTTCTGACAATTTTACTCAGCTCTCCTGAAATTTACATAATTACGAGGACCTCCCTTGGTGTGATAAAAAAAAAAAAAAAACCACAATACGCTTCATTAATTGCCAATTCATTGAAAAATTAAAGCTCCCTTATCTATTGTCAACCAATAAGTCAAATTACAGTCATTTTATTTAACTCTCTATCCTCTTCCTCCTACATTTGTTTTCCTTCCAAACTCATGTATTTATTATCGATCAAATGTGTATTGCTGCCACTAACAAAACTACCATACATACCAACCGCCGGTGTTTACCTATCTTGGTGTCTATTCTCAATTCTCTTTTTTTCATTATTGTTAAATAGTTTCTTTGTACCCATTTTTTTTCCAAGTTTTTTATAGGATTAGCAAATTGAAATTGTTAAATGAACAATGGAAATGATATAAAAAAAAGAAAATTAAGGATAGGAAGTGGAATAGGGATTAGATAAATATTATATTGTTGTGGTTGTTATGAAAAAAGTGTTTTTGATATATTTATTATTGCATTTTGTTTCTATTTTTGATTTGCAATTATTAGTGATGTTATTCCTATAGAGAGAATTTTATTGATTTTGAACTCTGTGCGGATAGAGTATACTGGATGTTGATATTATTAGAGATTTTTTAGACTATGTTGTGTTCAAAAGGTGGCAACCATGGATTGAAATTTAGAAATATTGATGATATAAGATTGTTGGTAAACTTTTGGGTATTTGATGCGGTGTTTGTAGTTGATATAATGGTCTGCACTGAAAATTTTTAGATAAAAAAGGGACATTAGAACAAAGTTAAGTATTTTACTTGGTGGTGATTTGGATGTTGATAGATAGGTAATGGTGGTAGCAAGTAAGAATGAATGAAATAGAGACAGTGAACCATTTTTTTCCTTTTTAATTTTATTGTGAATTATAACCCAAGAGCATGATACAATTTTTTAGAAAAGTCCAGCCTTTGGGGGTCTAGATTGTTACTTAAACAATGAAAATAGGAGAGATAGGTGTAATTTTTAGAAATTGAGGGGAGCTTTATGCAATTGTCAAAAATCTCAAAGGAGGTATGTGAAATTATCCCATTCTTTTTATATGCTTAGCAATACAAAGAGCTACTACTATAGGCTCCGGACAGGGACACCATTCATTTTTTGAACATTTTGTAATTATAAATGAACTGTGAAAATATGGTTTGATATTCTGTAATTGTTCATGTAGGTTTCATGCATAATAATTGCATCTTTATTGCGAAGTTTTACAAGTAGATCATGTAAAATTACACCCGTTAAAAAAATTAAAAATGTTACACCGTGCATGAAAACCTTCCATACCCCTGGTCCACCTACTATCAACACAATATCTGTTTGGTAAAAAAATTAAAAATGCTACATATACTCATTCCGTCTCACTTTGATAGTCTTAGTTTTTTTCTCGCACAGTTTAGGAAAAATTAGTTAATTTTGTTAGAAAAGTAAATATAGTCTATTATTTTTTTAAAATGCCTTTACATTAATATTAGAAGTATCACTAATCACTATACTTTTGCATTAATTACAACAATAACAATGATAGTATATTGCACCATTCAAGATATATATCAAAGCAATTATGGGTGGAAAAGTTGACTATATTAAATAACATAAACTATATTTGCTGATAATAAAATATATTAAATAAGAGTATTTTAGAGAAATTAAAAGTTAACTACATTTTTCAATTAGAAGTTGGACTATAATTTGGAACTGATGAAAAGGAAAACGAAACTATCAACATAGGACGGATGACGTATAATTTTTAGAGTATTTTAAGACCATATACTTTATGTTTTTCTAGAAAATATTTGCACTCTACTTACCAAGACTTATCATACTTTTAAAGAGATTTTAGGTAGACAGATAGATGTTTTTCACATATCTTCCCATTTTACAGTCTCAAACAATGTTTTGAAAATCTAACAGAATCGGCCGATTAAACTACGAAAATCACATAACACCGTTCTGGTTCGATACCAAAGTTGAAAGTGTCAAATAACTAGTCAAGACCAGTCAAACTCGTCAAAACAATAAACTCGGTCGAACAGGTGATTTTTGATTTTTCAATTTTTCCCTCAATATTTTTTTAAGTTTTGCAAAATGTAGCTACCAAGGATTTTCTATTAAAATCCAACGTGGTAACCATTGCACCATCACATCCAAGTAGTCTCTTTTGATAACACATTTATATAAAACAAATATCTATCTTTCTTTTCTCTGTTTTTTCTACAAAATCTCATCCTCTTATGACTCTTTCTTTTTAGTTTTCAACTCTCTCTCTCTCTCTCTCTCCTCTTTTCTTTTGTCACCCCCTTTATAATCCAATCTCTTTAGTTTGAATTTATTGATATTTTCTTCCATTTTTTGTTTTTGTCTATTAAATTGAAAAAAATTAAAAAAAGAATTGTTTTTCTTTAACCCTAAAGACTAATTATTAAATGGCACAACTACTCACTTTCATCTCATATTTTGCTCCTTATCAAATTTGCATCGCTATTTTCGATTCTCCTAACTTCTTCCAAACTCCAAACTTCTTTTTTTTAAGTTGCAATCTCTAAATTCCAAAAACGTGAATTAAAATTTAAACTCACAATGTCTAATTCCTATAGACGTGAATTTCAAAATATTGTGGTATTTTTGGGTTGGATTTAAGATTATTTTTTTTTGGTAGATATAATTGAGATTGAGATGAAATTTATTTGTTTTTAACTTATAATTTAAAATTTTTATTTTTGAAAATCCAAGTTCTTTGAAAATATTAAACTTTTTATCATATAAAGTTTTAAATTAGTCTATTGCATGTCTTATTTTGTGCATATACATTTATAAAATTATTTTTAAAAAATTCATTGATCAGGATCCGACTGATTAAACCTTGATCTGAACACCTCACCGATTCAATTAACGATCCAAGTTTTTAAAACATTGGTCTTAAAACGCAGAAGGCACTTTGGCAAATAGTTCCATTAAAGATAGCTGCATGAGTAAACAAAAGCGAAAGCAACATATGCCATTTGACCTCCCAGCCTCTTAACAGATATGATACCGATGGCAACGTGAAATGCCAATGATTCTTCAAGCATTGTACTAGACCAACTAATGTTGTTGATTATTTTTCTTCCTTTAATTATAATTAACATCCACATATTTTTTTCTTGAATATCTTTGGGATAAAACTCTGTCTAATCATTATTTCTTCCTCGTAAATATGGATCCAAATTTCAGGCCGACAATTTTTTCTGTCGTTTCTACATAGACGGTCACATTTCTGCTAAGTCCAACCCTGATCAGACAAGGGAAATCTCACAATGAATCTAGTTCTTGAGAATCTATTACCATCGATATGAAAATATGCTTTGTCTTGTGCAGCCTGAACAAGTCAAAAGTTTTGAAACCAGTGAAGCCAAACAAAAATGAAGCAACTCCAATATTATCCTGCTGCCTCTCAAATTAGTATGAAACCAAAAAATGAAATACAGTACGTTTGAAAATTATATCCCAGGTGCATACTGGGAAATTTGATCGCAGAACTCTAATGAGGAGCCCCTTTAGGTTTGCCAAAATAGTGTCAGCAAAGCCAGGGGTCTGCAGATTGTGTGGATCCACGCTTTTGTGTGACATAAGTGGTCTCAAACAAGCCCAAATGTTCCCAGACAGGGAGCCGAATTGTCAACAAGCTCATAAGCATACCACCCAAGAAGAGACCTTTTTCAAGAGGACTCCACTTAGGCATGCAAGTTCGGGGTTTATCCTGGCTTTCTTTCAGAATTCCAGATCCGGTAAGAGACACTCTACTCATTGCTCAGTATCCCAATACGCCCTTCATCCCAAAAATTTTAGACACTTTTGAGAATAACACTTTTTTTTCAACAGTAATCTGAAAGGTTGGACTTTTGCCCTTTTTCCGATATTATCCCTAGTTTGTAGTGGTAAAAATTTGAAATTTGAAAGGAGTCTTGTAGAAAAATTGAATTAGTGTTCACACAATTCATTGCTCATTGTAAAATAATGCACGCTCCTTATTTTCGCTAGATAAATATGTATAAGCAAGTCGTGGGGCCCGCCTAAATGACATAAAATCTTCATTCTAACAAGAAGGTACAAGGGTTAAAATTGAAAACTCCGGTGATATATTTTTTTGACTAAATTAGTAAGAGACACTAATTTTGAAACAGATTTTTAGAGAAAAAAAAAATATGACACTTTCAATGAAGTGGAAGGAGTGTACAAGGTTACTTTGGTCTGATTTCAATCTCTTCATCTGTTTATACCAAGGATTTTTGTCACAAGCACATGGGCCTGGTTGTTTTCAACAGCACCATAATCTGAATCGGGTTAGTGTGAGCATTTGTCACTACTTCTCTCAGATGTAATTCCCATTTTCTTATACAAGATTATCTATTAATTCTTGAAAAACTGACCACCTACCAGCAAATGTTCTCTCAAAAAGTGTTAAAACAGAAGCCAAAATGCTTCTGAGATATGTAACGGGGGAAAATGATATTAGCACTTCTCAAAAAATCTCAAGCACTTCTTTTTCCTTTGCAGTTTAAGGAGCTGTTAAAGTTTTTTGAAAAGTGCCAATATCATTTCTCTTGATAAATAGTTAACCTTAATTGTACCAGAAACTAGTAAATGCAATTTTCCCAAAGCAATTTTGAACATTTCAGCTGTGTGGAAAGCTGTAGGCATAAACACTATCTCCTCCAGCCCTCTTTGCCCATCCAATATGAACTGAAATAAAGTTGACAATTTATTTGTTTACATCAAACATTGTCTGTTTTCCCGTAGAGGTAGGCCAGGTGAATACAATATCGATGTCCTAATCCTGTTACTCAGCCAGCCCCAACTTTATCACCTCAAGACTGCATTCCAACCCTCTGATTCAAGTTACAGAGTAATTGTGCTTCACTCGCTAACTTCTGCCAACAGCCAGATTGCTCCATTTCAACTATATCTTCCGGGATCTTAAAATCAGAACTTCCTTGAGTCATAGATCCTATTACCACCAGAGGCCTTTCCGTACTTGCACATTCAGGCAGCCGCTGTAGCGTCAAACAACTATAGCGGCAAGACAAATCAACAGAAACTCCAAAGTGGACACCAATTTCCTCCTTTAGACTTCACATTGAAAGAAAATAAATGCCATCAACGTGAAACTAGAATTTTGAGATAGTTTTGTGTGAAACAGTTGTTGTTCAAGTAGCTGTAAGGCATAGCTTCATCAACATCGGCATTTCATTTTAGTTTTTTCAGGTATAATGTCCATTTGTAACAACATGCGAGTCTGGATTCTAGTTTCCCAGAAAAATAAAACAGGATGTTCCCTTATCTGTATGGTGTCTTTTTCAACTGTATTAGTAAGAAAAAGTACCTACCGCCAAAATTACATTAATGCACTATCGAACTAGAACAGAAACCCACATGGCAGTTGCATATGAGAGAAAAACACCAAAAAAAAAAAAACAAATTTACTTGAAAACCTGCTGGTCACAAAGCACCAGCTTGCCACTCTTCTCACAAAGCCCTTGCTCACCGACTGATTTTACTACCTTCCCATAACTATATCTCAGAGGCATTCTGCCTAGAACCCTATGGAACTCTCTGATGCAGTCCCCTCTCCTTTTCCTATGCTCCCCTCTCCTGCTGCTCACCCAGCCTCCCTCTCCTCCTTCCCCACCCCACCTTCATTCCTTGCATCCCCCCAGTCCCTCACTCTCTCAGCTCCTGCTAATATGGGCCCTGCATTTACCTTGTCTGCCACAACAAAATTCATTAGAATATCCTCACAATTCCTTTCAGCATCCACAATTTTCCGCAGCTCTTCATTCACTTTTCCACCTCCGCAACTGTATTCCCATAAGTATTCCCATTTCATGATCATGGCCTTGGTGAGTATAATGGAATACTTATCGCTGCTGATAGTGTAGATCCAAGACTTGGTACTTAAATCATATGCATGTGATCTAGCAAAGAAACCAATCAAACGATTAGGATTTGATTTCCAAATGTTGAATGCAAAGTCAATGGAACTGGAGTCAAGTTCCACATCATCGTCACAGATGAGGACAGCATGGGTGTCAATTGATTCCCTGGGATAGAATCGTGAATTTAAGCTTGCAGTGGTTTCACGGATGACAGAGATGGGGGCATTTACAGTTGAGTAATGGGATAGGTTCTTGGAGAGTTGGGAGATGGTTTGGGTTGGAGTAGCGGGATTGCACCACAATATTAGGATGGATGAGACTGATGCAGCTGCTGAATACCTGGCAGCAATGGATTGGAGGAGCGGGATTCTGTGCTCTGAGTAACCACTTATCACCACCGTCATTTGGTCTGGCCGGAGAGTCCGAGGGTCCACTTTATTCTCACATAAATCAGAGCTGTTTGGATTAAGTCGGAGTGAGAAGACCAAAATAAGGAAGTCAAATGAGGACATTAGGACTAAGGTTAGGATGAGCATGGCTTTGAATTTTTTCATCTGAAAGTATGTACTATTGGAGTACAAAGCTAATAACATTTGAGATCAGCACCGCTGTTGGCTCCATAATGACGGGCAATCCAAATCTGCAAGAAGACATGACAAGAAAAGGCTGTTTATTTTTCTCTTTCTGAGCAAAACCAGAAGGGTCAACTCATAAACATCATAAGATCATGAAGTAAAAGATAGAAAAGCCAGGATATATGACTTAACAAAATCTTTAGTTGCCGAAATTACTGTAGCAAGACTCACTTTTATGGTCAATAGTCAGCATTACAGAGCAAAATCCAGATATGCGATCATTCTCTTGAAGGAGGAAATAACTGTCTATTGCCAGTCTCTGCTACAATGGCATCCTTGACAAGTTTCATTCTTGAAGCAAGGAGAGTAACAAAACAGGGAAAATGGGAAAATTGGCAAAAGAAAAAAAAAACAGAATCCAAATTAAGAAAAAAGTGATTTGTAGAAAAGCTCGATGGACGTAGTCCTTGTAAGCACAGAGAAACCATCATTCAGCAAACAAACTTCAAAAGAATTGAAGAGTTCATTCTTTTAGTGCCCCTTTTCTATATCTCAGGACTTAGTTCTACAATCATCAATAACATAAGCAACACTCAATGCTTGTTAAACACACCAATGACTCTCCTTACATAAGATACCTCTATTGCAGAATGATTCCCAGGGGATGAAAGGAAACTCAAAATCATCTAAACTTCTAATCATCTCCATAAAAGTAGTACTAGACCCTAAAGATTAGCCTCTTATACACCATTATCTTAGATTACTACAGGGATGATAAGCAGCAATGACTCAAAAATCTAACATTGCCTAGCTCATTTCTTGACCTTTTTTCCCTCAAAGATTCAAATAGAGCAAAGACTTGACTAGCTTGTGATTTGATATTTAGTTGGTCAAACTTGCAATATTAGCAACAACTAACAGAAAACAGGACAACCAAATAGCAGAAAAGTAACCATCTAAATTTTTTAAAAAATCCAGAAAAATAAGGGAAATTTATATCAAAATGATAGCAACTTGAAGGTCATAAGAAGCTAGCCACTAATATGAAACTAAAGCTACTAAGAAAAATTAATTAAATGCAGTTACCTTCGATAGCATAAAACAGCTCCGGGGAAAATGATTACAGCTTGATTTCTTCAAGCAAAAATTTCAAGAAATGGAAAATAAAAAATTTGCACCTACCATTCTTTCTCTATGTCGCGAATCCTCATCTGCAAATCGGAAGAAGAGAATTAGAGAGAAAGAAAACGCCGTGCGACGGTCGTTTTTGTATTGAGTTTAGGGAAAATCATTCTAAATATCTCTCACATTTTGTAAAATGACTTTTCTCTTCCCTCACTTTTAAAAGTGTAATTATACATCCCTTACAAATTTACATTAATCAATTTAGTCCCTATCTAGATTTCTGACTAGTTTTTAGTCGGAATTTATCACGTGGCCAAGATATGATTATTTTTTAGAGGTAAAAATTGTCAAATTAAATTTTACATAATTCGATTTATAGTCTCTCATATTTCACAAAATGAATTATTTTGTCCTTCACATTTACAAATTAAATTTTTTTTGTCTCTCATTAACAATATGTACTAATAATTTTTTTAAACCCATATATATATATATATCTCTGTTTGATTTTACTTGAACAGTACAAATATCATGTAATATATCTTTATTTGATTTCATCTAAACAGACTAATTGTAGCTGTACATATGCTATTTAATAATATATACAGAGGTTTAAAATTAATAATTTTGTTTTAAACCCATTTATATATTTATTTGATTTCACCATGTGAATCTATTCAATATTTGTGGCATTTTCTCTTTTGGTAATAATTCATTTATTAAATTGTATAATAAAACCATCTAATTAATGGGTCCTAATTCAAATTTGTAATCATGCTAACAAATTACAATTTAAATCTGAAATTTCTATTCACTACCTTTGAATTACTTGACTTGTGATTATTTTAAAATTTGAAAGTGCCAATCACTTACTTCTTTTTGTCATACTTTTCTTTTGTTTATTTTTCTGTCCAAATTTAATTCAAAATAAATACTAGACAAAATTAAATAGAGATGTATTAAATGCTATTTATACTATTAACGTGAAATTAAATAGATCTATACATGGGTTAAAAAAATATTCGTACACATGATCAATTAGAGATAAAAAATTTATTTTGTTAACTATGAGGAATGAAAAAATTCAATTTGTAAAATACGAGGGACGAAAAAACTTATTTTATAAAATGCGAGAGACGAAAATTTTATTTTGTAAATGTGAAGGATTATGGATCGTATTATATAAAACTTAATTTGACAATTTTACCCTTTGAAAATGATTACATACAAGTCATATGGTGGATTCTGACAAAAAATTAATCGAAAACTTAGGTAAAGATCAAATTTGATTAATGTAAATTTATAAGGGATGTAAAATTACACATTTAAAAATGAGGGACAGAAAAAGTTATTTTACAAAATTTGAGAGAACGATTTTTCGTTGCTTGCTTTATTTGTAAAATTAAACGACGCCGTCACACCAAAGCACAAATTTCACAAATAGAGAAAAAGAAAAGAAAAAGCTTAAACCTCGAATTTTGAAGGAGGAGGCTTTGCATTTTCATCCACTTTTCCCTCCTCTTTTCTCCCTCCCAATCTCCCAACTTTTCTTCTCGGCTTTGATTTTTGCAAAACAAAGAAAAAGAATGAAGGTCAAGATTCTGCGTATCCTTTTTTGATTTAATTGTGTTTTTTGATTTGCAAAATGTTTCCATTTCATCTACTTATTCCTTCTTGAATTAATGATTTGATTGGTAGCCTGAACTGAGATTATTGATAATTAATCACATGCTTTGGAATCTACTCTAATTTTATCTAATTCTTGGTTTATTACCTGCATTTTTTGGATAGAGCTTATGAATCGACTCCAATTCTGTCTGATTCCTCGTTTAATTATCTGCATTGCATTCATGGATAAACTTTGGTTGTGTACTTAGCTTGATTTGCTTGTATCACTTGATGTTGAATTTCCTCAATTTCGTGTTTCAATTACTTGTTATCAACTTGGTCTTTGGAGAATCCTATCTTTTGGACATAATGTATTGTTCGCTTCTTAGGTTAGATGCTGATTTAAGTATTTGTTTTTGTTGAATCTTTCTCGGAGTGTTGTTTGAAGATTAGATTTCCCTTGACCTCTTTGCTTGCGAATATACTGCTGGGATCGATGAACAGAGTATGGTCTTTTTCCCTCGTACATGTTTATTAGTTTTCTGTAATTGAAACTGTGTAGGGAATTTATAAGCTTTTAACAACGTGTACTATAGATGGCATGCTGTTGCATCATGGACATGGGATGCGCAGGATGAGACGTGTGGGATTTGTCGGATGGCGTTTGATGGTTGTTGTCCTGATTGTAAACTTCCCGGGGATGATTGCCCTCTGAGTGAGTCTTGGACAGATACTTTGACTAACCTTTTCCCATTATAATGTTGCTTTTCCATTTATCTACTGTTTCATTGCAGATGAATGCTCTGTCTGCTTAATGGGTTTTTCTAGCAGTTCCTTTTGTTAAGAAAACATTGCTTCTTATCTGTGCAACTCATATTACTCTTGCACTTTGACACAGATACAACGCTTTTTATTGTCCAATGTTTTGTCATGTGTTTTTTGAATCTTGTCCTTGCATGATAACCTTTAAGTTTGAAATCCTGTGGCCTTAAATGGAAGAAAGTAGTAAAAGGATGATTTTTCATAGAACCCAGGAATAGTCTGCAACGACAGTTTGTGGCTTTGAATTTGGGATGGACAAGTTCGTCGTTAGCTGGACATACATCTGTTTTAACGATTGTGAATAATCAACTGCTTCTGGAGATCCTTATTTTGCACATGTGGATCCCAGACCTTTTAGGGTGCTGGTCTTTTATTTTTTTTGTTACAAGAAGATACCTTTCTGTGTCATATAATAATAGGTTTCTGCAACTATTTGCTTGATAGAACTTTCCTTTTGCTCTAATTTTTGTCTTTTTAATATGCTCATATTTACCACTCTGCTAATTCAAGTAACCTGTCTTTCTGCCATTTTTTCAATTTGGTTTTCTTCCCAGAATATCTGTTAAGATATATAAATGAGATACGAGTTGTAGTTTCTATCTTATAAACAAATACTGTTTTCTCTTTCTCTTTAACCTCCATATGTGATTCTATGACTTGGGCTTTCCTGTATCTGCTTTAATATGCCACCACAGATAGTTATGCTTTGCTAACCACTACATTCCTTTTGCAGTCTGGGGTGCTTGCAACCATGCATTTCATCTTCACTGCATTTTAAAGTGGGTCAACTCACAGACACCTCAAGCCCATTGTCCAATGTGCCGAAGGGAGTGGCAGTTTAAAGGATGAGTTTAGTCTTAGTTCTCTCCCCGCTGTGTTTGTTCTTCTATCTCACTTTCCTGGTACATCTTACTGAGCAAAAAATTAAGGCACCTTTCTCCCCCAAAGAAACAAAAAAGACATGATGGTTATTTATTGTACTTGTGGTGAGATCTTAAACATGATCATGTGGTTTCATGTACACGCTACTTAGCAACCCAATTATTTTCTTGTTTGAGGGTTGTTGGAATTTTGTATTTTGCTTGCAAGCTCTAACAAAAATATATAAGCCACTTAACCAAGAGTGACTGCTGTGGTTCATTCACTGGTTGTGGATGTTGAAAGAACGACAGATATACTTTTGAGGTTCAGCTCTGATGCATTTCCAAACAATTCTAAGGTCCTGATTTCTACATTGTTCTTACCTGGGTTGTGTTGGGTGGCTAGAAAGTGGATGAATGTTTGTTCCTTAAGTTACTGCTTTATGCATTTTCTTTTCATCAATTTGTAGGAAATTGGTGCTATGTGTGTTTTGATGAGGAATAGTTGTTTATGTAGCTGGTCAAAAGGATTTGAAATCTATGCACAGGAATGATCTTTTCTAGCTTTCAGTTCTTGTACATGGATGAAGCCAGTAACCTTAATGGCTTGACAAAGGGTAATAGGGCTGCATATTACCTTTGGTGCCATTTATTCTAGCTCTTTAATCATATTCTTAGAAATTATTAAAAAAAAAAAGGTCAAGGCCTTTTATTTCTTTTCACTTCTCTTTGAAATTGATAGAAGTAGGAATCTGCATTACTAATAAAGAGAAGAACAAACATAAAAAAAATAAAGGAATGAAAAGAAATTAATGATAAAAATGCAATTATAAGACACAATCTCTTGAAAAAATGTTACTGATGTTATATGTCCTTGGTAGAAGTGTTTCTTTTCCAATTTGTGGCTTCTCATAGATAGTTGGAATGAAGTTTCTAATTTTATGATTTCCAATGTTTAACATGTTTAAAGACATCACTTTGTTCCACTTGGTTTGCACTGAAAGCTGTTAAATGCCTTCGATGTTTGGAGGTTTAAGTAATAAATATTTGATTCTTGTTTAAAATGAGGCGCGCAACACATTGTGACAGCGTCTTTTCTGATTGTGATGACTAAATTTTGTACCAAATCACTAGCTATGCTTGTTTACCTTAGGCAGTTTCATGCCCTAGTGCATCATTCCCAATTTTTCAGGTAGCAGTTAGATTTCCATGTCAATTTGTTTTGAGTAACCATCCTAATTTAAAAAGTTTTGGCTTGGAAAAATGACATGCACCCAAGTAATAGCCTTATTTTTGGAAATGATTATGGTTCAAGGACTTTTCGTGGCAGACTTTGGACTGAAAAATGGAAATTAGTTGACTTGAAGGGTAACTTTTTTATTTGTCTCAATTGGCTTAAGTATCTGTATGAATCATGAAAGCTACTGGTGTCAATATATATGAACCTTGATGGAGACTTGAATACATAGAACCACAGATTCTTATTCCGCATTGGAGGTATACAGTTAGTTTTGTTTGAAATGATTTTCTTCGGATTGTTTTTTATTTAGAACAAAGTGGCTAATGCAAGGGTTGATGGTATGGTGTTGTGTTAATATTTCATAGCTCTGGGGGTAAAATGTGCTTGAGTAATGGGATTAGGGATATTTGGGAGATTAGGTGATCATTTTGATCTGGAATTCACCGTTTGATACACTAAGAGCTTGATTTTCATGATAGGTGGACTGAAATGGTTGCAAATATCCATTACAACTGCTGATTTCAAGTTTGGTTTCCATTGGGAATTTCAAGTACCATAAAGATTGTGGCATAGGGATCCTCTATGATTTTTTTTTTTCTTTTGGTGGTCATGCTTTCTGGCGAATTGTTATAGAGGATTGATTTAGCTCAGCAATATCAAACAGCTGTGCCTTTGCCTGTCACTCATTTTTCCTTTTCCCGGGACAGTTAATTACACAAGCCTGATTATAGAAGGGTCGGTGACAAAAAAAAAACTCATCTAACCGCTACATCTTATTCCTGTGGTTGGCAACTGCACAGTTTAATGGTGGTTTGATTTTGATCACTAATTCGTCTCAAATCATCATTGACTCCAATGACACCCTGTAGCATGATTAGACTCAGATGACCAGTATCGCCTAAAAACTTCTCACCTCTTTGGAGGGGGCGACTGGGTGCTGATTATAAGACAGGTAGGAAGAGGGGATGCGGACTGCCTCACGAATGCCAAGAAAAAAAAATGGACAAGTCAGGGTGCAGAGGGGGTGGTTGCTGGGGACAAGGATGAATGATGAGCGAACTATTAAAGAAAGAAGTAACGCTTTTTTGCCTACCAGCATGGAAGGCTTCCCTTGAATGAAAGAAAGGTGCATTGTAGTTTAAGTGGTACCACAGAATTTCGAGAGAGAGAGTGAGGCCCATGGAGTTATTACTTTAGCTTGAAAGTGATGTCAATGTTTTGCAGGGCAAGTTCTTGCCAGTTTTTTTTTTTTGCTTTTCTTGATTCTGAATGCAGGACCCTTTGGGTCTTCAACTTACCAGTCTAGTTCATCTGGAGCCACAACATGTAGATGCTGTGAATTTGATGGCCTCAATCAAGACAATGGTCATATTCTTTGACTCATATAAGCTCTCCCCTTTATCAGAGTGATTCAATTTCAAGATACCAAGCTGTACATATGAACTACATCTCACATCTCTTTCCATTGTTTCTGTCCACTTTTGTCAATCCAGTTAGCTGTTAATTTTAGTTTGCAAATTCATATACTAGTAAATGCAGCAAAAAGGAAATTGAAGAGAGGACCCGTGAAGAAAGTTGCTTAAGATTCACCAAATATGTGTGTTAAGAAAATTGTCTTTATCCTGCTTATGACACCTCGCTCCAATTGAATATCCTTTGCCATAGGGGAACAGGTCAAGGAAGGAGGAGAAAAGAAGAAGGAAGACATCGATATGAAAGTAGGAAAACAGTTGCCTCCCTTTCTGGTTTTTACTACTTAGATATGCTGGCAGGCAACAAAGTTGCCATCTCATAGCAGCATATCCGATTTGGTAGGTAATCTATTGAAGAAATTGACTGCTTGAGATGGAACTTTGCTCCGAAACAAAGGATGTCGAAGCAAGTACAGCCCAGTGAGCTGAACTACTTGCATAGGAGCAACATAAAAGACCAGAGAACAGAAAACGGCAAATATGATAAATATGACTGTGGCCCTTGGATCCCTCCAACTTACTATGGAAAGAGCCTTTTCCCCTTGCATTGCCACATCTTCCGCTGTAGTTTGAATCAAACCTGCAACACTCCGCAGGCGGTCGTATCTCATCCTCGCTCCATCTCCTCGCTGAGAAGTTGGGAAAGTATCAACCTCCTCATCCAATTCATCTTCATCAACAGCTTCAGCCAAAGAAAGCTGAGCATCGAGGTGAAGTGGATGTCTAGGCCTGAATCGATAGTTTCTTAAGCCAATGACAGCAAAGCAGAGGAAAATGTTGGGCATGATTGATAGTGGGTAGCGGACCTGCATGAAGAACAATACATGCACAAGGATGGTTGTCAATGGATTTTTCCAGTGACAGATATCATGGAAGCATTGAGAAATAGCTGATATCCCAGAAAGAAGTGATGTTATGCGATGAAAGTTGGCTTTGAGTTTCCTAAGAGACATGGGCAGGATCCAATTGTCCGACTTATATTGGTCGCTCCAATAGTCCAACATATATTGCACTATCTCCTTGCAGAGAGGCGGCTCTTCTCCATCTAGCCCCTCAGCCACAATCTTTACTGCTTGATACTGCATCCTGTCAAGTTGCCTTGCAGTTATAGGTTCAAGAAAATGCATCTTGGGCAACAGAGGCCGACAGTATTGTGTCACCATGTTCCTCCAAGCTGTGCAAGTGAATCGAATTGCCAAATGTAGTTCCCCTTGCTTCCTGAAACCACGGGGTCCAACAAGGAGTAAAGGATAACGATATGCATAAACCTTACCCATTAACAAGGTTGAAAGCCGAATTCTCACCCTACCAATCCCCTGATCTTTCACATTCTTTTTGCATCCACTGATCTGGCAATTGTCAAAAACACCAATTGTAATCACAGTACAAGGGTCGTATACTTTCCAAGTATACTTTTCATTCCAATGAGGTGTCGGAGTATCAAGAATTGTTCTTGTCTTTACCCACTTGTTACCATACTTGGCCGCACAATAAGCATCAGTTCGTGTACTCATACCATCATTATTCATCTTCACTGGTAGCAGATTTTGAGCACTCAAAATCCCCAATTCCAGAAAGCCAATGCTAGACCTTCTCAAATGTCCTGCAGAAGGCTGAAAATCGCTGCTAAATTCAGTGGACTCATCCACAACATGGTAACCAGCATCTATACAGATGGAAAGCCATATTCTGCTGCAAAAGTTTACCTTTTCCTTCTTCTTTCCTTCTCCTTCAGTCACCGAACGATTTTGGAGGTTGAACCATCGAGCATCAGGAAGCTTATTGTTTTCCCCTCTACGTGGAACTTCTCTAACAGGTATCACTAGCGTTCCAATTACCTCTTCCTTGCCTGGTCCAACCTTGTCCTCAACCGCTATAAATATGCATCCATCAGAAATGTCAGACACTACAAACATCATTTCAGAATTCCATACTGGACTATTGGCTCTCTCTTTTGATGGCTCTGTTTTACCGCTTTCACTCTCAACATCTACCTTCACATACGCAGCCGGTTGCTACCTTTTTCCGAGCATATAAGATCTTTAGCCTCGATAACATGAATACGCAGCCGAAACGCAGGTAATACAAATTTGGCGAAAAATAAACTTTTGACCGTATATCAACTTGACTCTGTCTGTTAAAGCTCTGAGCATCGGAGTGCCAAGCTTCAGTAAAGGCCTCATCCGCTTGCGTTCCCATCCAAACTGCAAGCATAATCTCCCCCGTTTTGATCCTTTGACTGTCTTCGTCCTCCAATTTATACCACTGAGGAGCTATTGGACTTTCTGGCGGACATCTAAGAGGAACTTTCGTTACATCGAATGATACCCTTCCTACAAAATTTCCCTCTAGATCAGTCTCTTTGTCTCTGACAGTTACTTCAATCAAATTGGAATGCAGTTTTTCCTTGGAGAAAGCAATAACGCTTTCCCATAAGGGATTCTGGTTCTTCTTTACGTTCTTTGTAACGATCCCTTTATCACTCCCAACCTTCACTTCCACATATGGATCAAGACTTCCTGATATCTCCGTCCCCGGAAGATCCTTTGCCTTCACAACATTGACATACAAAAACTGCATTGTCTCCACCACATCATAAGTACCACCCTCTGCCACTGGTGGCACAGTCTCGACCAACAAATAATCAGGTCTTTGCACAGGAACCTGCATATTCCTTAGATAGTACTGCAGCATTGTGAAGTTTACTTCTGGACCGGCTTTTGTACAGGATGAAGAGGACGAATGTGTTTAATGGCCTAAATTATGTCTTCTTCTATCCCTTTTCTAATTAGAGAAACTGCCGGGGGCGTTACAAGTGAAGCTGTTTTTCTGGTTCATAGATTGATCAGCAGTATGAAACCAACTCAGCTCAGCCCAGCTGCGAGTTAGGCTGCCAGGGAAAGGCTTAAACCTCTAGGTCAACCCAAAAAAAAAAAATAGTAAGAAGTATGAAATATAGTTGGAAAACTTGCATAAATAGTCCTCACACATTGTAAGTATACCTTTTTTTATCCCTCGCTTTTAAAATGAAACAACATTCTTCTTTGTGTGCAGAAAGTGCACCATTTTGGTCCTTACACCCATTTCTAGGTCTTTTTGACCAAAAAAATGTCACATGCTTGCATGAAACAGTAATTTCACAGGTCACAGGGTATTGCATCCATTTTTGTCCAAAATATAAAAAAATTTTAGAATCTCAATCTATCATAAAGGATTTGAACTCCGAACTTCGAATCATGGCTTAAGAAATATTTCATTTGTTTCTTAATTTCTTTTTATTTTTTTAATCACATTGGCTATATCTTCTCCTCCTCCTACTCCTCTTTCTTTTTTGAGTTCTCTATGTGTCGTTTGTCATATTTTTTAAATATATTTGTCATTTTTTTCTATATTTCTTGTCTTTTTCTTTTTACGAAAACTTGTATTTGCTCACTTTTTTTTACCCTTTTAAAAGTATTATTTCTTTTTTTGGTTAAATTTCTTTATCAGAATTTAGAATTTTCTCATTTTACAAGTCCTCTAGATTTTTTTAAAAAACTTGAAATTTTTGTAATTATTAGTTTTACTAGGCGTGTGTATTTGGGGGAGAATGGCGCCTAATATCTTTTGTACTCCTAAAACTATTATTTCATGGTGGCATGGGCATTTATTGGGAAAAGTGACCTAAAATGGATATAAGGACTAACATGATACATTTTGTCTATGTGAAGGATGAATTTACAACATTTTAAAATGAGGGACCAAAAGGCTATATACAAGATATGTGAGGGACTATTTCCACCATTTTCCCGAGATGGTTTACATAATTTTATATCTTTGCCCACATTGTAACGGAAAGAAAAAATTTTCAAATTCCAAGTCAAAACCTGATAAAGCAATTTGCATTACAAAATTCACAAGGTGGAGACATAGGTTGCCATGTACAACGAACCGGTAACAAAATAAGCCATTGTGTCGTGTTCCAGGAAAGTGATCATCGTTGTCGCTAATGGTCTAAAGATTTAAATATATGGTCATGAACTGAACTGAGCTACAATGTTTCTAAACTCGAAGCAGATCCAATTCGTGGTTCGATCAATTCAATTGGTTCAACTCTGGTTTAAAGATTTAATAATTTTTTTATTTATTTTAGAATTAAAATTTGAATAAAACTAAAATATTTATTTTATAAAACAAAAATTTAATAAAAATTGATAGAACTTTCCATTTTTACCAGTTTAACCGATTCTTAACCAATTCAATTGATCTTTAGGTTATTTATTGAATCAGATCAACGGCATGGCTAGTTCAAGATTCAATCGGTCAAACCGATTGGTCCAATCCGTTTTTCAAGGCACTGCTGAGCTGGGTGTTCTGAAAGAGTTGTTTTAAAATGGGGGGCTTTGAAAGATGAATTAAGGACTTGTAAAGTAAAATGGGCTGGGAGCTTGTGCGGTCTCCGTTTCATGTGCGGTTGGTAGTGTGGGTACTCGACTCGCAAATAAAATACACCATCCATCACAAGTTGTTTATCACATTTTGAAATTTCAACCTCTTAAAAATAGTGACATTAGTAAATTTATTTTCAATGTTGTACTTTAAAATTCAAATTTTAAATTTAAATTTAGTAGTAAATATAGATAAAAGTGGAAATATTTGACTTTTGATAAGATGACAAATATTTTGAAATATTCTAAAATAAAAAGTATGATATTTTTAATGACAAAATACGATACTTTTAAGGGTTAATTACATTTACCTCTCTTGAGGTTTGACCAAATAACGAATCGATCCCTGAGATTTGACCAAATAACAAAACAAACCTTGAAAACCATAAAGTCATAACAAAGGAATCCCTCTCGTTAGTCAACAAACGTTGACTACTTCATTCCAACGCTGTCAACAGAAAACAAGAACCTAAATGCCCATTATACCCTTTACCTCTAACCTTTCTACCAAGGGTTAATTACATTTACCTCCCCTGAGGTTTAACCAAATTATCATTTACTCCCTGAAATTTAGACAAACTACAAAAAGGTCCCTCAAATTGAAAGATGTATAACAGATTCAACCTTCCCGTTAATCTGTTGCTGTTGACTGTTAAGATTATAATGATGCCATCATACAAATTTAATGAAATGCCTAGATTGCCCCTAAATCCATAACCTTCCCCTTCCCTTCGTTGCTTTTCTTCAAAACCTAACCTACTCCATTTACCACCGTTGACATAACTATGGCAGTAAAATCATCGAGACATATTATCGATATCTACTTTCATGATCATTTTCTTGGTAAGCACGTTTTCACTGTCTAATAAGTTTATAGAAATTTAATTGCCTTTTATCTCTATTATTCCTAAACAACCATCCTTTTTACTCCATTATAAGCAGAGAAAAAACCCATTTGATAATATCAAACCCAATGACCAACTACAGAAATAACCCAGAGTTGAAAAAATGATTATTTGGAACTCTAAATACCCGCATGAATCAAGTCAGATCCTGGTTGATAACCGTTAATTCTTCACTGATAATTTGAGTGAGTTTGAGATTTTACTCGTCTCTGGATTGGTCGATGTGATTGTGGTAGTTGTAGAGAAGGGAAATACAACAAACAAGATTATTGGCCGACAAAGGGTTACAGACTTGTAGAGACTCTTTTGTGGTGGATTGAGTGAACCTTTACATTGCTTCTATAAATTTTTTTTCATCGCTCAATTGTCGGTTTCCTTTTTTCACTCTACTTTTTTTTCCCATTCCTTTCTTTGCTTTTCACATTTTAATTTCTTTTTTGTTTTCTAGGCTTTCCTTCTTTCTTCATTTTCTTTCTTTTGTTCCTTTATGCACATATTTTATCAAATTTGATTATTACATGCTTGGTTTTATTTTTTTCTTTTATACTGGTTAAAAACTATTTTATTTAAGTAGCAAACTCTTAGTTTAATTCGTTATTATTGAAATCACCTTCGATTTTTTTAACGGTAAGTTTTCTCTAACTACAAGTTTTTACAAAGAGGGTAAATATGACATTTTACTACTTCTATTTAAGTGTTTTTGACGGGTTTACTTAAAAAGGAGATACTTGTAATATTACCACATCACAGGGATTTAATGGTAGTTTGGTCAAACCACAAGGGAGGTAGATGTAATTAACCCTTAAAAATTTGATGGAAATCAATAAGGGTTATTCAGACTTTTGGCTACTTCCGTTACATATAAGTGACAGAAGTTAGTGTGGGGGAGGAATCTGTTATTTGGTCAAATCTCAGGGATCGATTTGTTATTTGGTCAAACCTCAAGGGAGGTAAATGTAATTAACCCTACTTTTAATGATTTTTGTGACACTTTCAATGAAACTGAAGAAGCACTGGTCTAAAATCTGTGAACCTTTTGCAAAATAGCTACTGGTTAAGCCTTTTCGAAACAACTCTTGAACCTTTTGTGTTGAGTCAAAATTTAGTACTGGCCTCGATACAATGAACACTAGTCTAACACCCTTACTACACACGATAGTGTCATTATTCAAAGGAATTAAAAGAGAGGGTGAATTAAAAAAAAAGTAAGAAATCTGTAAGAAAAAAGTAGTTCAGATAAACATAACAGCAACACTACAAAGACAGATCAAGTAGTTTTTTAACCAATCATAATGTCAACGACGTATAAGCTTCAAAATCCACATCTTAATTCTTACATCAAGCTATTTTGATTGCGAATTAGATCATAAAGAAATCAGGGTCAATACAGGTTATTCGAACAAATTTGTACTTGGTCCACATCATAGCTCTTACAAGATAATAAATATAATTGGTGACAAATTGTCCGAACCAATTTGAAGGATATTCCATATTGAGACTTCTTTAGAATTAAATGGAGGGAAAATCGTTAAAAAGGTCTCTTATATTTTGCAAAATGACTTTTTTTATCCCTTGTTTTTAAAAATGTAATTTTATGTCCCTTATAAATTTATATTGATCAAGTTTGGTTCCTACCTAAGTTTTCAATTAGTTTTTTGTCGGGATCTACTACGTGCCTTGCACTTGATTATTTTTGAGGAAAAAAAATTATCAAATCAAATTTCACATAATCCGATCCATAATCATTCATTTTTCATAAAATGAATTTTTTCATCTTTCATTAATAATTTATACGAATAATTTTTTTTAAATCCATGTATATATCTATTTAATTTTACTTAAACAATATGAATAGCATGTAATATATCTATATTTGATTTCACCTACAATTATAATTAGCTTGTTCAGGTAAAATTAAATAGAGATATATTACATACTATTTGTACTATTCAGGTGAAATCAAATAAATATATACATGAGTTTTCAAAAATAAGAAAAATTGTTCGTACATATGAATAATGAGGGATGAAAAAAATCATTTTGTAAAATGTGAGAGATTATAAATCAAATTATGTGAAATGTGATTTAACATTTGGCCTTAAAAAATGATCACGTACAAGATATGTGGTGAATTCCATCCAAAAACCAATTAAAAACCTAGTTAAGAACTAAATTTGACTAATGTGAATTTATAAAAGACGTGAAGTTATATTGTTAAAAATAAAGAATGAAAAAAAATTATTTTATAAAGTGTGAATGACTTTTTGAACGGTTTCCCTTCAACGTAAGTATAGTCGCACCAAACGAATGACAGATATAGCAAATCACTTTCCCTGCCTGTTTATAAACCAAAACTCAAAGATACCATTGACTGATATAACAATGTAAAGAGATTGGTAAATGTATAAGTTCTCTTTTTATAGATGAAGTAAGTTTTATCTCAAAAACGAACAAGTCTACTAATGCATACAAACAACTATTTGTTGCTTAGATTTCAATGTGTTTACACTTTCCATCCCTTGAACTCGTTGACAACATCCCTTTCCTAATCAAATGTCTTCTGCAACGTGATTTGATTAAGGCGGCGTTTGGTTCGTATATCGGAATCGGATATCATGGGTTTGGAATGAGGTCTTTCATTCCAATACATTTATTTGGTTCAAGTACCTGGAATGTGTATCATTATTATAGTATGTTTGGTTCGTCGACTCTTTCGGAATGGAATATAATAAATATATTATAATTCACATCGTAAATGATAGTCATTGGCTCTTTGTAAATAGAATATAAGAAATTTTCACTAATTAAATATATTAGTATAAATGTATTAGTAAATTTAGTCTAACTAATTAATAATTTCTGTTAGTAATCATGTATAATTATTAGTATAATTGATAATATTAATTATATTACATAAATTAATATACATTATATAATACATATAACTAATAATATTATTATTATAAGTTTGTAACTAATTAAATTAAATATTATATATAATTAAATATAAATATACAAATGATATAATATAAATATATAATTATAATTATATAATATAAACAAATATTAATTATACTAATATTTTATATAAATATAATATATATTACATATTAAATATAGTTATTATTATATATTATTATATTTAAATTAATAATTATAATTATAATTATATAACTTATTAATATTACATATATGTATATATTATAATTATATGCACATATAATATACATTTATAAATATATTATTATATAATATTAATAAATTTATAATTATATTTAACTAAATAATTATAATATATAATTATATAATATAATAATATTATTATTATAAGTTCGTAATTAATTAAATTAAATATTATATATAATTAATTATAATTATACAAATGTTATAATATAAATATATAATTATAATTATATAATATATAAATATTAATTGTACTAAGTTTGTAATTAATTAAATTAAATATTATATATAATTAATTATAACTATACAAATTTTATAATATAAATATATAATTATAATTATATAATATATAAATATTAATTGTACTAATATTTTATATAAATATAATACATATTAATATTAAATATAGTTATTATTATATATTATTATATTTAAAATAATAAATATAATTATAATTATATAATTTATTAATATTATACACATGTATATATTATAATTATATGCACATATAATATACATTTATAATATACATATATATTATAAATATATTATTATATAATATTAATAAATGTATAATATATATTATATAACTATAATTATACTTAACTAAATAATTACAATATATATTTATATAATATACTAATATTATAATAAAATATATAATTAAAATATATTATATATATGTATATATTATAATACAAATATAAATACATAATATATAATATATATAATATATTAATTATACTAAATATTATGTAATTATAAGATTTTGGAATTACACTTGGGTTTTGGACAAAACCCACCAACTTACTAAGGAATGGTGGAATGCTAAATTTTTAGATATCATTCCAAAATTTCAATTCCGATAATAGTGAACCAAACATGAATAATGAGATTTATTCCAATTCCTCGTTCCGAAATCCTTTTATCAAACGCCACATAACTTTTTCTGCCTTTACCAACCAGCCATGTTGTTCGTTTTCCCCAGGTGTAATAAACTAAGAGATAGTAATGAGTAGGGATAATATCAGAAACCTCCCCTGAGGTTCCTTGAAATCTCACTTAGCTCCCTCCACATTTTGGAAATCTCTCTTACCACCCCTCAAGTGATAATGGGTCAGAAGTCAACAAGAAAATTCATCAGCTGCCAATAATACCCTTTGCTCTGCTGTTACGTTATTCAACTGATAAAAGGGAAACAATGACAAAAAAAGCAAGCATGCAACTGTACAAAGCCCGGGAAACAATTGCCGCCCCAAGCTGAGTTCCGTACGTATTGCATGGCGCCATTTTGCTCTGATAAGACGTCTAAATGCCCGGGAACTGAAGAGGATTGAAATACTACTTATAACTGTGATTGTTATTTGTTGCTTGGAGAACGAGTTGAAGCTATCTTTCTGGAAATCTCTTGCTGGATATTGCAGAGGAGGAGAAATATGGCACTCCAATGAATTGCATGCGTTCGGTTGGAGTGAAAGTGATTTTGTCAAAACTAAGCTGCACAACAGGTAAAAATCTTGCATTGCTAGTTGATACGATCAACATGTAACAGGAGAAAATGCAGGTGTTCTTCATCAGTTGCCTATAATATCTCTGTTTTCTTGTGTTTTTGTGTTTTGTTGGACTTGATGACCGAGTTCCATTGCTAGTTGATATGATCAACATGTAACAGGAGAAAATGCAGGTGTCATGAACTATTCTTCATGATTTGCCTATAATATCTCTGTTTTCCTTGTATTTTTGTGTTTTATTGGACTTGATGACCGAGTTTAAAATCCAACCAGAACCTTTGTATGTGATCCTTATAGTAAGTATTGTTGATGTTGGATGCTGTAAAGAATGTCTGATTTGATGAACTATGCTTAACCTTTATTTTATTGGTTCAAAAAAATATTGAGTTGAAGCTAAGCTATAATACATAAGAACAACTTAGCTTTGTAGCTTAAAGCTGCAATACATATGACAAGCTCTAAGTGTAGTGTATATAGTTGGTTTGTAGACAAAAGTGAAAATAGAAATGAAAACTGGTGTAGTTGAATAGGAAAAGGAAGCTGCTATGAGTGTTCTGTTATGCAACCTGAGTTTGACTTTGATTAAGCATGCGTGTGTTATACTATGACCTTTGTGAGAATATGTGATCCTTATAGCAACTGATAGAAAGTTTTCTTGTGAACACACTGATATGTAGGATGGGAGAAATTATTGCACATGATATTGTAGTCCATTACATGGGAAACACTGTCAGAATTCCTAATGTCGATCCAAAGAACTACCAATATATTGACCTTCTCGGTGATGTTACTGATAAGGCAATGAATGATTTGCCTGGAAATTTGAACATGCTTGTGCATATGAAATGTGCGATTCCTAGGACAACAGGCTTTATGGACATCAGTAGTGACAAATCAGTCCTTGATATGTTCAAACTTCATGAAAAAGAGCTTGTTATAAACTTGTACTTGCTGCACCTGGATATTATTCCTACTACAGAGGAGAATATAGTAGACAATAGGAATAACCAACTTCAGATGATACAGAAAGACATAGGAATCGAAAAAGCTCCTATTCCTATAGTTGACAGTGAGGGTGATGATGAGATTTATGCTTCTAGTTCTGATGACTCTTGGAAGGATGACATAGATAGTGACTTGGAAGACGTCATAGCTGAAGATAGGGCCTTAATTTCTTCCAGTGACAAGGAGGAAAATGACTTGTCTGATTATGAGGAGCTTGAGGATGCACTAGTTGTGCCTGATTCAGAATCTGACCAAGAATCAAATCCTATGAGAGCAATCATGCAGTCAAAAATGTGGACTTACAATCCAAGAGAGGACATTGAGTTTGAGAAAGGGATGCTATTTACCAATGTGGATGCATTTAGAGCAGTGTTGAAGGACTATGCTATTCAGAAAGGATTTCCGTTGGTGAGGTTGAAAAATGAAAAGAGCAGGTGCACTGCCAAGTGTGGGGCTGAGGGTTGTAATTGGAGGATTCATGCATCCCCAGTTGCTGATACAACCACATTTATGGTTAAGACATATACTCCTGAGCATACGTGTGTCATGAATAGGAAAAATTCAGAAGCAACATCAGATTGGATTGCAAAGAAGTTAATTTCTGTTATGAGAGATCACCCAGAGATGACAAGTAAGGGAGTAAAGGCTGAAATGCAGAAGCATGGAGTCTTGCCAAGTAGAATGCAAATTTACAGGGCAAAAAAGAAAGCCTTGGAACAGATAGAAGGATCACACAGTGAGGCCTATGGAAAGTTACCAAAATATGCTATCCTTTTGAGGATGCACAACCCAGGAAGCATCATGAAAATTCACTATGATAGGCCAAACCTTCTTATAGAGCCTAAATTTCTGAGATTGTTCATCTCTTTCAAGGCACAAAGAGATGGCTTCCTGGCAGGTTGCAGGCCATTTATTGGCTTTGATGGCTGCCATTTGAAAGGTGCATTTGGGGGCATTCTGTTGACTGCTATTGCTCTTGATGGAAACAACAGTTTGTTTCCATTAGCTTTTGCTGTTGTAGAATGTGAAAACAAGGAAGCTTGGAGTTGGTTTTTTTACTATTTTCAGGAATTCTTTGGACCATTTCCAGCCAATATTCCACTCACCTTCATGAGTGATAGACAGAAGGTATGTTACCTGATTGTATGTTTCATGTTTCAAATTTCTTCCATTGCTGTTATAGTGGCTGAATCAAGTATTTGAAAGAATTTGTTTCTAAAACTTCTGTATAGGGACTCAACCTTGCTTATGAGGAACAAGTGCCTGAAGCTGCTGCACGATATTGCTGTTGGCACATCTACTGCAACTTCAAAGTGAAATTTCCAGGATTGCTTCTAAGGAGATTTTTTTGGCAAGCAGCTAAAAGTTATGATTTGATAGGACACAATGAGGCTATGGAAAGAATAAAGAATGTTAACATAGATGCTTGGAGATACTTAGCAAACATTCCTAAGTGTAATTGGGCAAGGCATGCATTTTCTGTTGAAATTAAGTGTGATCATGTCACCAATAATTTCACAGAATCTTTTAATGCATGGGTTGGAGAACTGAGAGGAAAGAATATACTTGCTCTGGCTGATGGACTGAGGCAGAAATTCATGAAGAAACTACATAAGAGGTATCAAAAAGGCTGCACATGGACATCTAGTGTTACTCCACATGTTATTGGTAAGTTGAAAGATATTGCAGCTGAGTCAAGAAGGTGTTCACTAACAATGGCAAGTGAGAACACATTTGAAGTAGCAGATATTGATAAGTCCTATATAGTCAAGTTGACTGAGAGGACATGTGAATGCGGGGCTTTCCAGTTGACTGGCATTCCTTGCAAGCATGCTGCACTAGGAGCTATTTATAAAAGGGAGAAACTGGAAAGCTATTGTGATGTAGCCTTTTCTAATGATCAATATTTGAAAACATATGCATTCATGATCAACCCAATTCCACATATGAATAGGTGGCCTCCCATGGAAGATGTGACACCAGCAGTAGTTTTGCCACCACCACTTAGAAGAAAAGCTGGCAGACCAAGAAGAAATAGAAGAAGAGCACCTGATGAAGGAGCTCCTGCATCTCAACACAAGAGATCAATCAGTTTCAGGTGCTCTAAGTGTGGTGCATTTGGACATAATAGGAGAACTTGTCAAGGAGCTCCTGTTGCTCAAAAAAGAGGCAGCAGTACTTCTGCAAATCAAGTAGCAAATCGAAGAGGAAGACCAGGAAGAGGCATTGCTAATACTGGATTAGCAGGATCTGTTCTATGGGTAATTGTAGCAATGTCAAATTACTGAATCTTTATGTATATTAATTCCTTGCAAATGAGCTTAGCTTTTGGTCATGATGTTGTCAGGAACATGCACAAGGAAATGTCCCAGTCATTGTATCAAGTCAAGGCAGTAATGGAAGCACTCAAAATCATGTTGCTGGAGCTAATGTTCAACTTAATCATTCTGCCTGCACTAGTACTAATACCAGAAAGGTATACTTAACCAGAAATTAGTTTCATCGCCTATTGCTAACTATTCTAACTGTCAAGGCCATTAGATTAAGTGATATTTGTTGCATGGCTTCAGAGAGGAGGGCTAAATGCAGGGGTTGGAACTACTGTTCCTAACAACAATAAGAGAGCTAGACCTTCCATTGCTGTTTGTCCACAACAAACTCCAGCAGTCACTCCATCTGCAAGATTTCCAACAGTCACTGCATCTTCAGTATCTACTTCAGCTGATACGGGATCTCACATTGACAATAGCAGCATCAGTATGTGGTTCTAATTAGTACTAGTATTATGAGTTTTGCTTAGGGATAGTGATCTGGTATAGTTGTATATGTAGCAATCCTCATCATCTAGAATGATGTTTTTAGATGATGTTTTCTGAGATTCTTGTTGATTGCTACATACTTTTGATTAGTTGTATATGTAACGTATGCCAAGTGGTTAATTGCATTCCCAGTCCTAGTGAACGACTAAAAGACAGTAGTTTTGGTACTTGTTTGGGAAATTGCAATTTACTCTTGCCAAGTATGCTCTGCTGCTATCCACAGATCTTGGAACATATGACTTATTACCTTTATGTATGGAATTTGCTAACTTCAAAGATGTCATGCTGTGTTTTTTTTTAACTATATGACTCTGATTCCTTAGGATTATGTACTGAATATGAACTATTGTTTTCCAATGAACTTAGCAGTAAAGTATTGTTGTTGCCTTCAGGAACTTCACCCGTGTGCTTAATGCATTTTCTGCCAAGCATGATTTTTGGTATAACATTAATGTCACAAATCTGAGGGGCATACGTATGAAGTAAAACACAGCTTCAACTCTTTTTCACATAGTTTAACATCTTGTCCAACTTACACATGCCTTCTGGTTCTTTCATGTATGACCAGTAAGGCTCCAAACAATTTGGAACACATCTACTATTACTGGAACAAGAAAGTGTCATTGCTTTAATGATTTGAATGAAAAGATAAATTGCTAAGAGTACAAGATTGATGATGAACAAGAAGGTGATGCATGCATTCTGTTGAGGCATGAAGTTACATTCCTGATTTGCTTTCCTCAATGGAAGCACTGCAGAATCAGCTTCATTTCTTGTACGCTGCACTTTTTCACCTTCATTTCTTTGGCTCTGGCTCTGTATGTTACCTTCATTTCCTTCATACCACTGGAAGTAGTTGCACTTTGAACAACTAAAATATAGCTTATCCGGATTTCTTTCACTCTCTGAGATTCGTAATGTAGCCTTGCGGTTGCATTTACAATACCGGTTCTTCATGCTTAATGATGAAGGTGATTTGTATGACTGGCCTTCAAAGGATGAGCTAGCCATTTCTTTGCCCAATTACCTCTTTAAGTTTGCAGCTATTTCATGCGGTTCCCTCAGCTTTTAATACTGCTGGAAGCACTCAAAGTAGCCGTTGCACTTCCAACGGTCATGCAACAGTGCTCATGCCAGAAGAAATTATCTCCAATTCACATTTTTCACCTACTGCAACTTTTTTATGTCACAGGATTCAGTCAAACTAAGGGTATGAAGGGAATTAAAATACTCTCCCTCCTCCAAAATGCATATTCTATTGTTACTTTTGCTTAGAGGGCTGACATTGTTAAGAAAATGTCAATTCAAAGGGTGGTAAGAGAGATTTCCAAAATGTGGAGGGAGCTAAGTGAGATTTCAAGGAACCTCAGGGGAGGTTTCTGATATTATCCCTAATGAGTAATGACAGGTATATCAAAGTCAAACATTTAGCACTGGCCTTAATACGGTGAACGTGGAAATAAGTGCATCTTTCACATATCCAACGCCAACGGCTACGGGCTTGCGGTTTTTTTTTTGTGGGGTTTTTATTTTATTTTATTTTATTTTTAAAGAAAAGCAATGACAGTTTCACTAGTGGAAGAAGTTTGATACTCTGTTAATGATAAATAACGTGGGAGGGAACAAGCATCCTACAATAAGGCACACGATCATCTGTAGCTGAACCTCTGCTGCTACAAAACTGCAATCCAGATTTCGCGATCTAGCAAAAGATAATCCGTCTTGTAAGTGTTTTTGTACTCCACTAGCTTTCAATTTAATCTTGTTATTGTTATTATTATCTATATTTTTTTTCTTAAAAAAAAAATTGTAGGGTCAAGCTATTCTGTTGATTTTGTGTGACTACTAGGACTTAGTAAGATAAATCCAGAAAAAGGGTTGTCATAATTCAAACTTAAATCATTGCAAATCAACTACAGTTAATACAATTAAATGTGAACACATCATTCATGGATGAGGAGAGAGAGATGAGGATGGCACATTTTCCTTTTAATTTCCAGTAGTTACCTGTGTTCTTCAAGAACTACACAAAACAGATCTGTATTTTATGTTCATAGGCCGGAACAGGGCATAGCCAGACCTCGAATGAGGGTGAGTTGTTGCCTCCCATCTCGAACCCTTACCGGGTCAATAAGAATTTTGATATGCAACTCAGGAAATCTGAATTGCTCAAGAAAGTCTGCCACTTGAATTCACCCAATTTGCCAGGATTTTCTTAATTGCTTTCAAAACTCAAAATTGGTTAAGGTTTTGAGCCCCACATCTAAAGTGAAGAATTCTTTGGGAATAAAGGTCAAAATTGATGAAGGCAAGAATGGTTTTTGTAGATTTGCAACTTCTGTGGACTGTATATTAAATTTCTGTGTTACAATAACAAATAAAAGAGCTGCCATCTGAGATTGAACTCTATCAATTTTACATGCAAGTGGAAAGAAAAGGAGTGTTATACTCGAGCCTGTTTCATTATATTTTGTTTTCTAAAGGGGAAATGAAAGATCTTAACTTGCTACGCTGTAGAATATTTCAGCACTGGAAAAAGGAAATATATGGTTTGAAGTCAGTCAATGAGAACTAACTCGCAGCCTCAGGGAACTTAATATATTTTTTTTGTAACTTTCTTTAGAAAGGAAGAGAGAGACTTTCTCAGGATACCAGCTAAGTAGAATATACATGCAGTTGTATGCTAGATGTGTCAGATTTGATGTAAGGAAAGTCTCATCTCATAAAGGAACTGTTAAGTTTCAGGAACCTAGTTGTCAATTAACCAGGTTAAGAATTTTAATTTCAGCTGTCCTTGACAGTACTTTTTAAGTGATTTGGGAAAAGAAATATATTAAGATTACTAAGAATAAATATTAAGCATCTTGATTAACTGGAAGAGAGATTTGGCTTTGGCAAGGAAAGGGTTGTACCTTTGAAGAAAAGAATAAGATTCAAAGTGGACTTCTTTTTTATTCTTCTCCTTTTTGGGGTGAAATAATGACAGTTCCCAAAATAGTATCCACATCAACATTGTGACCCTGACACGTTCAGTAGCTTGCACATCCATAGGCACAAACATGTATTCTTGTTTTTAGCTAAAAAAAAAGGTATTCTTGTTTTTAAAGGATGAATTATGTTTCCTCTTTTCTGCTTTTCGTCTGCTAGTGATCTAATGTTACATTAGAAATCTGTCAGGAATTGAAATGTTACTGCCTCGATTTATTAGTCTTGATTGGTTTTATTTCTTGTTTTACCATATACTTGCATTTCGAATTTGGCTGAAATTCAGTTCATGTTTCGGCAAAGAAGCAAAAGTATTTTCTGGTTGTTTTTCTTTCTCTGTTTAACCATATTTCCTTTTCTTGTATTCTTTCTGTTGCTAAAGATTCAAGAGGTAATCATGGGTCCATATGATTGATTCATATACCAAAAACTGAGGCTGAAATTCATTTCATGTTTCTGCAAAGAAGCAAAAGTATTTTCTGGTTGTCTTTCCTTCTCTTTTAACCATGTTACCCTGTATTTTTTCCGTTGTTGAAGATTCAGAGGTAATTATTGGTTTAAATGACCGAATTTTGTACCAAAAACTGAGCGCAGGTCTATATTCATCTATTACATTTGCTTAAATACATTCTACCACTATAAAAAACAAAAGAGACAAAGAGAGAAAGAAGTAGAAATGGCTTATGGAGATATAACTGCTCTTCTTGGAAACCTTGAGTTTCTACTGCAATCCGATCCACATCCCATCCTTCATTACAAGGAACAAGTTGAATCTCTCCACGACAAAGTAAATCTTTTGCGAGGCTTTCTGGAGGAATCTGAGAAGAAGAGATATGATCGTGGAAGCATGAAACATTTGGAACTGGAGATCAGAGATGTGTTCTATAAAGCAAGAAAAGTCATTGATTCAAAACTGTTAAATGTTTATGCAGCCAAAAGTTCAAAAAGTTGGAAAAAGGCTCGGAGGATCCTTCGCTGGAGTTTGCGAAAATTAACAGAGAAAGTTGATTTTATACTGAAAAAACTCAACAAAATTAGTCAAAAAACAAAGAATGCTGCCAGCGCAGATTTACAAGCTGGAGAACCTGTGCTTGGCGGTTTATCTTGCCGTGTATACATGGAAAACCATGTTGTGGGTCTTGATAATGACTTGCAAATAGTTAAAGATCGACTCACTCAGTCACCTTTGAGACTGGAAACAATCCCCATAGTAGGGATGGGAGGCGTAGGAAAGACAACTCTAGCTAGAAGACTTTATGAGGATCCTTCTATTGTACTTCACTTTCATGTTCGTTTGTGGGTAACTGTTTCTCAAGACTTTCAAATCAGAATACTTTTGCAAGATCTTTGCCAGCTTGGTAATGATAATGAGATGAATAATGCAGACTTAGCCGAGCATCTATACAAAAGTTTAAAGGGCAGGAGGTATCTAATTGTTTTGGATGATATTTGGTGTACTGAGGCATGGGATGCTGTAAAAAGCATTTTTCCAGATGATAACAACGGAAGTAGAATCATATTAACTAGCCGGCTCAAGGAGGTGGCTGTTCATGCTAACCATGAAAAACCTCATCACATCAAGCTTTTAGACCCAGTTGACAGTTGGAAATTACTGCATCAGAAGTTGTTTGTTGATGAAAGATGTCCCCAAGAGCTGGAGGAAGTTGGAAAAGAAATTGCAGCAAAATGTCAAGGACTACCTCTGGCAATTGTTGTGGTTGCAGGGTATCTCTAAAAATTGACAGGACACGAGATTGCTGAGATAAGTTTGCGGATAGTGTGGCTTCATATGTAACTGGAGACCCACAACAGTGTTTAGACATAATTGCATTGAGTTACAACCAATTACCTCCTCCTTTGAAAGCATGCTTCCTTTATTTTGGAGCCTTCCCTGAAGATCGTGAAATCCCAGTGTCAAGACTGATTTACTTGTGGGTTGCCGAGGGATTTCTAAAGCAAGTGGCAGGGAAAAGCTTGGAAGAGATAGCTGAAGAATGTCTGATGGATCTCATCGATAGAAACTTAATTCTGGTCAGGAGAGTGTCCTATGGCAGAATAAAAACATGTATCATCCATGATATATTGCGGGACTTGTGCTTGAGAGAAGCTGAGAAAGAAAATTTCATGCACGTGGTTAATCACAACAGCCATGTTTTTCATGAAGGCAAAACCAATGCTAAACGTCTCAGTTTCCATATGGATTGTAGCTTCCCCATTCTTTCTACCACTCGCATAGATTCTGTTCTGTGCTTTAGTCGTTTTTCAATGTACTCCTGTTTCAGGCACTCTGCATTCAAGCTGCTCAAAGTGTTGGACATCATCCGCTCTGCATTAAATTGTTTCCCTGTTGAGATTCTACAACTTGGTAACTTGAGATTCCTTGCGTTATCAGTCACTGAGCTTCCATCAACTATATCCCACCTTTGGAATTTGCAAACTCTGGTTCTTAACATTTGTTCTGGATGCACGACTTTACCATGGAAACTGTGGACAATGCAGCAGCTAAGGCATCTCCATTTCAATTTCTGCAGTTTTCTGCCCAATCCTGCAGGGGCAGAAATTAATGGACAAGGTGATTTAGTCCTGCGAAACCTACAAACACTCTCCAAATTGAGCTTCTCAAGTTGTACCATGCAAGTAATTGCTAGCCTTCCAAATCTAAAGAAGTTGGGATTATATGAAACTGCAGAAGCACACGTAACTGAAAAACTTTGGCTTGATCGTGTCTTCCCATCTGGTAACTTGTTTAGTTCAGTTTACCCCATTCAGAGCAACTGCTGGTCCTATATCAGTAATGTTGCTCAACTACATCAACTTGAAATATTAAAACTGAACTTTATAAACTTATTTGCTGAAGAAAGACGATGGGTTCCCTGTGTGGATGAATTTCCACCAAACCTGAAGAAGTTGACTCTAAGTTCCAGCTACCTACCATGGAAAGATATGAATGTTCTTTCTATGTTGCCTAATCTTGAAGTGCTCAAACTGAAAAATAATGCATTTGTAGGATCAGACTGGGAACAATATGAAGAGGGGTTTTCCCGGCTAAAGTATTTGCTTATTGATAAGACAGATCTTGTCCATTGGAGAGCAACCAGTACTCAATTTCCAAGTCTTAAGCACCTTCGCCTTTTTCGCTGCTGCTGCCTTAGAGAAGTTCCTCTTGATTTTGCTGAAATTCCTTATCTCCAGATAATTGATGTATACGGTTCCTATGATGCTGTTAGGTCAGTTATGCAAATTAAACAAGAACAAGAAAGTGTGGGAAATGATGATCTTCTTGTTCGTTTTGACTCTGCAGTTTAAGAAAGGAGGAATGAGACATTGTTTCTCACTGGTACATTTCCTTCAACAGCATCTACCTTTATTAATTTATACCATAATTTTTGTGTCATTATAATGGAGATTCAACACATAGGCTGTAAATCCCAATTGACAATTGCGGGAAATTAATTTCTGAAAGTATCAGTATGGCATCTAGTCCTGGAAATCTGAAACTAGTCTTCAGTATTGTTATCCATATGATTTTGTATGGTGGAGGCATGCAACGCTGCATTTAAACAGCATGATCTTTCAATCTATATTGTAAGTATAGATAGGCAGTGTCAATGGAGCATAGCATCTGTGCGTTTGCTTCTGGGCTCTTACTTCATTAGATGTTTACTTTCATTCCAAATAAAGCTGACTGATAATTAAAAAAAAAAAAAAAGGGAAGTGGAGCTCAGGACATTAGATTATTCTCATCAAGTGGAATCTAGGAATGTCTGTCACAAATAATTATCTGGCTCTCTAGCTATAACTTTGGAATTGCTTGCAACTTTAGGCCATCTTGTTTCATCAAATGCTTCTTTCTGCTATTTAAAGCAATAATTTTGTTACACAACCTTCCTTATGGTTTTCAGAACTTAAAGTTGTGGTCGTAGATAGTACCTTCAAATTTAAGAGAACTTAGGTTTTGAGTAACTGCTACAGTTCAGTCTGTGTCATACATTGATCTTCATTAAACAAAGTCTTGATTTACTTTTAGCAGCATTACAACTAGATTCTTCAAAAGTTAGATTCTTCAAAATAAACTTTGTGCGTTAACTAGCTTTGCTTTTTCAGGGAAGTTTCTAAAAGTATGGACAAGGCTACCTCCAAATAGACATCCCAGGAAGATGCTCGTAAAAATATGAAAAAGGGCCACAAGACTGCATCTTGCACACATCCTCGGTAAGATTACAGAAATTTCATTAAACTTGATACTGTTGATAGAGGATGCATCAGCATCCAGTAGGTGTATGATGGCATACTTTAAGCGTGTGTTTATAATAATGACATCTTGTATTACTTGGAAATACTGCTTTTCTGTTGTTTCACTTCATAGGGTCACCTTTAATTTAGCTTAGGAAAGATAAAAAGTTGGTGCATTGTGAACGTTTTGAAAAGTTGGTTACCTCCTGTTCTTCTATAGCAGTGCCTCTCTTCTGCTTCCTCAAGCTAATGCTGTTAATTATTTGTTTATATGAATCAAGTAGATCTGTTGTAACGCCCTGCTCCCATGGGCTGGCCTAATAACTTTTTGAGCTGAAACCACGAGCTCAGAGTGGTTAACCCAAAGTTATTAGTAACCCAACGGGGCAGACATTGTATTTCTTTTCCGTTTCCTTCTCCGTCCCGACGTGGGACAGATGTATGGGGTCACCCCCACCTAAGGACTTTGCATCCTCGCAAAGCCTGTACATCTGTCCCACATTAGGACGCAGAAGGAAAATGAAAGGAAATATAATGTCCCTCATCGTGACGTTGTAACATCCCCGTAAATCCATCACACGTTGGGACGGAGAAGGAAAAGGAAAGGGATTATAATGTCCGGCCCGTTGGGTTACTAATAACTTTTTGTTAACCATTTTGAACTCGTGGTTTCAGCTCAAAAAGTTATTGGTCCATCCCGTGGGCGCGGGGTGTTACATCTGCAGAACATAGGAGCTGAAAGTACTTTAGTACTCTTTTTATACTTGTCCGAATGACAAGCAGTAATCCTCTTAAAGGAGATAGTCATCTTAATATTGCTACACTTGAAGATACTTTATATGTTTCTCAGAAGTAGGTGGGATTATCAATCTTTAATAGGGAGATCTACATTATACCTCTTGAAATGATACTGAAGTTTGATAATTAACGTCTCAATTGTTCTCATTTCTTTGTATAGTATACACATGATTTACTGTGTTATCAGAAAATAAAAAGTAAGAAAATGAAAAAAGTCCAAGCTTTATAAACTACCTATAGAAGTCACTTGAAGTCAGGATGTTCTTTCCATGTGGTTCACAAAGCTGTCCGCTCGTGGAGGAGATATTGAAAAGTAAATGAGAAGGAAATTTGAACAATGACTCTTAAGACTTTAGGTGACTCAGATTTCTGTTTCTCCTGTTTCCATTGCATGTGAACCTGTCCAGTGAAGTTGTTGGCTCCCCTAATTCTTCTCCTGGCTTAATTACTTCAACATACCACAATTAGAAAAGATGTGATTGAGTTGCTGGGCCTTGAATTCCTCAAGGTGCAATTACCTAAGAGCTGGTATACTTCAGGTTGTATCACCTGGGAATTTCGGCTGTTTCCAGAGTGAGAAAGATGGCTTTATCTTAGTAACAACGAGGATAGACAAAAGCCAATTGTCAGATCAAGCAGTTTACTACTTGAAATTTGATTATTTTCTTGTTGATCCAGAAACAAGTGTACTCATTGCCTTCACTTTCATCTCGTACAATTTGATTGCCTGACTGGCTAGCATACTTGCACGGATGCCTTTTTATTTTGTCCTAGACTTTTTAACTCTTTGAACTTATTTACACCTTTTGCCATCAAGCCTTTTCCTGTAATGTTAATTGTATTGTATTGTGCTCTGAGGACATATTTTTGTCAAGCTATATGAAATTCTTCCTGCTGGTCATCTGTAAGGTAGTACAGAACATTGAAAATCATAGACGATTAATCTCACAGACAAATCTCAGTCATATTTCTGTCTTGTACTGATTTGTTCGCCTATCCAACTCTGGTGCACAATTTGTTAATTTTTGTTGATGGAATGTTGGTACACGGTGGAATGGTTAGTTGGTCTGTAGTCCAACTAAATGAAATCGCCCCTTCTTTCTGAGCTGAAGAAACGCTGCCTTTCATATTATGCAGGTTTCAAAAGAAGATTTTGGAGTATATTTCTGCAATTTTCTATCTTTAACCATGTATTTGAAAAGGTTAGTAGCAGTCACTTTGTAGCAAAAGGGAATGAAAACAGTGGGATGGATGGGATTCTGTAAGGGAGTTGGACTGCTAAGAGACAGGAACAACAAGAGACTTAAACTGATTAGTAGCGAAGTAAATTTGTTCTCTCTACTTGGGATGACTTCTGATCTTGTTTGATCAAATCCTGATGTACTTGCAATGTGATTTCTGTCATCTATCTAGATTTACAATTACTAGTTGCCTATGGTTAAAATTGCATCCTTACAAAATTTGGCAACCTGCAAATATAGAGGAGGAAGATCTAAAGCCGTAGTAAATTATTTTCTGCTCTTTTCTGGGGCTTCCTTCATTTCCCTCCATGAGAACTGGACCTGAAAGCCTTTGAAGGATATGAGATCTCATTTGGATACTTTGGCTAAAATGTGGCAATACTACCATGAATGGATCCGGGTAACAAGTAAGCGGGGAAAAAGCATACAAATTGCATCAAAACTCCTTGGTGTCTAACTGGTTAGGTTTCTGGATTGCTAATTCAATTTGCCCTCTTGAGATATGCTAGCTCAACGGGTGCTGCACTCTCTCTGTGGTTGATGAGACGCTAGAGACTCATATCTGTGTTTGCTGCACGTGGGAATAATGCTATCACACCCCAACATAAAATTCAATGTGAGATGATTTACTTCCTATAGGGAAGGGATTGTGTTTGTCGCTAAAGCATATTGGTGTTTGGTACCTTCAGATTTAATCTTATATGTAGGATTAGTGTAACAAAATCATTGCGCGAACAAGTGTATTATATATCCTTGTTATCTGTTCAATGAGAACTCATAAATTTTAAGATACTTTTTATATGTCAAACCTCTAAAGTCGTTTGTATAAATTAAAATTTTATATTTATGGAATACATAAAATGGTCTAATAAAAATATCATATCACCTAAGGCAATTAGAGTAAATATTTAGTGAAAATTATGGATGATGATCACTAATATATATATATATATATATATATAATTGAAAGGAGCGGTGAGATTTAAGGAGGATGGAGGGAAAGGAGAATTTGAACTCAAGACCTCTAAATTTTGAAGTCTCAATTTTTAGACAGTGGATCAAAGCCATTGGACATGTAATATATTCAATTTATTATTTCTAATGAACGGATTCAACTTGTTTCAATGCAAAACGGTCGTTTGTCTTCAGATATTTTTCTCCAATATACACAAAAGAAATATTTTGCTGTTCCTCTAAAATTGTAATAATTAGAAGGGACTAACGGGCTAGGCCCAAATTAGTCTACCCAAGTTTTCAGGTTGACCCATTTCTGAACTAGGGTGAATTGGATCAAATTATAAGGCCCACCTATTTTAGTAACTATCCACTAAAGCACAATGTTCTTTTTCCTTTTCTGTTCCCTTTTTGGCAAAGAGAGAGAAATGGTCGTTCTTTTGCTGATGAAATGGCACTTTTTGAACATTAAGAACTAGGATTAAAGTTTGAAATATTTGGGCAAAAAATTGAACAGTCCAAAAACACCTTTAGCTGAAAGTATGGATGAAGGCCTTTTTAGGAGATTCTTTGAGCTGAACTAGGGATGGACATTCTTTTGGATGCCGGTGTTATATTGATTTCCAGAAGGATGATCACTTTTTGGATAAAGATCCAAAAGAAAGAATCACGCTTTCACTTTATACCATTGTTCTCTTCTAAATCTTATTCCCCTTTTATTAGATTCTTGGTACCATTCCATTTTTTCCAGCGGCGAGGGATGTGATTTAAGAAGCGAGGAGATGAAAAGAATTTGAACCCATGATCTCTATGTTTTGAAGTGTCAATCTTTAATAAGCCCTTTCACTATCTTGAACTTTTTTCCTCTTATTTTTATATAGAAATTTGGTAAATCAGATGACTTTCAGATGGAGTTTTTTTTTCTCTTTTTATATTTTGTGGAAAGTTCTGGTTGGAAAAACCTAACTGAATTTCTTTTTAATGCAATGACAATAGTTAATTTTAAGAAAAATTTTCAATAGGAGTGGTGGAAGTTTACTAATTCATAAAAAGATAGGAAAATATTTGTTTAGTTTCTAAACACGACCATTTTTACGTTCGCCACATAAGCATTTATCATCCCCCTTACAATAAAATGTTAAGATTGTTTATCAAAGCCCCCACAAAGGACACATATTTGTACAAGTCGCAAAGCCAAAAAAAAATAGAAAATACTATACGGGAAGTAAGCTTGTAAAATATTTTTGAGTATTGAATATTTCCTTCTTTTCCCAAAATATCAATGGATTGGAAGTATTTCCTCAACTGAGCTCTCAAGTCTAAATCATTGGTTGATAAAGACATTAGTTTGGTAATTTATTTATAAGACTCTGGTATACTTTTCAAATACTCCCTTTGAGATTCTTACTTGAACCACAAAAAATCTCATCAATACTAGAAGAACTTTTGGTAGTAATTCTAAAAGGAAAAAAAATTCTTCAACAATTCACTATATAGGAAAAGAACATGAGATTACCCCTAGCACTTGTCTTGTTATTAAAAACAATTGCAAGCATGCCAAACAATTGACTAGTATCCATTTCTATTATGGAAAATGCTCTATGTGACAGACGAGTTAATACGATAAAAATAAAGATAAAGATGATCATCTCATTGATTTCAAAGATTTCTATGTTTTTGTTTATCACTTAAAAAAGTAGTGAGAATTTTTAACTCGCGTTTTTTAGGTGAACTCTTCCATTGCACTGATTACTTTAATACCACCAACCAAGAAGATGCATAAAGTCATTGGAAGTGTCGGCTATGCTGTAAAATTGAACACAGCAATATGAAAGCCTTCAATTCAAAGATCCATTTGGTACAGCATGACAAGAACGGCACATAAAAGCTTAATAAAACCTTGTCCCTTTTTTGGTACAGTGATTTGATGTACCAATTTAAGAAGCCCTTGTCTGTTTTAGCCTCTACCTCCCATCTTCCAAGAGAAAAATAAATAAATAAATAAACTGTGAAAAGATAATCCTAGGTTGTTTTGCAACATTCCATGAAGAAAAAAAATAGTTTACTGGATTTTCCCATTGGCCTTTATAGCCTGTGAGGTATCCAAATGTTTGATGAAAGTGGAAAACATTTTCTCTTTGGTGTTTACTGCAGCAAAACATTTTCAGGTACAAATTACCTCTATCAACTAGAAACCCTAATAATCAAGTAAAACTTCATCTTCTAGGATTGGCTTTCTTTAATATATTCTTCGATATGAACAAGTTTTTAAAGCTTTAAAACTTGTTCTTCAATTGGTGGGCCTAAAGGGCATTTTTGTTTGTTTTATCCTCCAAATATTTTTCACTTTCTAGCTCCAGATTCTTCTGACTTGTAACTATACTTCATGTCTGATTAGAGATAATTAACCGAATAAGAAAATCTCATCTGGGGTGGTCATTATATGCAAACACAAAAAATTAGCATAGACAACACAGCTAAGGCACCACATTCTGAGAAGACCACAAATGAAAGGAGCCAAAGGCTTGCATGTGCTGCATGTGAATATGAAAGCCACCAAACAAAACAAAGAGCAAAGAAGCTAACACATGCACGATATACCCTTTATAGATTCCTTCCATTTATCATTATTTCAACATGTACTTGTCAACTCTATATACAATTTTGGTGGGGTTGAAGAGTCTTCAATTCCTTAATTGTTAATAATTGCCAACAATGTCTTCATTATGATTATGTTGTTCATGAAAGAGCTTGCTCACATGTGGGCTAGCTATGTATTTAGTAGTTAGATTTGTGATTTTCACCACCTCAATCATTCATCCCAAGAACTGGAAAAAGAAGCTAATGAAGGAGCAATAACTGTAATCTTTGCTGCATTATTAATCTAGCATATGTAGATTTCTTTACTGCTTTAGCATGGTGCTGTGCTGCCAAAATCAAAACTTTGTTGATTATCGTTAGACAAAGTTGATGAAACTTTTGTTTGTTGCTTGTGCAAAAAAAAATGTAATCATCAACTTTATTAGCTTTATCATGTTGTGGGCTCACCATGATTCCTGCTAAGACATTCATTTCTCTCCTACTCTACCTTTCTGATTGGGTAATTAATTGATCAGTGACTACCTTTCGCCTGCATTTTGTGAGCAAAAGCAGTTTCTAGGCAAATTCTATTTTGGACCTCGCAAATTCTTGCGCTTTTTCCAAATTGTACTCTGATTATAAGGTCCCGTATGCTTTAAATTCCTTTCCAGTTGACTCGTGTTACAAAACCTTTAAATTTTTCCCGGAAGCATAACACGTCTGTTGGACACTATTGCTTGGATAAGTTGTCAGTTTTGTTTTTTTTTTTTACTTATTTTTTTGGATAAATTGGTGGAAGGGTGTTTACAAATTAGACGAAATGAAAGAACATTTTCAAGTGCAATTAATACTTCATCTGAGTCATAGTAAATCACAAGTAATGGGATTCAACACCAAATTCAGGCAATAGTAAGATCAACTACATTGACAATCCCAGATTTAGAGATGCTTGTTTTATGTAAAATTTGTTTGGGGGTGAACTTGAAAGCATTAACATACTTTTGTGTTGTCTCGTTGTATCTTTTTTATGATCTCTCAGTAAAATCAAAATAGAGAAATTACTACTGAAACAACAGAAATAGAGTATTTTCCTTTAGGGAGGGTCGGATAGGTAGCAATGTGAGAGAATGGTAAGTAGAACGTTTTCGGTTCAACGACTTTCACTTTTTTTTTTTTAAAAAAAAAGTATATTCCTTAAAAAAAGAAAAAGAGAAAAGAATATTTTATTATGAAAAAAATATGACATGTAAATGCGCCTATATTAGCCTGCATTGCAATCATGTCATCTAAAGTTTTATACTTATCACTTTCAAGATGGATGGGCGCTGAATTCTAGGATTTCCAGACATACCCTGTTTGTTCTAAACCTTAGACATCCAAAACATGCAAATCTGGATAGTTCCAGTCTTTCCAGCTAAGAGGTGTTTAAGTCATCACTTCAATTAATTACACTTAATTTCCACTTTTCATTTGGTCACACACACCAACAAAACGCCAAATTTTCATTTGTTAGTAAATGGATCAAGCTTTAGCCACTCAGTTTTCCCTGCTGTCTTCATATTGCTGGAAATATTGTTCCAGCTGAAGTTGCTAGGCACATGGACCACCCTTTGAAGGTAAATGACAGCACTCAAATTGAAACACCAAACACCCAAATGATGAAGACATCACAAAGGCCAAAAACCAGTGACCTACCAGTCATTCAGTGCTAATGGGATCGAAGTTCAAATACCCTACCCGAAAGTAAGTTCGGTGCACGAGGCTTTTGGGGTGAGTTGATCAATTTATCAAGTTAATTTACACGACTGATATTCATATATATCGTTTTCAATTAATAAGTATATAATTGGAATAATGTATATACACATTAATTCATTCGTATGTCTACACGACTAAATTAAGGACAATATTTATATCCATTATGTATACATTTAGGAAAAATTTCTAACAATTTTGCTTCTACCACTGATCTATCACAGAAACCTCTCTTGAGGTTTCTGACAATTTCACTTAGCTTCCCTTAGGTTTAAGTAATTATAATTACCTCCCTTGGTATAGTAAAGTACCTATAATGCCCTCCACTTGGTAGATAATTCACAATTTAAGACAATAGATTTGCAAAACCAAGGTTTCTCTATCTCATATCTCTTTTTGCTCCTTTCCTTTTCTACATATTATACTACTATGTCCTCTTTTTATTATCTTCAGTTTATAGATATTAACAAATTGAAATTATAAAATCAATAGAGGAGCAAATTATGTGTCAAACTAAAACGAAATGAAAAGAATCACGGTGATAGAGAAATAACAATAAATTGATGATTGAAATGCGAAGGAAAAAAATGTGAAATTTGTTGTATTTTGTCTGTTATCAAGAAAATTTTTTGTAAAATACCAATGATTTACATAAGGATTTCTTTCATAGGATTAGTAATTGTTGGTTATCATTTTGTTATAGATGTAGAATTTATTCTCTACTTCTTAGATGTTTATATTTTTAAGGACATGGGAGTGTTATAACAGCGGTTCTAGACTAGATTAGCTTGTATTCAAAAGGTGTTGGGGCATTGAGTTTTAATTTTGGGGTATAAAATTGGTTGTCGATGGGTGTGTGTGTCAATTTTTTTTTTCTTTTGCCTGACAAGCATTAATGCTATATATGCAATTTGGGATCATTTGGATAGCTACTTAGATTTGAAATTAGAGTTTACGCTTGGGTAGTTGTTAGGAATCAAGACGGTGGATTTGTGCAAAGTATGGAAAAAAAGTTTTGTACAAAAGAGCAATTTAGGATTTTTGAGAGAAAATCGAACTTGTTAAACCTACATTGTTTACATAAATAGTAAAAATAGGGGAGGTATGTGTAATTTTTAAAACCTAATCAGAGCTCTTTGCAATTATTATAAATCTCGGATCAGGGTTTGTGAAATTATCCCTTTCTCTTTGAATGCCTATTATTATCATATTAGGCGTATTAGGTGATGTTCATAAATCACATAAAAGTCATCATCGTTTCTTTGACAAAATACAGCCTAGAAGTTTCAATTGTAATATGGACCACTCCGAATTGTCGGTCACCTTTATATGCATAGAAATATATACGTAGAAATCCTTCCTCCGAAATTTAATTTTAGTGTTTACAAAATGATTCAACACCATTAATACTTAATTAAATCAAAATAAAATAGTCTCTTATCAAAGTGTAGGAGATGCAAAATACCCACTTAAATCGAGTAAAAAAAATGTCCCTTTTTTTTCTAAATTTTGATAACCCTTTTTTATTTATTTTTTTTTTTTTACCGTCCTACTCTTAACCCTACTTCTAAAGGGAATTCAATAGAGCATTTTAGATTAGTGTAACATCTTGTACTCGTTAAATTTATAATTCAGAGGATAAAGTTTCAACTCTCAATTTGCCGCTTGAGAGAATGATAAATCATGCCCCTAGTTGACTAGCTGCACCAACTCAATATTTTTCTTTTCTTTTTTCAATTGAAAGCCAATCAAAGGGGTCAACAGCATTGCTTCATCGCAGGCCAAAGTCCTGAAAGCAACCCTTCTCCACTGGCTCCTCTTTTTTGACAATGACACCCACTTTCCCTCGCTCAAATTCACCACGTAACGGAACCACTACTTCTTTCTGGAATTTGAGGGATATATTGTTAAAAACAATTATCTTCTGTCAAAGAAAAAACAAAACTAGTGGACAATTTTGTCAAAACATCCTGGGCGGACAATTAGCTTCTGCTTAATTATGACTTAATCCGTTAGGATTTCATTATCCAATCTTAAAAAGAAAGAACATCAGCAAAACCAAAAACTTAGTTAATACGGGGAAAACCAAAGAAACAAGAAGCAATAAAGAAAACAAAAACTTTGACCTATGTTCTTGACATTAATTAAGGGAAATGTTATTTACACTCTAATTTTTTGTTAATCACAGTTCTACTGTCCTTTTTATTATATGGTTTTCAGTTAGGAGACTATATGATAAAATAAATGGTAGTCGTGCAACTAACAAAATATCAAGTGTAAATAACGTTTTCTTAATTTAGTTGTCTGCGCATTTGTTAACTATAATGAGAGTCTAAAATAGTATACTTCTATTGGAATAATTACATAGTTCTTAGAAAATTCTTGACCAATATATTATGTTTTAAACTATAAACTTTTGTCCTAAAACATAATGCACGTTGAGGGTTTCTATTTTATAGATCCTATTAACAAGAATTGATCTTAATTTCTTAAGCCGATTTCTTGTTGCAATTAGATATCTGACTAATTTGTAATGTATGTTGAGCTTTTTTGAAGTAATTTGGTGTAGTAATGTAACATCAACACAATTAAGTAATGACCAGAGCTATTTGAAGTTCTTTTTTTTTTTCTGGGTAATTAATTAGAGAACGACTTGAGTCTGCAGCACTAATGGGGATGCTAAATATGTAGTTTAGCTAAAAGCCTTATATCTTTGCTGAAACTTTAAGGCTTTTAGAAATATATAGCATTATTAAATATTTTTGCCCTTTTAGAAAATGTATAATTATCGGTTAGCCCTTCATCATTAAGGTAGATGAATTTGCTCATTCAGGTTGGGGAAAAGGAAAAAATAAATAAAAGTTTAGTCTCCTCACGAGTTTCTAGTCTGATCAACTAATTTGTCCCTCTTCCTCAGATTTTTACAAAAAAAAAAAAAAAAAAAAAACTAAATTAGTTCAATTTTTAATTTTCAATTTCAACCAAAATAGCTAAGGACATCATCTAAAAATTTGATCTACATTTGTAAAGATATGTAAAATGCTATCATTTAATGGAAATTGAAAATGATCTTAACAAAAATAAAAAATAAATTAATAAAAAAATGACTAATTAATTTGGTTTTTGTGAGAATATGAGGGATTAAAGAGATCCATTTCCAAATGAAATGTTCTAAACTAATAATAATAAGATTAATATTTTATACACTGACAATATATACACCGTTACTATTAGATGCATGACAACTCATCGAAATTTAAATTTAAAATCTAAATTTTACTCATTTGTCATGTATTCAATCGTGATAGTGTATACACTGTCAATGTCTATAAAATTTACTCATAATAATAACCTTTTGTTAAGTACAAGTTTAGGGCATAATCTAAGTTGTGATCAAGGTAGATTGGTATATGCAAGAAATTTCTCTAATGATAATTGGGACCACCAGTGTTAATATGATTCTGTTTCTTGTAAGAACAAACCTTCGTACCAAAAACAAAAACAAAAGCCTTCGTACTGAAAAATAGTAAAACTTAGAGAAATTTAGCAAATATATAAGTTGCAATAGTGCTCTACTTCGTGCTACAAAACATGTAAAGCTTAGAGAAAAGGGTTTTGGCAGATACTGATTTGCAATAGTACTTTGCTGCACTAAATTGTACTATAGTACTCTCCGAATGGTGGAATCCACCTTAGTTTATATATTGACAGCCAATAGACTGTTCCATTTCCTGATTACATATATATGGTACTTTATAAAAGTCGAATGGACATACCTTTCCAAATGCATCTATGATAATGCAATCAAACTTTTATGCCTCCCCTCCTCCCAAAAAACAAAAACCACAGAACCCAAAAAAGTGAAAAAAAAAAAAACTAGAAGACAAAATCAATAATGCAATCATGAAAGGAAGAATGAAACTTCACTAAAAGTTGTTTCAGTTCTTATCCAAAAGAGATAGAGAGACTCGAAAAAAAAGTAGATGGTAAGTTCAACCCTCCATATGCAATCTATTCACGGGATTTTTTATCCTTACTAACATGTACACGCATGCATATGAAGGAATGACATTATAGTATCAATTAGCATTCTGACACGTGATGTGCACGAGTTTACATTTCAACCTTCAAATTGATGAGTGAAAATTTGAAGTAAAAGAAAATTTTTTTATAACTTGTAATTTAGTTTTTTACTTTTAAAATATATTTACATTTTTATCTTTAAAATAAAAGCACCATGTTGAGTTATTTGTAACATAAATTTGGATTGAATGGTGTCAACTTTTCTTTTAAAAAAGTTTATAGTTGATTTTGTGTCCATCCTCCAAATTAAAAGGTAAAATTTGAAGTAAAAGAAAAAAAAAACTTCTAACCTGCAATTTGGTTTAATATTTTTAGAATTTATTTAACTTTATCTTCCATATATGAAAATTATGTAAAACCAAGAATTGACTATAATGATTGCAAGTATTGACATCTGAAAATGTAAATAATGGTTGCAAGTATTGACATCTGAAAAAGTAAATAAAAAACGGATAATATCTTATAATATATCCAACAATCACAACAAAAATAATAAAAAAAATATTTAGAATATAAAAATGACATAATAGTATTCACATTTACATATGAAGAAAACAATAAAAATACACAAAATAACCAATAATACCAAATGTTATTCTTAGTGGTTGGATTTTACACTTTTATTCAAAACTAATTAGCATCGAATTTAGATCAGATATATACAAATTAAGTAAATATAGTTTATGATCAAATGCTCTATATCTTTTTTAAACTATATTGTTACTTTTTTATTTTTGATAGGACTGATGTTATTTTTATAATTATTTTTTATCAAAAATAAAAAATTTTAAATAAAATTTTCCACTTTGAAAGGCCAGCAGGACTTTGTTTTAATTTAGTGATTTCATAATTTAGGTATCATGAATAGTCCGATTATTAAGTTTTTAAAGTCATGACCATTGATTATTATTTCTTTTTCTATATATATAATTTGTCCTTTTAGTTAGAATTACTGAATTAAAGGGTAAATTATTATTATTTACTTTTAGTAGGACTTATGATGTCTCATCTCTATTTACCCTCACATGAATAAACTTCAAACCAAATTCCTACATTATGGAGCCACTTCTTACATTTTAAATTCAAAAGGCATGAAGGGATATTTAATAAATAAAAAATCAAAATTGAATTAAAAAAAGGAGTTGGAAGCATTATGATTTGACTATTCTAAAAACCCTTTTTGCAATTCATATAAATATAAATATAGATATATTGAGTTGATGTTTACATTGTCTCCATCTATTATATAATTATTGAAGCATTAGAGCCTGCAGTTTAGCACATACACATTTGGGTGATCATCCATGTGCTCCGTTTCGTTTATTCATTTTTTTAAAAAACAAGTTTTTCATATACAAATATTACAGTAACACATAAATAAAAATAATTTCAAAAACACCACATTCATGTAATATATCAAAAACAACTCCAAATATACAATAAATGAAAGATAAAATCTACACCATTTTTTTCTTCCATCTATCACCGTCACCCACCACCACCACCCTTACCCACCACCGCCATCATTCCCTTCTTTATTTCCCTCCCTCTCCCTCCTCTTCTTTCCTTCTCTTTCCTCTCCCTTCCCCTTCCCCTCCCCTTTCCTGCCACACCCTACCCCTCTCTTCCCCTTCCTATGATTTGGCCATGATGTCATGACCAAAAACCTTGATTTGGCCTCAACCAAATCGAGGAGGGATGAGTCGTGGCAAGGAAAGGGAGGGGAAGGGAGGAGGGGAGGAAAGAAAGGGAAGAGTAAGATGGGAGGAGAAAAGAGATGGAGGAGGAGGAATAAAGAGAGGGAGGAGATGGTCGCAATGATGGGTTAAAAAATAATATAAAAATTTTTAAACTTTAAAAATATTCCAAAAACACCTTCGAAAATTTCATAAAAAACATTTATAGTGAAAATTTTTTATATATACTGTTATAATAAAATATTTCAAAAATACCTCAAAAAATAACTAATCCAAACGGAACAACTCTTGTGAAATCGAGAAAGGTTAGAAGATATCGCAATAGCAATGATGAAACTTAAATCTTGACACATTCCTTTGAAAAGAATAACTTCAAAATCACTAAAAGAGCTTTTTTACGCTGATCAGTGAAGGAAAACAAAGAAGGAAATAATGCTATGGTTTATCCTATTCAATATGACATCATGTCATCCACAATGCAGAAAGCTTCACAACTAAGATATCTACCATTGTTGGCTGCTGAACAGAAGTTTTTCTGAAGGACAATAATAAGTTTTTGTGGGAAAAGATAAGTATTGAAGAAGTGGGGTAGGAGGGTTTGCCGAATAAGCGTCTGCTTTCACGTCATGCACCATTTTTGGTGGATCCAAGTTCACTTTTGGTCCCAGTAGGAAACAGAAGACACAGGACTTCTGATTTGCATGATAATGAATATTCTATTCTCTCTCTTTTTCCTTTTTCATCTTTTTCCGTGGATTATTGACACAAGAATATCTTCAAAGGATATTGTCAGTGAGTGGGTTTTACACACACACACAGACAAATAGGGATAATTTTAGAAACCTCCCATGAGGTTTTTGACAATTTCACTAGCCTCCCCTGAGGTTTATAAAATTACACTTACCTCCTTTGATAGAATCATGGGCCCAATTACTTATATCACATGGGGAGAAATTACTCATATATCCTATGACATTATGTCTTATATAAACTAATATCTAAAGATTGGGTAATTAGAGCACTAATTAGCTATTAATAACTAATTAACAAAAATAACTATTGAGAATTTTTTAATGATGAACAGTGACTCGCAATTATAAAACAGGCTAGTTGATATACCATATGACGCTATTTTATAATTGATAAAACTTGATAATGATCAGAAACCAGTTTATATACAGAGTGAAAAGAAGGGCTTTGGTAAAAGAAAAAATATAGGGCAAAAGAAGATTGTTCATGAGAAAATTTTCTTTGAAACTTTTAAAACTATAATAGTTGTAAAGTAATTTCATGGAAGTAAATGAGAAAGAAAGGAAAAGAAAGGTAAAATTCAAAAATTCTTTCTATTTAAAATCATAAGAATCATAGCAAACCTAATATTAAGTGTGATGACCGGTCTGTTTTACTGAATCTTGTGATTATTAGTGCAGTTTTATTACTTATTTTTGTTGCCTAATGTACTGAATGTAAACTTTTTGAGTAGTGAAATGTGTGTATTAATTGTTTCTAATACAACTTATGTACATGTATTCGGGGGTAGTTATGGGTTAAAGGATTCATCTCTCTCCTATAATACTTTTTTAATATTACTTTTTCTGATTTGGACTAATTTTGTTACTAAAATGTTAACCTCAAGGAGGTTTCTAAAATTATCCCCACACAAATATACAAGAGTGTGTGTATGTGAGTATGCACATACAAATACACATATATTATGTGCGTGTAATGTTAGACAATGAGTTATTTCAGTGTCATTTTATCTGATGTTTGGATAGCAAATTTTTTCAAAAAAAATTTTCGCTTACATCATAACACATTTCCCAACCACCTTTTTATCTCACATACATTACATTACAAAAAATGATACAGTAATTATTTCAAATAATTATTTGGAATAGGTGCCATGTTTAAACTTTCCGCTTTCAGTTTTCTGAGTTTAACATGTATTGTAGACGTGTGTTTTCAAATTAAAGAACGTTTTCCATGTTCTGTTAGTCCTTCTACAAATATATAATTGGTTTAAATGGTAATCCCTCAATTATTTAATCTTGGCTTCCTTCTTTTTTTTTTTGCTTGCCATCTTTGGAGAGGTTAAGATTAATATTCTCCATTTTCTTGGTCATAAGATAATTCAATATGGTTATTTTTTAATGAAAGTTTTTGTCATTTAGTTGATAATATCAGGGTATTGACTAAATAAGAATAGGTTATGTCAATTTTATGCAGAATAAAGATTAACCTAATCGCATTCCACTTAGTTGCAATAGCTGCAGATTTATATTCTTGGAACAAAGATGGTTTCTTTTTTATAGAATTTTCCATAATAAATATTCTAATCAAGAAAAGTTATGGCCTACCCATAGAAGTTTCCAATAGCTTACAAATTTAAATTAATAAATGGAATAAAAATAAATGAAGAGCAAAATCTTTTTTTTTTTGGTAGTAAATTTTCCTTTTCAATTTGTTGCGCACATCTTGGGGAAAAGTTGAATACTGTGGTGAATTTGTACTGATGACAATGAAAGACTAGCTTAGAAGAAAAGGAGTTTGACATTTTCATATAGGGTATCCAAATTTTTAGTTTGTTGAAATTGTATCATCTTCTTTTCCTCACAATTAAGCAAGTAATTAGTAAACCAAATGTATAATAACACTAAAATGTATACCAAATTAACTCTAAATGTATAATAACACTAAAGTAAACCAAAAACACCTCTGTTTGGATGGGTGTGTTTTTCAAATACAATAAAAATTTTTAAAAAGTACTCTAAAAGGTAATCTAAAAATTAGTTTAAATTGTTTTAAAATTTTAAAGAATATCTCAAAATATATTCTAGAAACTCTTCTACTCTTAAATATCCCAAAATATTTTCTGAAAATATCCTAAACTATAATCTAAAAACTCTGTTACGGCAAAATTTTTCAAAAACACCCCAAAAAACAGCTCATTCAGACGGAGAATATTTAAGGGTATAAATGTATAATAACACTAAATTGAATCGCGCTCTCTTTTAATAGTATATGTATACCATAGGGAGTAGCCTAACCACCCCCAAAAGGAAAAAAGAAATAGAAAAAAAAATAAGAAGAATGAAAGAGTACCTCTTCAATCCACACCAGTTTTTTACATTTGGCACTGCTAAGCATCTGCAGGCTTGACCGTTCCCAAGTTGTTTACTACTAATTCTTATTCTTTGAATTGGAAGACCAACAAACTTCCATATTTGAATATTCAAATAGTCATGAAGTCCCATGTCTCTTCTTGTTTACTTGCTATTTCTTACTCCGAAAGCACAAAAGCTTATACCCCACCGGCCACCACACACCTCATTTTCTTGTTGAAAATCTTTATATCAGTAGCTATCTTCACAATGCCAATCTGCCATCATCATTTGGAAAATATTATTGTATTAAAAATCAATCCGCCCGCTCCCCATAACCCCCTTGAAAACGACCTGTCCAACCAACCAAAAGAAATACAAGCCTTCCGGAAACTCTTCCTCAGTTGCTCTGAATTCGCAGAAAAACAGGAATGTGACCTGATCGCCCTTCACATTCTTTTCTTCCTTGTATTCCATTTTCACTGACAAAGAGGAGAATGAGAATGCAGAGTCGCGAACCCATCACCAATAATTCATTTTGGGGCTGCAACAATTACAGAGATCGGAATCAACAAAGCATGGACGAAGGTATCATTCTCTCATGATGCTACATTTATTGTCCGAGTATATACACTAATTCACAGTCTATCAGTACTCGTGTATCATCTACATTGTCTTGTGCAATTAACGTTGAAAATCGAGAAACCCTTTTCTCGGCACATAGTAATCCTTGATTCAATCTCCCTTGGTGACAATATCTCCACTTTACGGGGTCTAAAGAGGTAAGTATAAAAGTTGAGAAATGAACCACGAGACCATATATATAAATGCACGTGTTATTGCATTCTCTGAATTTGCACTATGTTTCACTGTACAGGTTTTGAATCCCCGACTCGGTGTATGAAAGAATTTTAAAGAGATTATTTCCTGACTCTTGGACCAAAACTCAACGATTACGGTTGATTCTAATCACCACTGTCCTATTGCGGGTTCTGCAATCATCCCTCAAATTCCAAATTAATCCTGTGGCCAAATTCCCGTTATACCTCTACTAACCAATCCTTAAATTTCATCACCCATTGCCCCCTACCCCACCAATACTTCAATCCAAAAAGGGTGCCCCCACCGAATTTAACTTTTCTCCAAGGACCAAAAGAATCAAAAGGCATATACTAAGAAGCTTTTAAGGGCCACCTCATTCCACCCCAGAGTCATAGACAAATAGTCCTACACGTACACAAATGTGATTTCATCCACCCCATAATGGTTTCGGTCTTCTTACTCCAAATTACAAACCAGCTTCCACCTCACCGCTTCCTCTTTTCCTCCATCTCTCTTTCCCATTTCCTACCTACCTCCTACTACTCCTTTCTCTTCTTCTTTATTCTCAATCCTTCCCCAACCCATCTAAAAAAATTTCCATTCTAACAACTTTATCCTTTTTCATTTTTCCTTTCTCTTTGGGGAGGCGGAAAATATTTAGAAAGAATGGCAAAACTTGTAGTAGAAGTTCTTGACGCCAGCGATCTCATGCCTAAAGATGGGCAAGGCTCAGCAAACCCTTTTGTAGAAGTAGACTTTGAAGGCCATAAACAGAGGACACAACCAAAAGTTAAAGATCTCAATCCTGTTTGGAACGAGAACCTTGTTTTCAACATCCAAAATCCCGGGGATCTTGCTGACAAAACCATTGAAGTGTTTGTGTATAATGATAATAAACATGGCCATCACAAGAACTTCCTTGGAAAAGTCAGAATTTCTGGCGTTTCTGTCCCTTTTTCTGAGTCTGAGGCTGTTGTCCAGCGCTACCCTCTTGATAAAAGAGGACTTTTTTCTAATATAAAAGGTGATATTGCATTGAGAATCTATGCAATTCTTGGTGCTTATAGTGGCAACAGTAATAGCAATGGTCAGGTTTTTGAGCCTGAACCGGATGTACTATTTCAGCAGCAGCAGCAGCCGCCGCCGGTGAATGTTAATTTTCAAGAAAGCAAAGAAACCCCTCTTCAAGAAATCAATCCGAAAAAGCTTGGTGAAGAATATAAGGAGTTTAGTGATGTCAAGAAGAAGAAAAAGAAGGAGAAGGAAGTGAGGACTTTCTACTCCGTTGGTACTGGTGGCGGGGGCGGCGGCGGTGGCGGTGGTGGTCCTCCTCCTCCTCCAGTAAAGCCGGTTGTAGAACCCCGGGGTGACTTTGCTAAGGCTGGTGGACCTGCTGTAATGCATATGCAGGTTCCCGGGCAGACGCCTGAATTTGGGCTGGTGGAGACTAGGCCACCTGTGGCTGCAAGAATGGGCTATTGGGGTAGGGATAAGACAGCGAGTACTTATGATATGGTGGAACAAATGCAGTTTTTGTATGTTAATGTTGTCAAGGCTAAGGATCTTCCTGTGATGGATATAACAGGGAGTCTCGATCCATATGTTGAAGTGAAGGTTGGGAATTATAGAGGAGTTACTAGGCATTTGGAGAAGAACCAATATCCGGTTTGGAACAGGATTTTCGCTTTCTCTAAGGAAAGATTGCAGTCAAGTACGCTTGAAGTAATTGTGAAAGATAAGGATATTGCGAAGGATGATTTTGTTGGGAAAGTCGAGTTTGATATCATAGATGTGCCCGTTCGTGTTCCTCCGGATAGTCCTCTGGCTCCTCAGTGGTATAAATTGGCGGACAAGAAGGGGAATAAAACTACCCTGCCAGGGGAGATTATGCTTGCTGTTTGGATTGGGACTCAAGCTGATGAGGCGTTTCCTGAGGCTTGGCATTCTGATGCTCACAGTGTTAGCCAACAGATGCTGGCTAATACGCGTTCAAAGGTCTATTTCTCGCCAAGATTGTATTATCTACGTATTCATGTTATTGAGGCTCAGGATCTTGTTCCAGCTGAGAAAGGCAGGGCACCGGTTTCATCGGTGAGGATACAGGTTGGGCACCAGGCCAGGACTACTAGGCCTGCACAACAGGGGACTTATAGCCCGGTGTGGAATGAGGAACTAATGTTTGTAGTTGCTGAGCCTTTTGATGAGAGCATAATTGTGAGTGTGGATGACAAGGGAGAATTGATTGGCAGGCTTTTGATTCCTGTTAGAGGACTTCCCCAAAGAAGGGAAGTCCCTAAGCTGCCTGATGCTCGATGGTACAACCTCCTCAAGCCTTCATTGGCTGAACTAGAAGAAGGTGATAAGAAGAGAGAGATCAAATTCTCCAGCAAAATTCATCTTCTGATCTGTTTAGATGCAGGTTACCATGTCCTCGATGAATCCACACATTTTAGCAGTGATCTTCAGCCATCGTCTAAGCATTTGAGAAAGCCCAGCATTGGGATTCTTGAACTGGGCATTTTGAGCGCTAAAAATCTGCTGCCAATGAAGAGCAAGGACGGTAGAACAACTGATGCTTATTGTGTGGCCAAATATGGGAACAAGTGGGTTCGAACAAGGACGCTTCTTGATACTCTGGCTCCTCGTTGGAATGAGCAGTACACCTGGGAAGTACATGATCCGTGCACCGTTATCACCATTGGTGTCTTTGACAATAGCCATATCAATGGGAGCAGAGAGGATGCAAGAGATCAGAGAATTGGTAAGGTGAGGATTCGGCTTTCAACCTTAGAAACCGAGCGCATTTATACGCATTATTACCCATTGTTGGTTCTTCTGCCCTCTGGTTTGAAGAAGCACGGGGAACTCCATTTGGCTGTGCGGTTCACATGTACTGCTCGGGGGAACCTGATAACTCAATACGCGAAGCCCTTGCTTCCCAAGATGCATTATGTTCAGCCTATATCGGTTAGGCACATTGACTGGCTGCGCCACCAAGCAATGCAGATTGTGGCTCTAAGGCTATCCAGAGCAGAGCCACCCCTCAGGCGGGAGATAGTGGAATATATGTTGGATGTAGACCTTCACATGTTCAGCATGAGAAGAAGCAAAGCCAACTTTCATCGCATAATGTCACTTCTCTCAGGGATCACAGCAGTTTGTCGATGGTTTGATGGCATCTGTCACTGGAGAAACCCATTGACAACCATTCTTGTTCATGTGTTGTTCTTGATATTAGTATGCTACCCAGAGTTGATCTTGCCCACAATTTTCCTCTATCTGTTTGTCATAGGCTTGCGGAATTATCGATTTAGGCCAAGACATCCACCTCACATGGATGCTCGGCTTTCTCGAGCAGAATTTACTCATCCAGATGAACTGGATGAGGAGTTTGATACTTTCCCTACTTCAAAGCCAACAGACGTTGTGAGGATGAGGTATGACCGCTTGCGGAGCGTTGCAGGCAGGGTGCAAAGTGTCATTGGAGATTTGGCAACGCAAGGCGAACGGGCTCTTTCCATATTAAGCTGGAGGGACCCGAGGGCTACGGCCATAGTCATCATACTTGCCTTGTTCTCTGCTGTGTTCCTTTATGTTACTCCATTCCAAGTTGTAGCAGTGCTCATTGGGCTCTTCTGGCTGCGCCATCCTCGGTTCAGGAGCAAATTACCCTCAGTACCTGTCAACTTCTTCAAGAGACTGCCTGCCAAATCAGACATGCTGCTTTGAGATGTAGATTATCAATTGTTTACCAATATACTCGGTCCAACTGTAAAACACGAAGGCGCCCATGGCAAATAATTCCAATAAGTGCAGCTGCAGAAGAGACAGCAGCGTATATCCCTTGCGCGCTGCAGATGTGTCAATAGAGGAAGAATCACACCTTCAGCAACATGCAAATATCTCTGATTTGTTTAGTCATTTGTACTAGAGTAGACCAACTACTTTTTGTTTAATTTCTTGTATTTTGTTTTCTAGCATATATTCGACATATTCTATTGAATGCATGCAGTGAAGGAAGCTCAGTAGTGTAATTATTGGTATGATTACACAAGGGAAATGCTACAACTAATTTAACCTTCACAATATCTATATCACCAGTTATGCTCTCCGCCAGCAACAAATAACTGAAAAGTTTGTCACTGGCTTAGTCACACAAAAATGAGATATCCGGCTACCCTTTTTTTTTTTTTTTTTAATAGAAGTACAACAATTTTTCAGAAGATGTTAAAAACTTCTAGTCCCCAGGTACAAGGAGAGAGACAAAACTGTCAATAAGCTCACAAGCACGCCACCTAAAAGACCTTTATCAACAGCGCTCCACTCAGGCAGGCAATACTGGGCCTTGTTCTGGTTTCCTTCAAATTCCATCGCACTGCCCTTCTCCATGATACGAGAGTTACCTTTCCGCTTCCTCAACATCCAACCAACAAGGTTTAACTTTGCTTCATACTTTGGGGTTGAAACTTTCTTTTCGACCTCCTGAACTTGTCCACAGCAACTATTCATTTCACAAGCACACTGTTCCTTTGAACAAGAAGAATCCAGACTGGAGCAATGCGAGAATTGGTCAACACTTCTCTCTACTGCATTTGCTTGGTTAAGAACCTCAATCACTTCCCCAAAAACTGACCACCTACCAACAGATGTTATCTTGGCCATTACCGATAACCCCAACATTGTCTCTGGACCGATCACAAGAACTTGAATGTATCCCTTAGTGTGTCCCACCTACAGAAATAAATGCAGTTAAGAATGAAGCACAAATGCATCGGAACAGATACCAAGAAAAAAATAACAGTCAACTGCCACAAGGTCAACTCCTACTCCCTCCCCAAACAAAAGAGAAAAAAAATAAGGGAAAGACAGCCCTGGAGGGGGTTGTTTTGGGGGGGGGGGGGGGTGGAAGGGACCAATGGCATTTGTAAATTAAAGAACCGTGCAAAGCTATATACACAAGTACTACAGTCAATAGCCTGCTAATTTTAGTACTGAAGGAATGATATCTATGGCCCCCAGCGCTCTTCAATTAACACCTAATAATGGAAAAAAAAAAATCAAATTCAAGTGCTTTCTAGGTGAATGACTAATAAAAGCCCTAAATCCACTAACTTGAACACTGCATTCAAGACGACAAACATATCCAACAAATGCATGTTAAAGAAGCTCTTCCCGCATATATCACATCTTACCAAGTGAATCCCATCTGTTGCAAATTCGGTAATCCAAATCCTTTCTACTTTGCCCTCCATTCCAACGTATGGCACAAACGACTCAAACACAGCAGTCAATTCACGACTTCGTTTCTTCACCGCTGTACTCGGAACTTTTTTCATCCTTGCTGCCGGCGTCCCTGATTAAAAGGAAAGACCAAGGGTGGTATAATTAGAATGGCAAGAGTGATGGTGGCCAACCAGTTGTAGCTGTAAAATGATATTTGGCTGATCTGCTCCATGAGGAGATCATATTAGGAATATGAAGGATTATGATGATAAGAACTTCACTTCTAAGGCTGAAAAGATAAAAAAAAGCTAAAAGTTTTTGAAGCAAAACTAGAAAATAACATACCAGGGCGAGGATAAAATTGCGATATGTGCACTTGAGCAAATTTATACTCTCTGATGAGGTCAACAGTTTGAGCAAAGTCTTCATCAGTTTCACCTGAGAATGAAAAGCAAGTATGACTACCACAGAAACTTTCAAGTGACAGCTCAATACTTCAAGACAGGAATAACTGAGAAAGCACCTTCATCATAATATTTGGGAGGAAAAACCATCAAAAAGTTAAAATCACGAGGATAACTGAACAGGCGAATTGCAAAGGGCATTTATCTGTGTCCAACTCAAACATGAAATGAATGTTAAAAAAAAAAAGATTTCCTACTCCAAGGAAAATAAACTAGTGATTCACTTACTACCAAGCTCCAAACACACCCCAAGTATCCCATTATGAAATCAACGAGTTACTGGCCCACTATCACAGTGCACCGAATGCATGATGGAATTCAATACTCGTCTTCAAGTTAGTATTTTACTTTACTCAATATTAACTTAGAGGATCTATTAGACCTTCTTTGAAATATTTGTATGTGTCATGGAAAATTGAGTTCATAAACAAAGCAAGAAAAGAACAATCTTGTTAAAATTGCAATGAACTTGAAAACAGACCAGGAAATCCACAAATAATATCGGTAGCAATCTGCATTCCGGGGACCAATTCAATCAATGTGTCTACCACCGTTCTGAACTCACTGACAGTATATTCCCGCTTCATTGCCTGAAACCAGATATTAAGACAAAAAAAAAGGAAGAAAAATATTAAGTTGAAGTTAATTACATCGCAATCTGCATTAAGCATTTAATCAAAGTTTATTTACAGGAGGTGAGTCAAGTTTCCACCAGAACAATTTCTCCAACAAAATAAAAAGTTCTGCTGACAAGGGAGAGTGGTCAGACGTACTGTCAAAATTGAATCACTTCCAGATTGAACTGGTACATGTAGAAAGGAATATACACATGGATGACACAATACATGAGCTATTTCCTTCAAGTGCTCGAGGATATATGGAGGATTTGTCATCCCAATTCGAAGCATTGTGCTTCCATCTGAAGGAAGAACTGCGACTATAGCGTTTAAAAGAATTGGAAGATTAACTCCAATATCACGACCTGCATAATTTTTATAGCCTTAAGAGTCATACAATGAATGTTTAGTCATGTCAGTAAAATAATCTATTGGTGGAACAAAGGATATGTATCAATTGGATACTGACCCCTCTTCTGTTGATAAATGAAGATTATGAAAAATGGACAGAGTTACCAAACAACCAGATTAGATAGTATGTGATTAAAGAGTATTAGCAATTACCATATGCTCCAGTGTCCTCACTACTCAACCAGATCTCCTTCACTCCATCAGCTATTACAGCTCTGACACGACCCACCTAACATGAGGACATTTAATTAGAACAAAAAAAGAAAAAAAATCACTAGAAACTCATAGGAGGAGCATACAAGGCTTTCAACTGTATAGCTTCCTAAGTGACCGCGAGCATGCTTCGTCTTGCAATAGGTGCAAGCACCTAAACAGCCAACATTAATAGGAAGAATCTCCACGAACTTGTTCTTCCTAACCTATTGGAAAATAAAAATGATCAGAAAAAACAGACAATAGCACAATTACTGAACCTATTAATTTTAATTTTCATAGACCAGATCTCAAAAAGACATGTTATTGAGATTTAACATTTACACCTTTGGGAGGTCAAGTGCCGGTAGTGTCCTGCGGGTCAGTAGCCGCACCTCATGACCTTTTAATGTTTCTTCCACAACTTCTACCACTCGATCAATTTGCTGGACTCCAACTATACTAACACCTTCCAGCTCTTTCAGATCCCGACTTCCTTGAGGTACACATCCTGCGACTACTAAAGGCTTCTTGGCACTTCTACACTTTGTAATGAGGGTGTTCATGGCAGACTGACTAGGGGACTTAACTGTGCAGCTGCATTTTCGAACAAGTACATCATCAGAAGAAATCAACCTGTGCTTCAGAACAAAAGCAGCTTTGTCCTACGTACATCATTAAAGAAATCAACATATGCTTCAGAACAGAAGTAGCTTTCTTCTTTCAAACATGAATTTCATTGATAAAGCCCATTGGATGATAACTAAATGATTGCACCCATTTCGACAAAAAAAAAAATGATTGCATATGAGAAAACACATCCCTTGTACCAACAAATATATTCAAATAAATTGGAAGCTACAAATAAGATATTTGAAAACAAAATCCCATTTAGTCTTTGGAAATTTGGTCAAACTGAAGATCAAGTTTCCAAACAAATACATGTTCAACTCAATATTTTGTAATTAATCTACAGCTTTGTTAAGAATCAGCATATCTAGATTGGAGGCCATAAAGAGCATACCAAGACACACAATATTCTTCCACATGCTTTGCACCCACTCATGTAGAGCATGACAAAGACTAAAGATCAGTAAACATTGTTTGTTTTCATAGCCATCAAATATAGCAAAATGAAAGATTAATGATATCTCACGTATTAATAAGCCAGAGATCAGCCTCATCAGGATCGTCAGACAAAACATAACCAAAAGCTGAAAGTTGACCTGCCATATATTCGCTGTCACTCTAATAAAAACCAATCAAAGAATTAACAAGTTAGTGACTAAAATTAAGAGGAAAAAGCAAATTGTGGCAACACAGTTTCATAACTTATAAAGGGCATATAAAAGATGAATAACAACCTGAAGCTGGTAACAATTTCCACTCACCAGAATGCAAATCTCAATGAACTAATGACCCAGAATTGCTAATACTTGTTTTAACAAAACACAGTGTCCCAATTCAATTTTCCTAACATCCAGCAATCTGTTCTAGAGCCTAAATGTAACCAATGTAAAAACAAATCAAGTTTCACCTTCTTGACATGTGCTCAGCAGGAAAACCTGAGAAACACTCTAACAAGTACTTCTTCCATAGAAGTAAGAGAGTCTGTAATATAAATTGTGCAGAGACAGTAAAGATTTCCTAATAAAGCTTGACATCATAGATGATTGCTAGAGTATGAGAGATGAATCAATAAATATTCCTTAAAGGATTAACACATCCAACATTCAAAATCTGACAATTTGCAAACAATACTGAGAACTTGCTTGGTTCATGACCTGACCTCTTTCTGAAGTTAAAACCAAACAACCACAAAATTTAAGGCTCATATCTTTTCGTTGCAATTAGTAACTTTGAAGCTTAAACATGCTGTATATTGCTTTGACATCTAGATGACGAGAAGTCATGTACTCTGAAATAGCTAGCAAAATCACATTGATTTTGCCCAACTTCTGGTATATGTGACTTTGTATACTTACAACTTCCCCTCAAAGAAATATTATTATTCCTTTCATCTATATTGTCACTTCACAACCTACATTTCCAAACCAACTAATCCTTCGTCCTTTGTCTACCACTTTTGTCCAAGAAATTTCCATCAGCCAGTCCTCGTGGCTCAGTGATCGCAGAATCTATGAGGAAATAAAAATGAAATGAAAAATGAAAAAAATCTAAACTAAAGATTTCTGAAAATTTTCTCTCCAGCGACCAAGAATTCAAACTGAAAACTTCGTCTATTGTTATCCAAAACCCCGATGAGAATGATATCTAGATTCATGCACCTCCCATAATTTGCATGCATCATGACGAATTCTCCTCTATCTATCTTATGAAAAGAGCAAACACAAAAAAAATGATTCACGAATATTTTGTTTCCATTCTTCCATGCCAAGTTCAATGTTCACAGCAGGGTATAAAACTAACCCAAATTCAAATACCCGCATCATCAATTAAAAAAAAAACAAAAACAAAAAAAAAAGTTCCTTTCCACTACATTCTCTATAACCAGCTAAAAATGTTCCAGAAAAAAAAGGAAAATGCAATCTTTCTGCTGACCCTTCAAACAAAAAATCCTTCTCAACTTAAACACTTACAGAACAGAAAAAACAAAACACTATGAAAAACCCGTAATTCCAAAGCTAACCTGATTATGTGAACACCCAAAAGTCTTCATATAGATTGTCTGCAAGGCATTATACAATAAATAAATAAACCAATCAGCTACCGATAAAAAGGGGAAGAAAACTTCTAAAGTACAGTCGAAAGAGAAGTAGTGTCACCTGGGTTCCTGGGATACTGAGGGACGCTTTGGGAATGGTGTGAGTAATCTTTTTCTTCTTCGGTTTGGGATTGACTCCGACGGCCCCCGCCACCGGCAACCGGAACCCAGGTGGCACTCCAGCGCCACCACCTCCAGCTAATAAATCCTCTATATCTTCCATTTTTTTTTGTCAAATTATCTGATTGAAAGGGAAAAATAAAAGAAAAGGAAAAAACACACACACACAGTGGAAAGAGAAACGGGCAGAGTTTTCTTTTTTCTGCAATGGTGAAGTTTACAAGGGTTCTTAATTATTTCTCAGAGGAAAAGAGACGAGCAATGCTGGAGTTTGTTAACGGCCACGATTCATTTAGTCGCCTGATATCGAAGGACAAAATTTGTCCACGTCGCCTAAATTAACTATCCAACGGCACCGTTCGGCCAGAAGTCGAATACTTGGAGGTAAAGCGGCTTTTTTTAATTTCTTTCTTTTAAGGGATAATTTCAGAAACCTCGCTTGAGGTTTCTAATAATTTCACTAGCTTCTCCTGAAATTTACAAAATTACACAAACCTCCCCTAAGATTAAGGTTTTGATAACAAAATTAGTCCAATTAGAAAAAAACAACAGACGAAACTTTTATTTCATAAATACCTCTTATACATGTATATAAATTGTATTAGTAAAAAGAATAAAAATAATTAATACACATATTTCATCACTCAAAAAATTCACATTTAATAAATTAAAAAACAAAAATAAGCAACAAAACTACACTAATGATCACAAAGATTCAACAAAATAGACTAGTCATCTCTTTTGACATAATATTTATTATGATTCTTATGATTTTGAATAGAAAATTTTTTAAATTTTGCCTTTCTTTTCCCTCCATTTTCCTTAAATACATAAGTTGAGGTGTTGTAGGGGATCCAGAATTGCATATTGAAGACGCTATGGCAGGGCCGATTGTTCAAAACCAGGTATAGGAAAGAGTTGATGATTTTTGTTTAGAGGTTTTATTTCAATTAATTCAAATTATTTTCATTTCAATTTTTTTTTTAAATTCCGTGACTTAGGAACTAGTGGAAGAGATCGTTGAAGAAACCATTGAAGAGGAAATAGTGCATCATGAGGACACTGAGCTAGTCTTAGGTCAGGCTCAGGTACTGGACGAATAGGTAACTAAATTTTTTTAGAGATTTATTTTATCCTTTTTCATGCAATACCTTTTTACTTTTTAGAATAATCAAAAAATTTATTCAATTCTTTGTGCTTAGGAAAATGATGTGGAAGAAGCTGGAGAAGAGGAACTTGACGCTGCATTGGACGTACCTTAGGGTCAAGTACTGGACAAACCAGTGACTAAATATTTTGAAATTTTTATTTTATTCTTTTTATGCAAACCGTTTTAACTTATAGAATAATTTAAAAAATTATTCAATTCTCTATGGTTAGGAACATGAGGAGATTGAGGAAGAGCATATGGAAGAAGCTGGAGGAGAGGAAGTTATACATGTTGAGGAAGCTATAGGGCAGGTGGTCCAATCTCAGCAACTAAATGAATTGGTGACAAAGAATTTTTTTAAAGTTTTATTTTATCTTTTTTTATTAAACATTATTTTTACTTAATGAAAAGAAAGGCAAATTTTGAAATTTTTTCTATTCAAAATCACAAGAATTATAGCAAACATCATGCTAAAAGAAATGACTAGTCTATTTTGTTGAATCTTGTGATTATTAGTGTATTTTTATTGATTGTTTATATTGTCTAATTTATTAAATGTAAACTTTTTGAATGATAAATTGTGTGTATTAATTATTTTTAAATTTTAATAATTTTTATTCTTTTACTAATACAATTTATGTACATGCATAAGGGGTATTTATGGAATCAAAGTTTCGTCTCTCTCCTTAAAGTACTTTTTTAAAGTTGCTTTTTTTAATTGGACTAATTTTGTTATCAAAATCTTAATCTTAGGGGAGATTTGTGTACTTTTACAAACTTTAGGGGAGGCTAGTGAAATTCGTAGAAATTTTGAGTGAGGTTTCTGAAACTATCCCTTCTTTTAATGGGTGGGGAAAATGGAATATTGTTAGGGTTTGGCTAAGGTCATAGTTATTAAACCCAGTCCGGGAGAAACCCGATGAAAAAGATGGGTTAACGGGTTACAGGTCAACCAGTGGGTAAGTAGTCCAATTGGTGGATCACTAAATGTACTTAAAATATTATGTCTCATAGTTTTTGATCTAGTTGAAACTATAATAAACTATGCCATAGTAAATGCTCAGTTGATTCAATTTACTATAGAATCATTAATTCTTATAAAAATTAATAAAACCTAAATTTAATTAGTAATCCACCAAATTTCAAGTATCAAATTTTATTTAAGTGTAATTATCTAGTTTATTCACAAATTTTAAGTACAAAAAGGTATTAAGAATGATATTTGCCTTTAAAATAAATTGTGTAATATGTTATTTTTTAAATCAATTTCATAACTTATAGAATTGGGAGAAGAATAAGAATTTATTAAAAGATTGCAAACAAATTTTGTTTTGCAGAAATAAAATAAGAATAAAAATCTAATATATAATATAATAAGGACCAAACAAGCACCAAATGGGTCGTTGGTCCAATGGTGTTGCACTTTACTTGTATATATGAGGTCTAGGTCCAATCATCACTTCAACATCTTCTAAAAATTTTTCACACAATAACTCGGGTTCCTTACAAAATTGCTCGATTTAGCTGAGTTGACCGGTTAAACCGTCATTCCATTGACAAGTCAACGGATTTATTGCTCAAATGATCCATCCAATTAGCAACCCAATCCTGTTTCATAGCCGGTTCACTGAGTTGACCGGTTGAACCATCAGGTGGCCCGAGTTTAATATCAATGACTTAGGTAGTTCTCGTTTGTCTATACTCAACATGGTAACTTGATCCATTATTTTCAAAAAAAAAATGGTCAATGTAGGACATCTTTTGAAAAAAAGAAGAAGAAGAAAGAAACTAATGAAAAAAAGACAGACAGAGAAAAACTAATAGAGAAGTCAAATAAGTTGTGCGTTCACCTTTGAAACAACAAATGAAATATTTTTTATTTTTAACATTTTAACCAATGTGATCTTTAATCTTATGATGAACTATTTTGCCTTCTAAATTTTGTTAACTTAGAGAAAGTGATTCTTTTAACAAAAATTTAGAAATTGTTGAGGGAAATGCGAGACCCTTTAATTGTTATCATGCCATTTGTCTGGAAACTAAAGTGATTCTTAAAATTTATTTAATTGCAAATAATGAATGAAAAAATTGCCCAAAACATTTTAGAATGAAGAATAGAATTTTTAATTTTCTAGTTAACATATCAAAAGTACCATTTTTTGAATGAAAAATGTTTAAATTCATACTTGAAATTTGTGTTTAACAGAGTACAGAAATCTATTTTCATCAATGTAAAGGTTTAAGGTTCTTTCCAAACCGATGGCACAAAAACCGTTAAAGCGTCTTTCGAATGCATTAGCAACTTTAGATTTTCTATTAAAAGGATCACTTTGGCTAAATTTTAACATTTAGAAATAAAAATTGTTGTCATCATATCATGGGACTATATTGATGATAACCTTAAAGATGATGACCCAAAATTGGTCATATACGATCTACATGTTGTTTCAATGGAACATATTGACTCACCCATCTTCTCTATTAGTTTCCTTTGTCAAAGATCTTACATTAGTCACTTTTTATAAAGATATGGGATTAAATTTGTATATGATGATAGATAAGGGACCACATTTACCAAGTCTCGAGAGGTAAGGGATCAAAATGATACAAGTAGAAAAAATTATCAAAAGATAAGGAACATTTGATATTTACAAATGTAAATTTTGAGAAACATAGGGATGGAAAAAAATTATAGTTCATGGCCTATTGAAAACTATTATTGTTTTATCCAAATGTTCTAATTAGTTGTTTGGCTTTGCACTACGTACTCGTCTGGAAACCACTTAAAATGGCTTGCCACATTTGAGTGGCAAATGACGGAAGGCAAGGTTTGAACCATTGATCTCACACCCCATCAAGCCTTAAAGGATTTGGTGGTGGCCACTAAGCTAAGCTCAGTTGTTTTAATAAGAAAATCACTTCAATAGTGTATAAAGTGTAGCACCAAAAGACAATGGTCTAGTAGTCAAAGCGACTCTATAGGTCTTAAGGTGCGTTTGATAAAATTGAAATCTGAAAACTGAAATTTGAAATTGAAATCTAAAGTCTGAATCTATTAATTATTGAATTATTAAGTATTAAAATCTTAACATGTGTGCACATTTTGTATTAAGTAATAAATGAATAGATTATCACTTATTTTTGGAGTAAGTTTTGTTTAAAAAATTAAGCGTCACTTAATTAATTAAGATGTTTTATTTTTGGTTATCCAATGCATTTGAATATATTAAGATATGAACCCATAAAATTAAAATACTAAATTGGATTATCAAACAAGATTTTAGATTCAATTCTAACTATTTGAATTAGAGGTCTTAGATTCAAGTCTAACTATTTATTTCTTCTATTTCTTCTCCTACTATTTGTTGATTTATTTTGTAATATTGAGTGATTCATAGATTTCTTGTAATATTATTAACATAACAAAAAACTATATGAAGTGCACGATATAAAAAAAATGAAAGTACATATATTTTAGTTGATAGTGGGCTAATGAATAATGACATGATGCTAAATTCCTCTTAAAGAATAGAATAGAGAAAAATACTAATATCGAAGATGAAAAAAAAGATATAGTCATATGAAACTTTACTTGAAGAGTTTGGAAATAGAAATTGGGAAGGCTGAAAACAGATACATCAAGAAACAAGTAGCAGCATATTTTATTTAAATTTATTTCTTTTTTTGTAAATTTTATATACACTGACAGTGTATGCACTATCATTATTGGATCCATAACACATGTGCCAAAGTTGAATTTCGAATTCAAATTTTACATAGTTGTCATTTATTTAACGTTGACAGTGTATACACTGTCGGTGTAGGAAATATTAATTCATTCTTTTATCAGTTGTCTTCATTCAAAAATGACTTGTTTTTCTTTTTCTCTTTGTAATATTTCTTTTTGTCTTCTATTAATAATCTTGGTCCAATTTGCAATGTTGATGTATTCGATGTTGACATTGGCCATTGTAGCAATAGGAATCTAAAACTATATCCATAATTCATAGTGACATAGATAGAATGGGTGCAATCGAGATAGTTGCTCTCATTGATCCCACCAAAATATGTAATTTATACATGTAATTGTATCTTTGCCCCTACTTATAATTAAAGAATATTACCCCTAATATCTTTCAATAAGATATTTGTTAACTATTATTCTTTGTCTCCACCAAGTCAACAAATTGCAAACAATCTATAACCCTCTCCACTTCTCATATTTAAATTAAAATCAACTAATAAAGAGCCAATTTTACCTTTATTGTTCTTTTCCCTTTTTTTTAATGCCCGTGAACACACAAATGTATTTGAAATATTTCCATAAATATTTGCTACATTTAAAATCAAAAAATTTGCTAGATCTTTCTTCGTTTCAGCTTTATAAATAGAGAGAATTTATTATGACTATATAGAAAAAGTGGCAAAACCCTCTATTAAAAATTTGAAATTTAGAAATTGCGTAATTTAATATGCTAAGTTTGTTTCTACTTAACCATGTTTCTAGCTCCACCTATGATAGCTCACGAATATAAGCTTAAATCACAAATTGATAATAAAAATATGAATATGAGTTTAAATCACAAATTGATAGCACAAATATGATAAAATCATAGGAATGTAGCAAAAAAGAGTTTGAAAAGCCATTTCTTTTTAGCCCTACACTTTTTACAATTCTATAAAATTGTTAACAAGATTTTGAAAACCCATTTGAGTATAAAATGAGGTGATATAAAGTATTTAACAAAAGTTCAAAAAAAATTAGATTTTGATAATCGGGGATGATAAAGGGTTTTTTTTTTGCAAGGATAGTAAGGTTTGAATTTTAAAGTGCATATTTGAACTATTTTAGCATGATCTCTTTCAATTTTGTTGTCATTTTCAGATGTAATTGAAGGCAAAGAAGGAAGATTTTGCAAAACTTTGCTTGGCAAATGAGTGTATTTGTATATCTTAGCATGTATTTCCTTGGATAATATGTGTGAATATGAAGAGGAAGGATTTGTGGTTCATTCGGTTGTCTACTTTTTGTTACTCTTTTAACATTTAGTAGTATATTCTATGATTGCAAAATAGTTTTGCCATGGTTGTTAAGTTGTTTTGCACTTATTGTTACTCTTTAACATTTAGTTGTACATTTTATAATTGTAAAGTAATTTTGTTGTGGTTGTTAAGTAATTTTAGCAAACTTACTAATTATTGACATTTAATTAAATATAGATAGCATATAATAATCTTTTAGTGAGTTAATTTCAAAATACTCACATCAAAAATGTATTTTTCTTACTTTATTTCTTTAAGTTTTAACTGGATCAATTACTATCAGTACAATAGGTCGATATCTCTCTAAATTGTTTTTATGTGAAATTCACTTGCTAGTACTACTTTGAAAAGACTAAGTTGTCCTAAAAGTAGTCAGACTTGATTGCATTCTTATACTACCCTAATACAGAATATTTCTGTATACAACTATAGTAAATATAAAAATGAATAAAAGTATAAATGGACAATGTACTTTCATACCTTCTACTTATAGATAAGGTCCAAATTTTCTTTTAAATAGCAAATGAACTACTACAAATCTAGAAATCCATTTTTATAATTTCATTTTTCTAGAGAAAAAAAATCCTAACATATGGAAGAGATGAAAGGACCATTGTGGATGTAATCTTTTTTGCTTTATATTTATTTGGTTGAATATACAACAGCTGTACATATTTGCTCGACTAAGTGGTGTCTTAGGAATGCAATCAAGTCTAATTTATTTGAAGGTAATTTAGTTTTTTCAAAAGTAACATGTGCTCTAAAATGATTAATCTAAATGATTAATTTAAAGACAAGTAGGTTAACTCTACTGGTTGTATCAAATTGAGAAAATTTGAATGCATGAGGAATGGATGGATCCAAGTCATTAACCAAGGAAGAACATTTTTAGAGGGGTCAATTTGGAATTAATTCCTTTTAATTTATTGTGTAATACTCTCTTACTCGTTCCCAATATTTCTCAAAAGGTATATCTTCTTTTATAAATTTTAACTTTTCACTTTTCCCTTCCCTCTCCCTTCTCCTTCTTTTTTAAGGGAAAGGAGGTCTTCTTGAAGGGATTAATGAGTAAAAACAAAAGAAACAAGAAGAAATAAAAGAAAGTTGTAATTATTTATTATTTAAAAGTTGAATTTGTTAGCACTTATTTTCTTTTAATCCCAATCTGCAAGATGTGTACATATAATCAATCACTTGGGATAAAATAGCAATAATTGCATGTTAGCTCGTGTCATATTTTAAACTTGCAAGTAGATTTTCTCTTTTAAATTGATATTGGAGTTCAAGGTTGGAAGCAACTAGATTGTATTTGGATTGAGACCTTACATTGAATTTTGAAATGGATTAAGTTTGATCCTAAACAATAATGTGGATTTATACAAAAGTCTACAAGAATATTCTTGCCAGTACATATTTTCTTTGATATATTTTATACTTCCTTCTTTATCTTTTCCTTATGTAGCTAAAAAGTGTCTCTCTTTTTTGTCATTGTTATAATTTTGTTGTAGTCTTTTGTGATAACATAGAACAAAGTTAGTCTTTAAATGACAACATGTCATTACTAAATTTTGAAAAAAAATGTGAAAACATAGGAATCTTAAATAGCACAAATTCAAATCAAATAGTTATAATAAGTGTTGCTATAACTGGGATCTGAAACCATGACAATTTTGTGACAATATATTATTTCTATGATAATGATATAAATCTAAATCTAACAAATCAATATCATGATAATCAAAGGGTAATTTAGTTCAAATATCAAGAAGAGTGTATTGGGGTTCAAATACAATCAATATTGGCTTTAGTCTAATTGTCACATTCATTGTACTTTATTTTTTGAAGTACAATACATCTAATATTAAAACCGTCATGTTTTCAAGCAATATTTGATGTAATGGAAACTAGAACATCTATTCTAATTTTATAACACATACAAGTAGTCTTTCAACTTTAGTGTCAAAATTAACTAATACAATTGAAATTAGAGTATTATGAATTTTGCAATTTAGTATTACTTGGTGATAAATTCTTGTAAAATCTATACACTTTGCTATTGGTTTAGATATTCATGTTGAGCATTTTTTTTCTTGATAAAATCTTTTTTATCATATTTTTAAAACTTGGTATTAAGAGTAATTTTGAATTTTTGAGGACTATATTGCATAACGTTTCATTCATTTGATATAAATTTAAATATCAACTTAATTTCATGAAATATACAAACATACATATAGATGTATACGTGTTATGTGACATCATCTATAGACATGAAAAAATTATTAGGTATTAGATTGAGAAAAAAGCATATTTGGAAGTAGTATAAGATAAATATTTGGTCTATCGTCATTTGTATTGGTTGTTTATAATAATCCACATCATAATAATAAATGATGGGCCAATCTAACAATATGTGTGCCTTTCATACTCAAAACTTCAATTCCTACTTAATTATGGGGAGGTAGTTATTGTGAAAATAATTTATTTTATGTTAATTTGATGGCCATAGATGTGATTTTCTTTTAACAAAAAAAAGTAGTGGAAGCTTAGGCAAAACTCAACTTTTTTATTAACAAACATGAATAAGATCAAAAAGTAGCAACAAGTTTGCTTCAGAATAGAAAAGTTATTGAATGCTAATATAAACACACTACAAAGGTTGAGATCTTAAAACTTAGAGGTTATGGGTTTTAATCCCCCCACCCTCTTCTCATTTTTTAAATCCCATCTTTTTCCTACTATAAATTTTTTTTTAAAAAAAAGACCAATTTAGGCATAAGAAGTAGACTTTGTTACTATTTAACTAATGTGATTATATTCTTTATGATTGTTTATAAGTATATATCAATATACATATTCATGTATGTACAAACACAATAATATAATTACACTCTATGATTATTTGTAAGTGTACGTATCAATGTACATATTCGTGTATGTACAAATACCTATATAGATGTATCTCAAATAATATCTAGAACCTTAATTACTTACCAAAGAAATACATTGGATATCTAGAACCTAATTCATTTGAAACTTCTATTTTATTTTTGGTAAATTTATTACTTATAAGATTGTGATATTATTCCAAAACATAACATGCTTTATTACTTGCATTCCATAGTTGTCAAGATATTTGTTTAATGAGGCAATATTGCATAAAAATAAACAAAATGTAAACTACTAAAAAAATAAAAAGAAACTACTAATATGTTTCCTTGTTCAAGTAAAATTGGCATTTGATCATTATTTAGTATATTTAGAATTTACTAACATTTATTAGGAGACAAAGTCTAAATCTTGTAGTTTAAAGTTCATAGTTCAATGTTTTTACTTGTATTCACATTGAATTGTGGTTGTCATTAACATCTTAATTTGATTTGAGCTTATAGGTTGAAGTGCCAATATATATACTTGTACAGTAGCCTACTCTATTGCTTATTTCGTATGATTTTTTCTCTAGTTGTACGAGTACTGTCAAAAGAAGTGATAGCAATGTAAATATTACTAGTATATTATTTGTGTTTGAAACCATTTTTTCTTTGTATTAAGTCATGATTATTTTTTTCGTGCACATTTTTTTAATGGTAAAATAAGTTAAAATTGCATTTTGTTGCACAGTAACATTAGTGTTTATAAGGGTTATATGTCTTCTATATAGTTCCTTAGTCTATCGATTTTTAGAGTTTCTCAAATTTGAAACACTATATTGCAAATTTTCTATAAATTAGTGTAATAGTTGTTATTGAAAAATTGTGAGGTACATTTAACAAATCTATACAAAATGTTACTTGAAATTTGTGTACTTAATGAACTATGACTAATATTAAATTTCAAAAGATTTCTTCTTTATAAGAAAGGCGTAGTTAGGTAATCTCAATTGAGCATTAGTTTGTCAAAGTGTGGATGCGAATTTCCTGATAGGCATCTAATTAACTATTTTCTCATAAGGTAAAAATATATTTTAGAAAAAATGCCTTTAGAAGTTTGGAATTTTCTTTTATTTTCATATTTTCTTCTTTCTTGTCTCCTCTTTTAGTTCAAATCTTTCAAATTTATCCTACTTCGGAAATCATTTGTAACCCCCGATATTCCTTCCATCATCTTCCTAGAATACTAAGAGAGAAAAAAGTTTTAAAAAAAACACAAAGAAAAGAATATGGCAAATAGGAAAGAGAAGCTTGTTGACTAGTTTAGTGCATTTTGCTTTTGAAAAAGATTGATGCATTACTATAATGTAGAGATGTGAGATAGGGAGAAAAAGAAAAAAGAAAACAAAAGACAAAAGAAAATACAAAAAATAAGTGAAAAATAAAAAGAATTAGAAGATAAAGAGTCTAAAGTTTTGAGAACATTTTATTCTATGGTGAGTCATTATAATTAGAGGGATTGATTACCTCTTTAAAACCAATTAAGGAAAGTTTAACTTTGTTGTCATTTTGTTGTGTAAAGTTTCTATATAATTGTTAGTCACTATACTATTAATCCAGTCATATCCTTTGTAATTCTTTTCTAATAAAGTTATGTGATAAAAATATTCCCTCAAAAGTATCCAAAATTGTTTTACAATAAAGAGAAACTTTAGACTTTAACACATGTTACATTAGATAGCATTTTAGATATCAAACCACCATTGTCAAATTTGACAAACATAAATACATAAATTCATAACATATGTGTATGCATACATAGGTATGTAGATATTTATATAGATAAATGCCCACCAACACAGGTGATTGTTATGGTCTATGCTACATCAATATGTACATAACTAATGATAGTTTCACTAGCTAAAATTTTCACATACAAACTATTTGAGCATGAATATTTCAAATAGAACTTGAAGACTACCAACCAAAATTAGTTAAAGCAATATTGTTCTTATATAACAATATCAGAAATCTGCACCTATTTGTAAGTAGTGCATGGTAAAATAATTAAAGACAGTAAGAATTTTACTCAATTGAGATAACTACTTTTCCCTACAATGGCTATTAATGTTGTACTTATAGGTAATGCAAACTTTTTCATACAAAAAATCTTATATTGTAGAAATAAGTCGACATATATTTAAACTTACTATTGTATAATATATGTCAATTTAGGTTTTTTTATCTTTCTTTTTGAAGTTCATATTTAGTACCTTGAATCAACTAATGAATCGGCACTTGTTTCTTGTTGCAAAGTACTAGAAATTATTATAAATTTTCTAATTTTAAATAGTGGTGGAAGCATTATAACTAATGCTAAACCTATCTCATTCCAAGAATTTGAAGTTTGTGAAGTCAATGCACTTGCTACTTTGAAGGTAAATGTAATTAAGTATCAAATGTTGGTTACATTTAAAATCCTAAGAAGTGTTAAATTAATTACTCTTTTAACATTGTACTCTTAGTATCTATCATGGTATTTATGATGCATATATGGAAGGATTTATCTTATATTATTATTAAGTGTACGAAATTTTTAGACAAGTGTATTGAGTAATAGTATCAATTGCAAGATTTTTTAATTTTATTAAATGTTGTGACATTAATTTGGTAATATTCAATTCTTAATTTGGATAATAATTCTAAAATGTAATCTAATACTTTTTTCTTTTTTATTTGTATATATATTATTATGTCACTAAATTATTTATTTTGAGTATTGATACGTTTCTTTTATTTGAGAAACATGACACAACAAGTGAAAGCAAGCCAAAGATTGATGAAACTGCTGTTAATGCACATCGCTTGTCAAAAATAGAGAGACAAAGAAATTGGTGCATACATAAAACAAAGACAGCGTCAAAATGGCACCATAGACAAGGTAATTTGTTAAACTATTCATGTATTATATATAACCACTTTATAGGCATCATTAAGGATAAACATACTACATTAATTGAGAACTGTCTAATCCAATATTTCATATTAAGTCATATATATGAATGTGAGAGCACACAGTATAAAAACTTATTTTAGAAGTCACAATTAATTGTTAGTTTATACCTGACTTTCTTCTCATTTTACTTAATCAATTTGTTAATGTACTCTTTTTTACATGTTAGATTGTTATGTCATTATACATTTATTATAACTATTCATGTGTTTTATGACAATTTTACTACCCTCTGCAAACCAACTTTGTGTATAGATCCCTAGTCGAAGTTACAATTTCATTGAATATGAGAAACCTCCTAATCATTCTATTAAAAGAACTAATACAGAGCCAATGACAAGTAACAAGGTAAGTTGAATACATTTTTTTATATTTTAAAAGTTAATCACTTTCAAAATTAAGAAATTTACACGAATATCCAATTTATAGGACTCCTCAAGAAGAATAAAAGAATCCTCATTACTAACAAAAAAAGAGATTGCCTATTATGATTTTTCTAGTGGAACTATCAGTCAATTTACATCTGCACCAAGTGACCATGAGAAATATCAAAATATAGGTGCATAAATTATTTTTTATACTAAAATTAAAATTCTAAAAGTATCCTTCAATATTGAAACTATAATTTTAATATTCTCAATGAGTGTAGGAAACAAAAAAAGAAAGAGGGAGGAAATCTTTCCATTCAAGATGGGTAGAGTTCTCAAAGTACTAGTTCAATTTCAAATGTGCAGGGTCCATTCAAGGTAGGAGTTTTGATTGTTCACCGTTCTCCTCTCTATGATTTTGAACCAATATCCAAAATCTAACTAATATAGATAAAGAAACAATGCTTTCTTAAATGTGTAACTTATTTGGAGTTGGGATGTAATCATTAGCCAGTAATATGGCAAAACAATGAAGTATTTTGACAAAAGTTGGTAACTAAAAATATGTAAACCTCTCTATTGGATTTCAATGAATTTTTTCTAGGCTATGCAATCGATTGGAGTGCTATTTTATATTAATTTTTTATTTTCATTGTTTACAATGACATACGTACTTTCTTACCACAGATTAGTATGTTTTTCTTTTTTACTTTTATTGGATACATAACTATATATGTTTTTTTTTTTAGTATAAGCAAGAGGACTCGAACCCGAGACCTCTTGTTTACACTCCCTCCCCCAGTACCACCCAACCCATCCCTCTCCCCTATATATGTTGTTTAACAAGGAAAATGATTATGAAGAATACTTTTAAAATTTCTTTGAACATGTTGGGATTTGCATATTTGAGTAGCTTATTTGATGCATAATTTACACGTATAAAATGGTTTATATTCTATTGCTAGAAGAACTGTTGTGACTATATCTTATATTGGATAAAATATATTATTTTTCTTAGAATAAACTAGAGACTCAATATCTAATACTAGTGAAATATCACGAGAAAAGGTTTAGCACTCTTTCTTGATTTTGTGAGTAGTCGTTTCTAATATTTTATATGAGTTTTCTAAAAATCTTGACTTACTTTAGATACGAATTATATAGAGTTTTCTTTGGTAATGTATAAAGTTTCAAACTAGAAAGCAAGTAAAATACAAAAGCATTTCCTTGTAAGATATGGATTAATCTTGAATATCTTACATGCATTTGCATTTAGATCGTTGCTTAAGTAAATTCTATTAACTTAGGTGACTTTGTTTAATTGTGAGAGAACTATATCTGATCTTAACTTGTTATGTGAGTCATTATAGGCAAATGTTAATCGCACTCCATTGTTTTTTAAAAAATAATAGCATTGCTATTATCATTTTTATCATATAGTTTTCATTTATTAGATTATATGACAAAAAAGATAGTGGAACTGGCATTATGAAAATGTGGGGTGCGATTAACATTTCCTTTATTGTATTCATCCACTTTCTCATGTAACAAACTAATTTGGTTAGTTTGAAATATGGATATCTAATTTTATTAAGATAGTTATTTTATAAAAGGGATAATTTCAAAAACCTTCCTTGAGGTTTTTAATAATTTCGCTTGGCTCCCCTAAGGTTTCAAAAATTACACTTACCTCTCTTACCCATTTAAAATGATAACACTAACCTTAATATTTTTAATAAAAATCTTTTGTTGTCATGTTTATGCAAAGGATGAATTTTATAATTTTTTTTACCTTTTTCCTTCTTATTCATTTCTCTTATATTTCATTAGAAGTATAGAAGAACTATCAATATTGTCCCTAATATCTATCCAAATTAAACATTAAACTAGTAATATTTTTGATAACTTTTAATATCCTTCAATTTTTTTGTAGCTCTTTTATTTGGTATCAAAATCAAGGATAAGTCAACAATGATTAAAATCAAATAGCCCAAAATCACTACCAAATTATGATAGTTCCACCGCTAAACTAGTCCATAAATTTTTATTAAAAAAAGTCCATAAACTTTTAAAAAAAAAATAGCACTTTCTTCTCTATTATAAAAGAATTTATATTCCCAGTAAAGCACTATAAAAAATACCATATTACAACAAAAGATTTATTATTATAGTTGACTATCAAATTACAAATATTGACATGAAAAACTTGACACTCTTTTTGTTTAGAAAAACAAATTGAACTTTGTAAGATAAGGGCATTTTAGGGTATTCATTAAAATTTTGACTCTCTTTTAAAGTTTGGTTACCAAAGTGTCAAATCAAGAGAGGTAATTGTAATTTTTAAAATGTCAAGGGAACTAAGTGAAATAATAAAAAACCTCAAGGGAGGTTCTGAAATTATCCCTTTATAAAATGAGGGTAGAATGGGTTGGGTGATACGGAGAGAAGGAGTGTAAGTGAGAGATTGTAATGTCCAAAGACAACTTTGGGGGGGGGGGGGATGTATTAGGTTATTCATGATTAGTGTGTTGAAAATTTATGTGAACTAACCCTTTGTTTTTAGTTATAATGGTCATTTCTTCAATTTGCTTTCTCATTTATTGAAATATAGTGAATTATTTGACAAAAAAAGAATAAAACCTTGGGTTGTAACAACATCAAATTTTAGTAAAGATAAATTCTAACGATTAAATTATTTATAGGTTTATTAGAGTAGGTATATTATATTTTAATTAATTTAGTTCTAGTGTTGTATGAAAAAATTTGGAAGCGATAGCTCAAGTGCTCACCAATGTCTCCCAACAACTTTGTTTGGATCTCTATTTCTAGATTTGGATTTGTTTTTCATATTTGATAAATTATTTTCATTCTATAGATTTGAGATCAATTTTCTATAATGAAATGTCGTATTCGAGTATTATATCTCACCATTTTATTATTTGCATAGATTTTTTTATTGACTTGAAAGATACTACCCCAAAGTAATTTTAGAGTAAGATTACCATAAAAAGAATTAAATTTTCAAATGTTTACTAGAAAAATCCTTTCATCTTAAATAATTAAATTCTGTAAAATGTTTTTAAAAATAAGATTATGGGTAGAGAACATGCAAAGAAAATAAATAAATGACCAAAATAAAATTGTACTCAGTAGATTTACAGAGCATATATAGCAGTGCTGCAAGCCTTTATTTTTCTTTGTTTTTAGATATCAAATATAAAAAAAAACAGAAAAAAAAATATTCCTAAGAGATGCCATACAGAGTCATACATTAAATTGAAACGTCATTTTTAGAACTTTAAAAGGGCTCCTATACCATATTGTGGAACCTAAAATTGCATAGAATTAAGCAACCAAAATATTTAGGAGGGAATAAGATCACAACAAATCAACTATGTCCTAATATTTCCAAACATGAAGAAAAACAACCACAAAATAAATATTATGCAACCTTATATTGAGGTAGACTGTTATATGGAATTCATTTATATATTAGTCAGATTCTACACAATGTCAACATGAGTTATGATTTTAAAACACTTGTTCATATATATATTGTTCGCAGGATATGCTGCATCACATGGATGGTTTATCATATAATGCAAGAGATTTGACATTTGATTCAAATCTTTTTTCCTTCTACACTTTGTACAGAACCATAATACAATAAACTTCTTAGCAAACTTGACATGAGATAACAAGTTTCGAAGTATTTCTTCCTCACCAAATGTACCTTCATATATATATATATATATATATATATATATATATATATATATTCAAGCCTGTGCTTAGAAATGAAGTAGTATATATGCCAATGTTTCTCAAATATGGATAGATTACTTGTACCTGAGTTTACCTGGATTTATAACTTAATTTAACAAAAAAATAAAAATAAAAATAAAAAAGTGAGAGTGCATTCAAGATCCAACAAATATTAGGGTTCAGTTGACAATGTAAAAGGAAATTAACAAAATCTTTAACTCAAAAACGTTGTTAGACCCAGATCGAATTAGTCAGTCTGATCAATCTAACCATGAATTGGCCTTCTTCCCGACTTGATAAGTAGCACAAAACCACTTTGGTAAAAAATCAGCCAAACCAGTAACCCAGTCAAACTTCTCTTTCTTGTTTTTCTCAAATATAATTTGAGTTACCTAAGTTGTAAAACTTTCATTTATTCATAGGAATAAAAAAATGCCACCCACTTAGTATAAACACCAAAATCACGCACACCCCTAAACGATCTCTAAACCAAGAAATTTTCATCTCTATCATCTTATTAATTAATCAACAGTGATTCTAACTTGCACTAGAAAGCCATATTTCCAATAAAAAGATCTTGAATTGGGTATGATTTGTTTTAATTTATTTTTTCAAATATTTTGGAGAGTGGAGATACATGAATTCACATTTTTATATATAATTTTTAGATGTATATTTGATTGTAAGGCTAATAATTCTAGAATAGTTGGCCAAAATATAATCAAGAACTTAATTTCAATATTTTTGAAACTTATAAAAATATAAAATAATTATGACATCACGTTGACATCAATGAGTTTTTGAGAATGGTTCGAATGATTTCATTAGTTGACTATTAATCCAATAGTTTAGCTAAGTCGCTCTCCAGTCTAAGTTTAACAACAATGATAAAAAAGGATCAAGATTATTTTGCATAATATTTAAAGGACTTTTCTAATGCGTGCCTATTGGGTTCTCGAAGCACATCTAAAATTCACTTATCCTACTATGCATATATAGATATACTAATAATGATTACTTTTCCTTACATTTATATACTTTTCTATTTAATCTTATCTACCCTTACTTAGATTTATTTACTTTCGTTAATTAATCTTATATTTTCAAAAAGTACCTAAAATATATATTAATGATTGGGCACCCGTTAGACAAAACCATATTTTAATTTGATCCTTCAACTGATTTCTAAATTTATAAACAATGATATACCACCTTGAATGCTATTTAACATCATTGATAAACTTATACCTTGAGAGGCATTAATTACCAAATAAAGTGGCAACGGATCCAAATACTTATTAGTTACAGGGAGTAAAAAAAAGATGATGCTATAAAGCCTAGCTTTCTCCTTCTCCTCTTCTTTTTCTCTCAAAGGCATTTCTTTTAAGGAGGGAGACCATTTCCTATGAATTTTGCTTTATTTTGTTTTTCTAATAAAGTCTCTCCTAAATTTTCTTACTGAGAGTTTTGTGTTTCTTACAAGGATTTCTAGTGAGAATTTTCTATTTTCATACGGGTTCTTATGGAGATTTTTGTATTATTTTTTCTTATTTTGTAGTTAGATCTAAATTTATTTAAAATTTGACTGTCAAATATCAAAATTTTTTGAATTTTGATTCTATTTTGCCAAATCTCATTATCATTATTGAAATTTACAGTTATTGATTAGCAGATCTGATGATTGCAACATGCGGAAAAGGGAGCTGTAGCGATTTATCTTTTGGAAGATGAGTTTAAAATTTGTTGTATTTTTCAGATCTGCTCATAATTTTTCAGATCTATTGAATCTGTTAAATTACAGATCTGTAATTTCTGAGGCATGTTTAACCTACCACTAAAACAGTTATGTAAATCAAATCGTGTTGGACAATTTCTAGCAATCCAATATTGAAATTTGCCTTTTATCCAAAAAATAAAGCCTGGCTTTTAGAAAGGAAATATATATATACACAGACACACGCACATGTATATGGACACACTTTTTGATTTTCCACGCTCATATAATAGTAGTGAACGTCAATCAAACAAATATTTTCTCAAATAGTTGACCAATTCCAAGGAAATTCCTTTAACAAAAGCAAAATCATCAATAGTAAAGAAAATGTTATACACCCCAAAATTGACTTCCCTAACTTCTTATCCTTTAATCATATGCTTATCGCTTTCCGGCCCCACCCAACGAAACAACCAATAATAACATGCGACTGTCTTATAGTTTTGATGCTTTTGTAATAAGAATCCTGATTTATTCCAAACAAACTTATTTCATTCTCTAATTTCATAATCTAATTATTCAAGGAGTATATTACTTTACAGAGATCTCAATTTCGTATTATTGCTTATTGATTGGATAACTGAGTAGTACTAAGCTTACCCCCTCTTTTTTAGCACATCAGTACAAGTACCCTACACTTTCAGGTATTATCTCAAAGTGACTTATGCCACATGGAGGTGGCACATGTTATGTTCTTTTTGTGGGAAAAGTAGCAGAGCCTGCCATTTCTCATATCGATGTTTCAAATATGAAAAAGAACTATCTTGCTGGACACAAGCCAAATGTACTTCAAAATCTGTTGAAGATGTGCGGAAGAATGAGACTTGCCCTTGCCAACTTAAACAAGAAGTTGCTTGTGCTAATAGTGAACAGAACACATATAGTATAAACTATTCGATGAAACGGAAAAAGAAAAAGAACCAACTTCCATTGATAACTTAGCCCTCAAACGTAGTATAGATTGGTAAATTCCAAGTTTTAACAATCAAAAAAACACACACACTGATAACCCTCTCTCACTTTAGCTAAGCAAACTCCATTCCCATTCTTGACTTCCCAGCATTGCTGCTTACAAGATGAAAGATTGCACCCATTAACCTCCATTACTTCCATGCATCTTTCCCGAATACCGTGCTTCTCGCCTACAGTGATTTTCCCTGAAAGTACGAACAGAAACAAAGTAGCAAGATTAGATCGCTAATTATCTTGCAACTAAAGAAGTATGTTAAGAATTACATCCTTGAAATTTGCAGGCCATTTTCCCCAACAATCAAGCTTGAAGAAATTCAAGGAAGCTGATTTTCCTGCTTGCAATGCAAACGATGCATTGAGAAAAGAAATGATCTACCTGATGAGACCAAGATGGCAGCTACTGTAAGGAAGCAAAGAAAGTGATAGGGCTTCATCTTCTGCCGTACTGAATTTGCTCCACTGAATTGCATGAGATATATATAGGCACAACCCACAAAAAAAGGTGGTGGGGATAAGCACCTTTTGCAGCTTTCCACATTGTACTAAAATATCTCATCACATGAAGTGGAACTGGGGGCACAAAAGTATAAAGTTATTGTTAGGTCTTATTTTCTTAGAACTATTAATCATGTGAAAGTTGGAGAATTATGGCAGTTTGTGGAATGGTCCCGGAGATAAATTAAGGGTCCAATTAGTTAAAAAAATGGCAAGTAGGAGTTATTAAAACTTCAAAAGGAGATTAAGGGTCCATTTTGCTAGAGGATTTTCACATTCTCAGTTGCCAAAATTGTCGTCAAATGAAGCACAAACTAAAAAGAATTTTGCTCTAGTAAGAAGTTGAGCTCCCACTTAATCATAATTAACAACTCTGAATGCTGACGCCCAACTTGCAGCTTCAAGTTGCCAAAATAGTGGAGTCCTATCAAAGTCTACTTAAAAAAGAAAAAAAAGAAAATTAGTTTTTGTAGCTTAAATCAAAGTGTGAAATATTTTGTGTTCTTATGCAGCACAATCTCAGCCATAAATAGTAGTCTTTGGAGTAGAAAAATATAGTCAAGGACCATCTATGAACATAATTGAAACTATCACTAAATAGTAAAGGATTCTTATAAGAGGTGCAAAAGGTCATCAATCCTAAAGTACCCTCAATTCAAGAGATGAGTGATAACATAACATTTTGTTGTGAACCAACCCTTTTTTTTTTTGTGTTCATCTTGTGCCCTTGGGGCAAAGAATAGCAGAAACCAATTATAAGTGCCTTTCTGCAAATTTTCTCTATACGACGTACAACTATCTACTCCAATTGATGGAACTATCGGTGATGTACCATTCGGAGTAATGACTTGCCAATTACAGTTCGCCAGGGCGTTCTCATTAGAGACTTCAGAAAGTGTCTGCTTTTTTGGTAATGGTTTACTACTTGTTTGTTAGTTTGTGAGCCAGTAACTTATAAATTTGAGAGTTTGTACAATAAAGCCAGATTAAGGAAAGGTGAAACGAGTGTCTAATATCATATTTCCCGTTCAAATTAGTCATGACCTAGTGGCAAAACAAATCGCAGAAGCTGATTGCAAGATATATGATTCTGTAAGCAAATCAGCAATGCGGAAAAAAGACAAATGAAGAAAAGCAAAAGACAGAGATAAGCAAGAACAGAATGTTCATAGTGATGCCAATCAGCTTGATACATAAGAATGAAAATCACGAGCAAACCTTACAACAGAGATTGTAGGGCATACAGATTTTAGACGCAAAAGATTACCATACGCAACAAAATAAACTCCATAAGAGTATCTCAGCCCAAGAAGAACAGCCTCTCTTGCACGGCCCCCCACCCATAACCCCAAACCAGACCACCACAGGAGGAAAATGGGGGGAAAAAAAAAGAGGAGCTCAGCCCAAAAAAACAACAGGCTCCTCCACCCCAGAAAAAAAGACACTAAACACTCATCCACACTATCATCAATAAACACCAATTTAAGTAAAAACGTCAGAATAGAAACTAAGCATCGTACAGATAAAGCTCTGTACCATCATATCCTGTGCATCCTCTGCTCCCCAATGATCCATTGTGTCACCAGACTAGGATCAACGGCCAAAGCATTGCATGAACTGGGGATGATCCCCAGATCAGCACCAATTTGTTCATACTCCTTGAAAGCCGCTTCCATCTCAGCTTCAGCAGCTGTATCATCCATGATTCCCATTGTGCCTCTCTGCAGGATGTCAGCGTAATATTTCTCCTTCTCAAGGTCATCTTGAAATGGTTCCATTGCAGGGCCCTGCAAGTTCCACAATCACTTAAGCGATACTGAGGACATATGGAGAGCATACAGAAATGCATATATCCTTTCATAGCCCAAAAAACTACATCAATGCAGCAATAAACAACTTAATTACAGATACTTTTCTACTTGTATCTTTTACTTGCAGGTGTCTATTCTGTTCAAATATTTTGGAAATGTTTGTGGCAAAATTAAATAAACATTTATGCGCTTGCTTATCTTTGGATGGGACAGTTTAATAACATGGGATAGCATGCACGTCACTCTTGAGCCCAAACTCCCATGCTACGTGTCTATGTTCCCCCAGAAACCAATGTTCAAAGCAGTAACCTCTTTGAAAAAATTACTCCAGGGATAACAGGCTGATCTCCCACAAGAGCTCATACTGATGAAAAGGTTTGGCATAGGATGCCAAGTCTGCTTCCCAAAGAATCTAGAAGAAAAGGCTAATTCCTTTAAAGTATTCATTAACAGTTTACAAGCGAACCTATATGACTCTGTTTTCACGGTTCTCTTACACCCATCAACATCATCTTACATAAAAGACAACTACCAGCACAAAAATAGCCATGTCTTAATCGCTTTTATACTACAGTAAGAACTACATTTTATTTCAGAATATGTAGGTTACTGTAAGAACCACATTTTTGTTTTGGAATATGTAGGTTACTATCGTACTTCAGAAGGTTGCTTGACTTAAAATTTAGAATAAAATAAAAAAATATAAAAGAGGGTCGTGCATGTACAGAGCTGCTCAAGCAATGTAGTTGGACACATGAAAAAAATATACAAGTCAAAATACTGTGAGAAGCATGACAAACAGAAAAGTAGGATATCGCCACAATAGATTTATATTTTTGATAAATAATGGTAGTATTTAGGATGTCCCATTAAAGTGCTTTTAGTCAAGGCATGATCAGAGAAAAGAGTAAGGGTGGCAATGGAGAGGGGGTTGTCAAATAACTCCCCCCGTCTCCCGCCCCCTACCCCCTCCCCGTTTCCCCAACGGTCCCCTGTAGGGGAAGAAATCAACCTACAATATTTAACAATCTACTCATCTACGGGACAATTTTATCATTCATTCTATCTCAAAATATCCAATAAGACATGCTCAAGTACTCAACCTTAGACCATTCAACGAGTTGAAAATACTAATAACTAAAGAAAATTAGCAACTTGTCAATACCATGAAAATGACATTAAAATATCCGACTAAGATGTAATAGGACCAAGTCACAAATATATGTTCACAATTATGTTATTAATTATATTATTAAATATAAAGAATTGGATTATAACTAAATTATTATATTGTGTATATATATGTATTGTATATACATCTATAAATTTATATATATATATATATATATATATATATATATATATATATATTGTATGCAGGGGACGGGGCAGGGGATGGGGCAGGTGTATGTTGACCTGCCCCTCGCCCAGTTTTAAGGCAGGGGTGTCCCATCCCCTGCCCCATTTCTACCCCCACGCAGGCACCCACCCCAATTGCCACCCTTGGAAAAGAGAAGTAAAACAAAGAGGGAAATATGGATCTTATGGTGAGAAAGAATCTAAGCATGTGATGTAGCAGCCTCGAGCGAAACCATAAACTGAAATGGCATAGTACATTAAAGAGGACAGAGTATAGTCTATGAAAGGAAATCTGTAAATGACGTGTATCAAGGAAAAAAAATACTGATATTTCTAGATAAAGAATTGTATGCTTCGTGTGTGACTAAAGCTTCTACTTCAGTAATTCTGTACTTCCAGGATAAACCATAGGTCGAACAGCTCTAGGATACAGGTTATGATGAGTCCTGGCAAAAGAGAACATTCAAAATACTGTAGTTCACATCAATCATGCAAAAATACTTGTATGGTAGTACATCTCTCCATTTACAGGAAATCAAGAAGTGGTCCCAAGTTAGGACCACCCAGGATTACATAGCCTTTGCTCCCTAACTCCAGACAACAAGAAACAGAATCCCAAGGGAGAAATGAAGCCTTTTGTGGTGGATCTTAGCGCACTGGGAGCATAATATCCTATTTTATAAGTGCCTAAGGCAGACAGGATGTGATTAAACAAGTACTCATTAGCAGTACCATAGTGAGGATACAGAGCATGTACTACAAGCAGGGTTCAAGTAGGTTGCCTTCAGTTAATACCAGCTGTCACTATATAGCTATGAGTTGCACACCAGTGCGATCCTAAAACAGAAGCAGTTAAAGTGTCAAGGCAGTGAACACCTACACCAAGCTTCTGATGAGACTTGAATTTGTCAATGCCATGACCATCAAGAGGTTTTTCTTAAGCTGGCCTTTTGTAAAAGTAACCTATAAACAGCTACTAAATTAGACATGCATTGTTCGATTATTACAAACATCCCTCACCACCAGGACAGCAGCAATGGACTTAAAAATAAAGACCAATAAAAACTTAAATCCTCTTACACGAGAAAATAAAACTAGTTAAAAGCGCTTGCAAACAATCTGCTTCTCCTGAGTCCAAGAGAACGACATTCCAATCCAGTACTTTTAAGATCTATCAGACTATTTTACAGAAATTATGACCTGAAGGTGCAAATTTGAATTTATTGAAATATTTATAAAAAATTGAGTAGGAACAAAAGCCTATTTGACCACTCCATCCAATAGACAAAACATGGACCTAGAGATCATAGACAGTCAGCTCTCTTACAATCAATATCTGAGAACTTGATAATTTCTAAATATTGATATGTAACTTCCTTTCATGCCTAAACTTGATTGTTGTTATATACCAGTTTGATATGATTTTCAGAAAATGTTCGCTCTGTTCTTAATTATTTATTTCAAAGGTCATACACCTTAGTTTTTTCGACCTATTTTAACAAAAAAATTGAAACTCAAAATATTACGTAGATATTCCAACTTTATCCCAGTTTAACAAGTTGGTTTTATGCAGTTTCATACATATTATTAATTCCTTTACTTTTTGTGATTAATTACTACTTTCTTAATTAGAAAAATAGATTTTGAAAGATTGGAAACCAAGTTTTATGACACCATCTTAGAAGGATGATTATTATGGAAGCTCAGAGAACAAACATACAGCTTTGTTCCTCCATAGTCATGAAGATCCTAATAACGTTTGATTATCTTAATGCTCCTCAGTAACAGAACAAACTTTGTTTCACTTAACAAAGTGGGCAAAAGTCTTATGATGGATAGAACACACAAATAGTTTTCCCTAACAATAGTCAAAAACATTTACTTCTCATTGTTACCAATATTTTGTATTTACTTCTTATTGTTACCATTATAAGGAAGAGGAAGCATACAGAAGAAGGCAACCTCTAGAGGTTACCATTATTTTGTATTTACTTCTTATTTTGTTACCATTATTTTGTTAGACTTTCAACTGCAGATGCAACCTGCTGCTTGTAACTGGAGACCTCCCAACTCAGAAATCTGGATCTAGATTTCCAATTAAGACTGTTTGTAACAACTTAGCTTTTCTGACTAGGACCAAACTATAAAGAAATTATACATACTCAAGTCAAAAGAGTCAATAATCTTTAACTCTAAATGAAAGACAAAGCAATGTTATGCAACAAAACCTCAAGGCAAGAATGAATATTCAAATAATTAGTTCGAACATATATTAAGCTAAAAAAGCTAATTGAACTTTAAGCATCTTAAACTCTAATTTGAGGATTTGCATGAAAAAAGTTGCCCAATACCTGGACAAGTTCAGCATAATGTTGATAGATTTCACTGCTTTCATCTTGATCACCAAGCAATGTGCCACCGTACCAGCCATTTGCCTCATTTATTGACGTCATTGCAAGATATCTACGGAACAAGTGAAATTGCAATGGATCAGGAATCAAACATGTAGCTGAGAATGTTGTACAGTTCTTAGACATGCAAAACGTAGCTTTGACAATGGCAACAATACCTAGCAGTTTCTTCTTTTGCTTGTCAACAAGTGACATCAAGGGCAATATTAAATCTTTTATCCAATTTGAGTACACTGTTTTTAATCTTTTGTCTGAGACATTCAGTGGGATAAAAATACTTACCAGAGAATGGATTAGTAGGAAGTAAATGAAATCAGAGTTTGACGGAAATAACATGCAAGAAGAGAAGTTTCCGTGCATTTTGCCAGTTATCCTCAATTATCAAGTACATAAAAGACAACTGAAACATCAATTCTGGAAGCTTCCAAAGCTAACACTACCAACTTAGCATGAGCCCAAACAATAATAGTATTTTGTTACAGCAAGAAAGACCAGAATCAGATATATTTACATGAGGCTTACATATAAGAATGGATTTCGTGTTAAACAATTGGAATATAGGTCACCAAAAGCTTGAAAGGGGGAAAAAAATAATAGCAGCTTCTGATTGACTTTGAAGCTTGCAGAGTATTCAATAAAACAACTATTGTAGGATTCCCTGTTTCATTTTCTTGAATAGCAGAAGTCAAATTTAAAACTTCAAAGGGCACAGTAGAACAGTTTAACTTTCGGATGTGGACCTTTTGCCACCTCAACTAAGGTTTATCCCTTTTTCCTCAAATTTTTTCGTTATGTAGCATACACCCCTCTGTCCGAGTCTGGAATTAAATCTACAGTTAACTGGCATGTGCTTGGCATGAAGCTCACGTCTTTCATTATTTTCCTAGTTTTACTTTTTCACTTGCTTCTTACTTTCTCTCTCCTTTTTCAAATGCTGATTTTAAAATTTTCTTCTTCAATTCCCGGTTTTCTTTCTCTTTTTGCTCCTGGGTTCTCCCACACTAACTCCTCCCCAACAATGTCTGGGGCTACAATTCTCAGGCAACAGATCGCTATCTTCATGGTACAACCTACCAAAAATAATCAAATTTCCAGACTCTTTTTAAATTAGCATGACTCTCAATGCCTCACAATTACTTTGACATCAATTTTCTTTGACACAAAACAAGAGAGACAAATCAAATTGAAAATGATCAACACCAAAAGTTGTTAGTTCTGAATTTATCCAAGCTAAATCTTCCGTCTTTAATATGAATCAGATTCCACAAGTCATGGCTTTCTGTTTTATTTTCTTTTATATTAATCAAAATTGCATAAATTACTCATCCATTCTGAACGAGAAATGGCTAGTGCCATCAGTCTGCCCTCCCTCAATGCATTTGTGTTGTCTTTTCCTAGTGAGAGCATGTGCGCAGCCTGTTGTTGTGTGATTTGGCTGGAAGAAGGATGAGGCAAACAAAGAGAGGAGAAAAGAATAAAGAAGGAGAAACAAAGGAAATAGGGAAAGAAGAAACTATTCGATGGTGATTTAATTAATTGAAAGCCATGTGCATTCAAATGCACAATTGACAGTCAGATTTTATCCCAAACACTAAGTGGAAGGGTCATTCTGAAACATAATGAAAAGGAGTAAATGGGTACAAAACTTAGTTTGGGGACTGAAATATAAAAAACCCTATTGGTTAGGGGACACAAGAAGCTATCACATAGCTGAAATTGGGTATCTTGCACCTGAATGTATATTCAATTCACTCTCACCTAAGAAACTTTTGAAATATGGCCACATACAGTTGACAGGTCATTATAAGTATAAAGATGAGAATTCGACCTTCCATTCCAACTTTATTCACCCATAACCCAGGAGGAGCTTTCTATAGCCATAGTTACCTCTCCATACAATTAGGAAACTCAGAAGGACAGAGAACAAAAAATTAGATTAAACAGTGTTGGTCCTATTAGAGTAATTTCCTTAATATCCCAAATCACGAGTTTTTCTAATTCCTGGTAGTTTCCCAGTACATAAATAGATTACTCACACTTCTAGGGGTAACACTTAATTTCTCTACTCTTTCTCTGCATGGTATCAGACTAGGTTTCCCACCAACAACATTAGGAAAAAGAAAGAAATAGGAACAAGAAAAAAACATGATTGCTGATCAGAATTTCTCCAATCAAGCAGCCCTAGCATATCCCATAATATCCTGTATTCCATGAGCCTACCAAACATATTGAAGTTGATTGTCATTTTGTAAGGGAAGAACTTCAACACAAGATAATGTCTCCTAGTCATGTCAATAGGCAAACAACTTGCTGACTATGAATCCTTGCCAAGAATTAGAATGGATTTTACCTGTAGCAAGATATAAGATCCAGCTTGAGGGGAGTATAAAGATATAATTTGTGTTTGTCCTATTAGAGTAATTGATTTGATATTCCACATCAAAATTTCCCAAATTACTTGCAATACCAGAACATATAAATAGATGAACTAACCCTTTCTATGCTTATGCTTCCTAAATCTTCTCTCGTCTTTTTCCAAAAAATTATGTTGGGAAAGGGTCAATTATGCAAACCTACTAGAAAACCTTAAACTTCTTTAGTTAAGTGGCTTATGGCACTTTTGGCAGCATACCTTACACTTCTTAAATAATACATTATTGAACAAAGAAATTCTTCTGCAGACATACATGCAAGGTGGCATGCACAACGAGGCTACCACACCATCAGGAAAATAAGCATGATTAACATGCAAGCCCAGCTTCGATGTATAATAAAAGTAAGAGCAGAGACTGGTTAGCAATATTCTGACTAGACAGACTACAGTGGCCAGTCATAAATTTGCACCCACTAACCAAAGCTTGGACATGGAATTCTCAGTTGTATTTCAGAACTAGCAAACATGCAAACTTAGCTTCACCCATTTAAGAGCAAAGACACCCTAGAGATGGATTAGCAAGAGACTAGCCAGGCAGATCGCACATTCTGGTCCACATAAGCTTTGCACCTGCTAAATCACGTTTGTAGATGAAACTGATGTACACCCATAATACAGAACAAAGAAGATAGCAGGAGGCAACCAATGTTAGCAAGCAATAAGCACAGCTTATAAAGAAGATACCTTTGGAATAAATCCTCATCATTAATTTCACTTGTAGGGGAAAGCCAACTGAGGTCAGATAAAGCATCAACTCGCTTTTTATCATGAGAATCCCTGTCTATAACCTCATCTGACCCAACCTTCGCACCTGAGTTAGTATCATAATATTTCCGCTGTCCAAAAAGCCAATTAGGGCTCTTGAGCTGTATTTCTCTGCAGAGAGTTTGTAGTCAATTATAAACAATATCATTCCATATAACAGATTAGAGCTATCATTCCAAGGTATGACTAAATTACACGTGTACAAGCACTAGCGACTTGATCTCTAACCACACTGTAGTCACTCCACCTTAGCTTAAGCTAGTGAACCTTAATTGGCTCAAAAAATGAACTCAAGCAAGGATGGATCAAGCAACAAACAAAAGCCTTCCCTCACATAACAAAAATATAATTCAAAGCAGGAGAGCATAAAATAAGCCACAATTTAAGATTGCCCACTAGCCTACATACTTATCAGGTTGCCACATTAGATGTATAGCTTGACCTCTAAGATAAAACATTCCTTCACACATGTGAAATGCATCACTCTGCATTTGCATATCTCAGAAACCATAAAAATCTACACTGAAATCGCTCTAGAGAATATTCCTATTGACCTTTCTCAAAATCCAATATTTCACAATAAACCAAGCTCATCGTACTGCACAAACCATTTTGAAAGTCAAGATTATGACAACTTTGTGTCAACAAGAATAATCCAAATATAATACCACATTGATCATGGTCCGCCACCTTCCCAGGAGCACAGAGAGCCCGGGAAAAGTGCAATGTATGCACTTTAGCAGACAGTAAATTATAAATTTCATATGCAACATCCAAAAATAAGTTCCAGATGCCATAAATGTAAAAGCAAACATCAGTCAGAATTTCAAAAACTAGAAGCATAGTCCAACACATGCTACACATCAAAAATTAAATTGTCCAAGTATCATGAGTATCTTCAACATGTCAGTTCTGACATCGGTAGAGAATTGGTTTAGATGATATGCATAGAAGATAAAGAGGACACACACAAAAAGGAGTAATAAGATAAGGAAATTAGAACCATCTTTTTAAGCCAAGCTGTAGTGATCATGCATCATGTGCATCTGCATCACAGAATGATAATCTCACACATTAATAAAATGAACAATAAGGTGAATTTCTTTCTTGGTGTTTCTCCATATATGTGCAAGAGCATCATGCATATGGTACTTAAATTTGAGGAAGCTCTACAATTAAGAGAAAAGGATGCTAGTTGTATAATTGGATAGAGAAGTACGCTGCATCAGGGGCCACTCCAAAACTTCCAGTTTTCTGGTCTGTTTCACTGTAAAGCCGAACATTCTTAATTGAACTGCAAGTTCTTTCAATCAATTTATCAAGGGATGTCAACTTTATGCGTGAAAAGTCCTCTTTACTAGCTGGAATAGGGGCAAAAGAATTGCCTTGTGCTCCAAGCTCAGCTTCAACCAGGGAACTGAAATAGGAAAGCATCAAGTATTGATCTTATAGTCATCAGAAGAAGAAAAAAAAGAAAAAAGGTTGAAAATTTTGAGGGATCATATGAACTATTTTTGTCTCTGTGCATGCCAAGGTAATTCACGGACTTCCATCTGCAAGGGAAAATTTTCTTAGAATAGCTTAGAGATGCAGGCACCAATAGCAGAATTCACACCACAAGGTGCATGTGTAAGTTTTTTGTTTCCATAAATTCAGCTAGATCATTCCATAATCCTGCAAGTCCAGTCCCATTTTGGTGACAGGAATTCAAAATATAGAACTTTCTGTCTTCATGATGAAGCTAACAATTATAAAATTATGCTGACTCCAGCAATAGACTAAAAGAACAATTATCTATGAGAAAGAACAAATAGAAGGAAAGCAAAAGAACAAGGAAAACAATGGAGATATTTTAAAATGTCTCCCAGGCTATTCTAGTGGTTCCTTTTCTTTTTCCTCTCGACTTGAAGCTAGCTATGACTTTGTGCATAACTTTCCTTTTACACGAAATTTTCCTTTCTGCTATAACTCAAATGTTCAAGAAGACCATTCATAGTTTCTGTTAGGAGAATATCAGTATTCTTGTAGATAATAAATTAGTAAGGGTATTCTTGTCAATAGTCGGTTAGGTCTGTACTCCTATAAATACTAGTAGGTCACTCATAATATGGTGACTAGATGTTTTCTTCCCAAAATACCTGTTAACATGGTATCAGAGCTAAAGTCCTAGGGTTAGGGTAAAACATCTAGCAAAGCACTGTTCATCGCGGCACTGTTCACGCGTTACTGTTCAAGTGCTATTCGTTATGGCTGAAAGTTTTGCTACTACGGTTACCACTAACCAAGTTGAATTAAGTTCTTCAGCACATGGGTCTCAGAAGATTTTTACCATATCCGAGGAAGATTATGTTCAATTCCTACAGTACCAAGTTACAATCATGCATCTCTTCCCTCTGCTTCTTTAGCACAAAAAGGTAATGACTCATGGATTATTGACTCCGGGGCTACTGATCATATGTCAGGTACCTCTAAAAATTTTTATGATTTTTAAGAGTCTACTTCCTTTCCTCATGTTACTTTAGCTGATGGATCTACCACTAAAGTTAAAGGACTAGGCACTGTAGAAATTAACCCATCTCTTCCGCTGTCTTCTGTTCTTTACGTACCCAGTTTACCCTTTAATCTAATGTCTGTTAGTAAGCTCACTAAATCTCTACAGTGTTCAGTTACTTTTTCTCCTGATTTTGTTGTCATTCAGGATTTGAAGACAGAGGACGATTGGTGGAGGGCATGAGCATAATGGTCTTTATTTTCTCAACTCCAATGGTCGGATTGCATGTCCTGCTACTGTTTCTCCTCTTGAAATTCACTGTCGTTTGGATCATCCGTCTTTACCAAATTTGAAAAAATTGGTTCCTACTTTAAGCCATTTGTCTTCGTTAGAATGTGAGTCTTGTCAGTTAGGAAAGCATCATCGTATTTCTTTTACTCCTAGAGTCAATAAACGGGTTTCTAAACCCTTCATGCTAGTTCATTCTGATGTTTGGGGTCCTAGTCGAGTCGCTTCAAAGTTAGGTTTTAAATATTTGTAATCTTTGTTGATGATTTTTCAAGAGTTACATGGCTTTATTTAATGAAAGATCGTTCAGAACTATATTCCATTTTTTGTGCATTTGTTACAGAAATAAAGAATCAATTTGGTGTGCATGTACTTATACTTCGCAGTGATAATGCGAAAGAATATTTTTCCACTCCTTTTAATACCTTTATGACTAAATCCGGTATTATTCATCAGTCCTCTTGTCCTCACACTCCACAACAGAATGGAGTTGCTGAAAGAAAAATTGAACATTTAATCGAGGTTGCTCGGACACTTTTGTTGCACATGAATATGTCCAAACAATTTTGGAGTGATGCAGTTCTAACTGCATGTTATTTAATTAATCGCATGCCATCTAATATTCTTGGAGGTCAATTACCTCACTCTGTTCTTTTTCCTCATGAACCTGTATCTAAATTACCTCCTCGTATTTTTGGATGTGTGTGTTTTGTTCATCAGCTTGCTCCGGGAGTAGATAAATTAGATCCTCGTGCTATTAAGTGTATTTTCTTAGGATACGCACGAGCGCAAAAAGGGTATAGATGTTACAGTCCAGTTTTAAATCGATTTTTTACTTGTGCTGATGTTACTTTTTTTGAATCCACTCCATATTCTATGAAACACGGTATGCCTTGTGAGTTAGACCAGTGTCCCTTTTTTCCTCTCCTGTTTTACCAGTCCCTTCCTCTTTATTACCTAAGTTATCTAGTCCACCAGATTCCATAGCTCGATTATCTCGTCCTAATCTTCAAGTTTATTCTCGTCGTTCCATGGTTGAGAAAGTTCCTGATATGCCATGCACTTCACCAATTAACTCTCAATCTTCAAATCCAGGTATGACGCCCTCCTCTGAGTTAGATCTTCCTATTGCTTTACGCAAAGGTAAGAGATATTGTACTTCTCATCCTATTTCTAATTTTGTTTCTTATTCTCGTCTCTCTATGTCATATTCTTCTTTTGTTGCTTCCCTTGATTTTGTTTCCATTCCTAAGTCTATTACCCATGCTCTTAATCATCCTGGTTGGAGATTAGCTATGCAAGAAGAGATGTCTACTTTGGAACAAAATGGTACTTGGGATCTTGTCCCTCTTCCTTCTGATAAGCCTGTTGTTGGTTGTAAATGGGTGTACACTATAAAAGTGCAGCCTAATGGTTCTATTGATAGATTGAAAGCTCGTCTAGTAGCTAGAGGATTTACTCAGGTGTATGGAATAGACTACTTAGAAACATTTTCTCCTGTGGCAAAGATTACCTCGGTTCGTCTTCTTATCTCTTTGGCAGCAACTTATAATTGGTCATTGCATCAGTTGGATGTGAAAAATGCATTTCTACATGAAGATTTGAAAGAAGAGGTATATATGGAACAACCCCCTGGCTTTGTTGTTCAGAGAGAGTATTCGCGATTGGTTTGTCGTTTGAAAAATCCTTATATAGATTGAAACAGTCTCCGAGGGCTTGGTTTGGCCGGTTTAGTAGTGTTGTCATGGAGTTCGGTCTGACAAGATGTGGAGTAGATCATTCTGTATTTTATCGACATTCTAATGCTGGTAAAATTTTATTAGTTGTTTATGTGGATGATATTGTGATTACAGGTGATGATGTTGTGGGGATCCAGAAACTTAAATCCAATCTGCAGACAAATTTTCAGACAAAAGATTTAGGTCATCTACAATATTTTCTGGGTATGGAGGTAGCTCGGTCTAAACATGGGATTTATTTATGTCTAAGGAAATATGTACTCGATATGTTGAGTGAAGTTGGGATGTTAGGTTGCTGACCTGTGGATACTCCTATGGATCCCAATGTGAAATTAGTAGGAGATCAAGGTGCATTACTTGATGATCCTAGGCAATATCGAAGACTTGTGGGTAAATTAAATTATCTCATTGTAACGAGACCTGACATTTCGTTTGCAGTGAGTGTTGTGAGTCAATTTCTTGATACCCCTCGTACTAGTCATTGGGATGCTGTTATACGGATTCTCAGGTATCTTAAGAGTGCTCCTAGAAAAGGGTTGCTGTATCAAAATTATGAACACACTGATATTGAAGGGTATAGTGATGCAGATTGGGCTGGTTCTGCCTCAGATCGAAGATCGACCACAGGATATTGTGTGTTTGTTGGTAGTAATTTAGTGTCGTGGAAGAGTAAGAAGCAAACAGTTGTCTCCAGATCAAGTGCAGAATCTGAGTACCGCGCTATGGCTCACACTGTGTGTGAGTTGGTTTGGTTGAAGAGCATGTTACTTGAACTTGGGTTTGAGCATAAACAACCTATGAATTTAGTGTGTGATAATCAGACAGCTGTCCATATTGCGTCTAATCCAGTGTTTCATGAAAGGACAAAACATATTGAAGTTGATTGTCACTTCATTCGAGAGAAATTGGCTTGACGGAGTCATCAAGATATCTCATGTACCGTCTGTAGATCAATTGGCTGATTTGTTTACCAAGAGTTTAGGGGGCTCTAGGGTGAAATACATTTGTAACAAGTTGGGTGCTTATGATATATATGCTCCAACTTGAGGGGGAGTGTTAGGAGAATATCAGTATTCTTGTAGATAATAAATTAGTAAGGGTATTCTTGTCAATAGTCGGTTAGGTCTGTATTCCTATAAATACTAGTAGGTCACTCAAAATACGGTGACTAGATGTTTTCCTCCCAAAATACCTGTTAACAGTTTCCTTAAAGCTAATCAATCCAGTAAAAATCATCTAGATGATCTAAGGCAAAATGGTTTACATGCGTTCCAGAGCCTTGGATGAACAACAAAAAACTTTATCCAAAGGCAAACAGGTGCTACATATGCAACTCTGTTAAAAAAATAAAACATTGAAACACATAATTGAGCAAATAGGAGCAAATAGGAGGCCCAGTTAACAATTGATCGACCCATCCCACACTGCTTAGGTTGCCAGTTCTGACCAATAACTGATCAGCTGGTGGGTCTGGTTCAGAGTAAATCAAACTCGATAGGAGCTGGTATACCAATTGGCTCAGAAAGGACAACCTTGATTGCTTTCTGAATTTGCTAATACTTTTCATTTTCAAAAAGGTTTTAAATTTCACTTTGCAATTTTAGCACAAGTTCACAAGTTTCTAAAAGTTCAGAATACTTTTGTTACACAACTATTTGAGCCAATGGATCCTGTGTTTTATTTGTCATCTTACAAATTTATCAACAAAACTATTCTTTTTACATTTTTCTAGAAAAAGAAAAACCATAACATCAGTTGAATGGGCTGTTAAATCTGGTCGAACCAGTCAAACCAGGAATCAGTTGACCAGGCTAATTTTAAATTTTATTGCAGTTACAGTCAGTTAATAGACCAGTAGACCTGGATAAGAAACAAGCAAAAGAGTTGCAACACAAGTTGGGTACACAAGCAGACCTAAAAAAGAATGACTACATGATATATCACTTGAAGAGTAGAATGACTACATGATATATTACTTGAAAAGCATCACAAACGAGTAAGAATTATTTACCTCTTTTCAGGGATGAAATCATCTCCAATTCCTGATACATGAAGATAGTAATCAGAATCTAACTCCCATAGTGCAGGTTTTCCCTCCTGAGGCTGGAAATAACCCAAGAATCTGGTAAATCCATCAAAGAAAACATTCAGAGAGGATGAATTCAATGCCCAAGTAGTCTTAAAAGTGTCACACTTAGATATAAACTGGTGTTGCTCACACTTACTAAGAGGTCTATTTTACAAGGCAACAAGAAGAGGAAACATCATGGAAAGACAAAGAAAGAAACCAAAATAAAGAAGGAATCAGACATAACAAATTTATGGCATCTTGCTTTTCCCCATCTGTATATGCATTGCTGTAGTATCTCTTAATAGACTTCAGAAATTCCCTGGACTGAGTAGTAGCCTTCCACTTGCCCTGCCGTTCAGGAAACACCTGGAAAAATAAAAATTCTTCCATGACATGTTTGACAAACAGTAATCATGCTCATTATAGGCTATATACAGGCAGGGCAAATACAAAAGTGAACATGCATGCATACAGTGTTATGAGCTGCAGATCCACCATACTGCTGGGCAAGAGCATCACCCATGCTTTGGTACATATCCATAAGAGCAGCAGCAATGCTGCTATCGGCATCCACTTTAGGCTTATCTGTCAAACCCATAGCATGAAGCTGGCGACCTAAAGCTGCTAATCCATAAGCATATTGAGCAACATTTGTTCGGTCCAAGCAATCAATGCAGTTGGTGCGCAAAACTCCACTTTGAAACCGGGGTGCTGCATTACCATCATTCTCTTTCCTAATATGTTGATTGCTATCTCTCTCTCGGTCTTGTTTGAGGAAAGAAGTCAAGGCCTCATTTGGGCTACTAATCCTTGAAATATCCCCTGAATTAGTTCTCAAATCTCTAAACGAAGAATCCCTAATGAAACGGCCATGAAATATCAGAACAAGAAATTTATCCACATTAATCAACCAAAAAAAAAAGTCATCATGTGAGACAATTTGTCATATTACCACCCAGAGAAAAGAGTAACAAGAAGTCACAGAGTAAAACAGCAGATCAAACTGGATCTAAGCCAATCACATGAAATCACCCTCTTAATAAAGGTAAGTGATTTGTGATGTTCAAGAACAAGTCATATTTCCAGTTCCATTACATAGATTAACCATAACTGTGGCGCAAGTATAAAACCTGGACTAAAATAGTAGCAAGGATTTGGCATCGCAAAACCAGTAGTTGCTAGGGCTTTCATAGAGAGCCAAATGAGAAATGCTGAATCAGAAGAAGCAGAAGCCATCAAGTTAGTTCTATGCAAAGCCAAAGCTCCAGAATGGCTCAACATTGAGCTCCAATCAAAAACAAGGCCCTCAAGGATGATTAATTCATTGAATTGCGATGGTACAATCCCACCTACCATCTTGCCTGGAAGACATCTTAGTGATAAGTCCCTTGTTGATAATATGCTTGTTCTAATAGGAAGGCAGGGAATGTGCTAAATCTTAGAATTGCTAAATATGGTTTGAGCCTTACTCATGATGTTCGTGGAAGATTGCCTTCACACTTTTATTATGACACTTTAAAGAGGTGTAAACATAGAACAAGCGAATGAACGTTGTTGTGATTTTGCCCTGGGAGGGAGGGGAGGAACATGACTGCAATTACTGCAAATATATCTACCACCAAAAAGAGAGAGAGAGAGAGAACAGAGGCCTACTATACAGGCCTGCCACTAGAATATTTGATATGATAGGAACGTCTTCATACATAGCAGTAACTTGTTTCCAATATCACCAATAGCTTGAAAGCATGCAGAAAAATTACAAGATCCCCATATCAACAAAAGCAGCCACCACAAAACTATAAATTCCGGATTCCTACACACTCATTAAGATGATGTTACATACTGCATTTTCAAGGCAGTCTAATAAGTTTTACTTGTTCATTTCAATTCAATCCCTCTTGCTGCCAGATGGGCAATAATTTAAGCCAAAGAAGATGCAAGAAAAAAAATGCAGTCAAACCTCTCAAATCCAGAAACTCTTATCAATTTCCTTGGTCCTGCTTAATTGCATTCAAGCTCCCCAAAAAAAAAATGGTAAAACAGAAGACATTCCAATCAGAGATGAAAAAGAAATACTGGAGCAAGGCGCCACAGTTATACTACTTTCAGATTGCAAACTAGTCCAAAAGGTTCCCAACTAGGAGCAAGCTCTAGGAAAGGTTAGGTGAGAACAGCTTAAGTGCAAGAAAAGCCTGTTTTTCAGCAACAAGCTAGCCTTTTCCACAAGAAAAGGCAATTTGGAAACTCAAAGTGAAAAACTATTAAACAGAAATATCTTTCAAGAAATTAATAAATGTGAAATTTGCACCACTCACATAACCAAAATTCAACTTAAGAAAAATACTCTCTTTCAACTATAAAAATAACAGTGCACAAGCATTTGCCCCAATTCTAGGACCAAACTCACTACCACTCGGGAAAAAAACTCTCCATGCTTTCAGTCTCAAAAATTTCCACCACTAGTACAAGCTGAAAATTGTTACAAAACAAAAAAGCAAACCAAAATGCTATTCATGGTCAGAACAGAACCAAAAGCTTTCTAATGGCAGTTCTACAGGCCAAACAACATAGCTGAAAAAATTGCTGTAATAAAACCAAAATAAAGTAAGTTGGAAAAAATATTATGGAGGACGAACAAACAGCCAGTATTGAGAAACTAGAGTGAGGTTGAATTACAAATTCCAACCGCAAGTATGATATTGGTACCAAAATTCAGACTTCAACTGTGGGGGAAAAATTTTACCTAGCAGTGCTAGTACGGCTCAGTTGGGTAGCTCGACGTTTAACAACCTGTGGCTTCCCACTGTAGTAAAACCCTGTTTAGATCAGTGCTTCACTGGGCCACGCCACCCAATACTGCTAGTACATTGGCAGACTTGCTTCAGAACAGAAACATGCCAATAATTAGTACAGATTAAAGGGCCAAAAAAGACGGCAATGCAAACCATATATACTTGCCTCTTTTGAAAACTTGTGAAAGTCCCAGTGGATAAACCTAAGATGATTTCTCCTCTGGTAGAATCTGGTTTAGATATTCCAACCGCATTTGCGAACTCACGCCTTAGCATCATTTCTCGTGGCCTTTTCTCAACAGTCTATTATTTTAACAACCAACCATAAGAAAACAACACCATAAGTAGCATACTGTTATATGATGCACCATTTTCTTCTATTTCAGGAAAAAAGTTTTTGGAGCTTATCACAAAGTATTTTTTAACTACCAAATTCTATAAGACAAGCTTCCAGTTCTTTCCTCAGAGGCAATATTCTCACCAGGAGCACTCACGGCAAGCTTGCAGAGAAAAGTTAGATCTGCATCATTTTAAAAAATAAAATAAAAATAAAACTACTGAACTGAAAGCTTCATTGTCCCCTATCCCAGTTCAGCTGATTACCATAACATGCCTGGTCCCACTCTCAAGCTGAAGCCTTCCTTCCCTATAAGGCTCAAACCTCCCTTCCCCCTCTTAAACCCCCCTCCCCCCAAAATGGGCCAAAAAAAACACACACAACACACACATTTAACTTTTGCAAAGGTTCCAGAATCAATTGCCACATAGGGAAAAATTTTGCATCACAAGGGCATAACAGGGATTTTACATGTGTTCAACCCACTATTGAAATTTAGTTAAGGTACAAACCTTAATCAGATTGAGAACAATAATTGGGTTGCCATATCTCTTTTCCAGGTCTTCAAAATGCAATTTTGTGCCTCATAGGTAGGATCATATCTTTGTACTTGATCAATACAAAAAGAGCAACATGTGAGTTAAAAGCATATAGACCTTTGCACAATTAAAAAACACAAGTAGCGGAATGCACTAATCAAGAACTCAATCTAGTAGAATAAGATCATCCATTCAATAATCATGTAGAACCAGAATATCCATTCAACATGATTGATTTCAAAAGGACTCATGTTTTCTTACAGATTATATCAGGTTTTGGACTGAATCTTGAAGCTTCCTGTGACCCAGAAAAGAGGAATAGAACCCCTCATTTGTACAACAGAACTCATTTTTTCCTTTGCAGGATCCAGCTTCCTCATCAAGGACAATCTGTTCAGTTTCAACATCATTTGCGACTCTTCCATGATCATTGACTCCCCTCTTTAAATAACTGCACCAATAAAAGCCAATGACTGTTTGAAGCCATTAAAAGGCAAATTTACCCATTCTTTGGCAATATTATAAAATCTTGCAATATTTCATATTCTAAGTCCAAAAATAATAAGATTTACTGTGATAAAAAATGAGTGTGCAGCATTAATCATCACCACTAGGAATTAGGAAGTCATGAAACCTAGACCAAAGCATGGGGCATGAGCAATATGAGCATCAAAATCTATTGGAAGCATTAAATAAATAATGAAACAAGAATTCTTTTGCAAAAAAATGCTCCAATTTATTGTATCATCATCTCACGCTATTTTCAAGTTTGATTTATCAGATAACTGCACAAGTAATTTCTTTTATCACTCTTTAGTGAGCAATAATCAAGGTCACCAGCTAACTGCAGAACTTTCTAACTACAATGACAAATAACAAGGACAAAAGAAAGATTTGTAGCATCTGTCATTTCAGAAAATCACAGTTCATCCTTATCACAACTGGAAGAACTTGGAGAGTTCCTTGTGGATCTTTTTAGAGAATACGAAACTTCAAATGACAGGCCACCCGACGAGGTTGTGACACATATTACCCCCAAGAAAGTTCATGTTATATTATCAAACTAGCATCATCTGCTGAATCTTGCTTAATAAAATCAATCCTTGTAGAGGCAAACAAGTAATCTACCAGATCTCTAACAAATACTCGTCATCTTCATACATAATTATAACCAAGAGTTCCAATGATTAGTCATCTAAAAGGACCACAAACAGTACAACAAATTAAATAGCACACAAACGTCAAAATCCTTCAACCTATAAAAATTTAAAACATCAACAGAAGGCATGCACCATACACAATCACGAGTGAGAGGACTAAGGTGAAACTTTTGAGGTTAAATCAATAATCTAGAAGAGATACTACTGTTTGCGAAATCTGTACTTAAGAAGGATTATCAAAAGGATCATAAGATTATATACATAGTAACAAAAAATACTAAAAGCCATTGTTAAAGAACATCTGGCTCTTAAGTTCTTTAATTTCCTTTGTTAGTCTGAGTTCTTTCATGTAAGGGGAAAGTAATTCTTGGAAGGACTATATTCCCAAGGTGGCGGCAAAGAGCAAGAACACTAACCTGGGTTGTTGTTCTTCCTCCTTCAGTCCATCCCTGAACTTAGCTTATAAAAGGCAAAATGAAAGAAAAGAAAATGCAGCATAACGAAAGGAAAAGTTACCTACATTGAATGCAAGATTGTCCATAGAGAATATATATGAGAAAATCAAATACATAAGGCTAATATATGTTTTTTATCCATATTCTTGTGCATCAGCATATGTGCTTAATCATGTCTAGTTATATATCTTTTGATCCTGACAATGAGGTATCTCTTTAAGCATGCATTAAGCATGGACTATTTTAGCTTCATGCATGTAGCTTCCATCCATATCTAATTAGACTTGTAGGGGTTCACAAGCTAACCACTGCCCACTCTAAATTGATTAAAAAACCATAAAATACAATTTTTGGAAACCCAAAAAAAAAGCCCTAAGTATACACGTCCACCAGCATAATCTAATAGAGAGCACATTATGAGGACATAGGAAAACAGGTAACTTATACTGCATTAAGTACTTCTATCAATATGAAGAAAATTGAATAGGACATGCATAGTGTTCACCTATAGGACAATACAAACAAATCCTGAATGTTGCCTTGCGGACACAAGCAGAGAACAGGCACGTCAGCAAGGAGTAAACATGCTTTATCATTCAACAGTCGGCGAATATGATGCCAAGGCAATAAAGACGTGACACAAGTTGCCTCCTATTAACTGCAGAACATACACATATGTACATGTACTCGCGTGCCTGAAGCATATTTATCTACGAAGAACATTTTTAGCAGGGGAGAGGAATGAAGATGGTGATAATCAAACCATTGTTAAATGACAAGCAATAAAGGCCTTGACCACTGGGCTATATATATGTACCTAAAAGAATCCGCATAGGAAACTGTCAACACATGAAAACTGTCTGTCTTAATCAGAACCCATAAAGGGATGCATCTAATAAAAGCGAAGCAAGAAAAAGAACCAGACCAGATGTTACAACTGCAGTTTATGATTTTTTTGTTTAGTAAGCCTAATGAAAGAGAGCACCAAGCACCCAAAACAATGAGCAATAAGAACAAAAAAGGCTATATTTCCTTTGTTTCATAAGCTTCTGGTGATTAAGATAGCAACAAGCACATAATGCGGTAAATGGAAATTAAACATCTTCATGCACCTAAAAGTTTATGTAGTGACATACAACCTGGTTGAGTACATGAATCTTTAGTAAATTTGAACTGAATTACCAGAAAATCTCCTTCAAAAATCCAATTAATGATGGAGGGGACAAGATGAAGAATAAAACCTTAAACACCAAAGCTCAAACCCGACTTCAGACTCTTCTTGCAGAGTTTATTCTCAGGCTATTCTCCTCAATCTTATTAACATTTCACCACATTCTTTGTCTTATCCATAAGATTTCAAAACTCACAAAAGTCAAAAACTCAATTAGGCCATACCGAGTTCCAGCAAAGTGTCGGGAACGTCTAGAAACAAGAGAAACACTGAAGTCCCTTCCAAAAACTGCCAACCTGATCTGCAATGATCAGACACAGTGGAAGTGACCAAAAGGCTCCATAAGTGATGTTTGACAATATAGACAAGCCTCAATCTTATAACAAAGAAATAAAAATTAGTTAATTAAGAAAGGGAAAGAAAAAAAAAAGAAAAACAAGAGAGACAGGATTGCAGGGGCTGAAAATTGGGTGCATGAATGCATGCGGACACTAAGCACATATCCTGTTTCTCTTTATAGGTAGCATAAAATTAAGGAAAAAGTTTTGCAAAACAATGTCGAAGCTAATGAGACAAATTAATCAGCATTGGAAGAATAATAATTGACAGGACACCAAGATAGCAATAGTGGTAGATAGCAATAGTGGTATAATGGTGGAAACTAATGTACTCAAATATGTGATAAAGGATCAAAGAAACAAAAATGATAGCTGATACAGGACTTAAGATGCAAACCTGAATTGAAATTCCAACGAATTACATAAGCACAGACACACAATGCTGTGAACATGTCTTGACTAATGAATTGTTGTGCAATGATGTCTCATAGGCACAAACGGTGCGTTGCCAATTTGTAGTAGTAGATGTGATCTTACGATGGATGATCACATGATTGTGCATGCTGACACGTATCACATATAAAATGCAAATTGTTGAGTGCAGGAGTCAAGTAAAAATTCAAACATACAGCATCTATCATAACTTCAATCTCAGCCCCCAGGTGTTACATGAAACTCATGCAAAGACTCAACACCAGTATGCATACAACAAAGAACTGAATACAGCCATAAGCGAATCAATAAATCTGTAAAATATCAATACCTGCTTAAAATGCCCATGGACCAGAGCGATTGTCCACATAGTATTGTTGCATCTTGATCGAATTGCCTGTGTTAGAAAAGCATTCCATACAAACATGTCTTCATATGGAATACCTTCTTCACAAGTTGACAATACATTATGCTGCAAACTGTGGCATTACTGGATATGTGTAACTATAGAAAAAATCTTTGGTCAAATCAACACTGGACAATAGCTTCTTGTACCTGCAAATGAAGCTAATGCTGTCAATTACAAAAATACGTTCAAAGAAATAAAAAACAATACAAAGGAACAACTTTAGGTCATTTTTCAACAAATAGGAGAAAAAACGCAGCATCAGAAACTAAATATGGACACAACTTGCACAAAAGGAAGCTGAATGAGCATGAGCTAGCGGGAAAGATCAAGCAATCAAAAGCGTCTATCCGAGCATCACGTGAAAGAATCCACATTAATTTAGAAAATTTTCAAAATCATCCTTTCTGCCTTTCTTCAGATATCAGAATGAAGTCACATTGTGACAAAACTGCAGAAACAAAAGTAACACTTAATATCTGACCTCAAAGCCCAGACTGCAAAGTAGAAGCTTTAAGCTGCAGAGCAGACACAGGAACAAAAGTTGCTACTTAATAGCTGTAAAAGTAGTAACACTTAATATCTAACCTCAAAGTTGCTACTTTCTTTGACTCACATCAATACAGATCTTACTGAGAAAATTCAAGATACTAAAGATGATTTTCTGATACCAGTACAATCTTGACCTCTACATACTTGATCACACCTTCAAACATAACTTTAGTGTAACCAGTCTTTCCTAAACTGATCAATGTCTGAACGCAGCTTCAAACTAATAAAGCACAAAATGATGCCTCCGTTGACACTCCTCTACCACAAAGGGGATTATACATGCGCGTGTAACCATCCAACCACGAGAACAAAAAAGGCATGTTAACAGCATTTATACAATTTTTGAGTCCATTAAACAATTTAACTTGAAAAATAACAGGATTCTTGACTATGCAGCTCCAAGATAAAAATTAAATCCCTAAAATTTAATTAAAACAAGAGACAAGCAGCATAATGTTTAAAAGTTCACGAAGCAACAGGGTTATCCAGAATTTGTTAGTCCAACTACAAAGAAGAAAGGAAAAGTTACCGCAGCTCAGTTTTAGAATGAGCAATATCAGTCTGAACTGTAGAATGTGGAATGCTTATAATTTGGCTCTCATCAATACTGTATATTGCATGACCACATATGCAACCAATCTGTCGCCGCTTTGTCACCAAGACCAAGTAATATGACTCCAGGAACTTTATACAACCTGAAAAACCATTATCAATGACCACCAAAATAACAGTCAAAAACTCATTGGTCATAAGCTGCACCAAAGTTTCCAATTTGTAATTGAGGATTTTTGCAGACTAACCAGCAATGCCATAAACTTTGGCCACAAAAGTCAATCCGCCGGTTGCTCGGTTGCCCTCAGCTATCCGCTGCAGCAAGTTTTTAACTTCCTGCGATGTGTACACAACAGGGTCTTCGCTGATATTGAGATCAGAGGGCTCCATTCTGTCGATCTTCAGAACCCGGAAAAACCTCTTGTTCTTATCACTTCCAATCAAATAAAACCTCTGCAAAGGTTGATTAAGAACTCATGAAATTAACAAAAAGTCCTTCAGCATAAACTTTCGGGAAAACATTAGTACAAAATGGAAGCTTTAGAATTTGTAATTGATATTGATGTTCAATAACAACTAAAGATTGGAACATGATAAAAATCAACATTAAAATCCCAGTAAAAGAAACACTAATTATGGGAATTTTATTATTCTTAATCTCATCACTTGCCATGCAATGGAAGTTAAAATTAAAACAAATTGAGGTTTTTCATTTGATCACACAGCATGCTTCAATAAGTCGAAGCACCAAAAAACGAAAAGAAAAAAAAAATTAACAAAATGAAAATTCCAATAAACCTGAATAAAAATTTAACATTCCAATTGAACTAACTATAAAGCAGCAATTAAACTAGCTTAAACAAAAGCAAAACCCTAGAAATGCAGAATTCAATGCAATTCTATTTTTTTTAGTACTAACAGCTCGGGTTTCATAGAGGCGAAACTTCTCGAGAGAGTAAGAACTGGAGGGGTCGATTTCAAGGTCGTTATTAGCGGTGATCGGATGAATTTTCGGGGGATTTTGGCCCGGGTTTTTGGAATTCTCAGACTTCGCCATTGATGATACCACCAATTCAGCCACCTAAAAAAAACTCCAAAAAATCTTCCCCAAATTCTGATTTCTCTAATAGAGAAAAGAATGCAAATTCTTTTTCAATGCTAAACAAATCGTACTTAATCGACTGTGCATATTATATGATACAAAAAATTTTAAGACATTTGTTGGATGGAGTGGTGGAGTGAGGAAATTAATTTTGAGTGGGGCTTTTATTTTTATTTATTTTGGTGGGAATTGGGATGAAATGAAAGATAGGACTGTCAATAGGTTGGACAGCCCGAGCTCGGCTCGTTTGGCCCGACAAAAAGTTCGATATATCCGACCTTTTAGTGAGTTAGTTTGAGTTTGAACCTAAAAAATAGGCTCGAATTAAATATGAGCCGAGTTTGGGCCTCCTTAGGCTAATACCCGATATAGGTCTGACCCTTTAATTACTCATATATATATATATATATAATATTTATATTTGATATTATGTATAATTATGTATCCAAATATATTATTACTAAATACTAAATATATATAAATTACAAAATACATCTGAAGACTCTTCCATGAGGTTTTTTGAGAGCCAATATTAGTAATGCATAACTAAATCTCTAACTTTTTTATTGGTTGAGTAAATTTTTGTATTGACATAACATTGATTGATTTTTTTTTATCTAGAAACACAAATCATCAAGTATGTTTGGATTCAAATCACAAGGTTATAAAAAAAAAGTTTCAACTTTTAAGATGTATTGACTTATGATCGCATGTTTTATTACTATTTTTCATGCATTTTGAATGAATTAAATATAAATATTGTTGAAAAATTTTTGGTTTATATAATTTTTAAGAACTATTATTTATTCATGTTTAGTTTTATTATTATAGTCTTGTAAATGTTAAATTAGTTTTACAACTTAATATTAAAGTAATCATATTAATAAAATTAAGGAGTAATAAGTGAGTTTATGCTAAACCCGAATAAGGCTCACAATCCGAATATTATGTGAGTTGAGTATGAGTTTCACATTTATTAGCTCAAAACTTGTAGCTCGAAACCCGAAAATGTTATAAATTAAACGAGTTGAACTTGAATTTATGCCGGCCCGATTGACAGGCCTAATGAAAGAGGGGAAATTTGGACAAATGGGGTTGGAATTTAGGCGGTTTGGAAAGGCAAGAAATGAGGACATGGTAACGTAACGTAACTGAAATAACGAAGGGGCATATTTGGAGAATTGCCGAATTGGTTGCTAGAATTTTGGACCATTTCTAATTGAGTGCACTTGATCCTTAATTTTTGCACATTTGCTCTTTAATATAATATGTGAAAATTGTCTAGATTTTTGTGTATAGGTTCTTAATTTTAAGCGAAGGATAGTTGGAGGTTTCGTTTCTTACAAACTTGAAAAGTTGCATAGATAGTATGAAGACTAGTATGAGTTGTGAATCCAAGGTTGGACCATACAAAAAAATTAATTAACAGAAATCAATACTTTCTAACTGTTAATATGTTTATTACTAAGTTTTTCCAAGTGTGGCAATTTCAAATAAATACAGTAATATGAATCAAATAAGATTCGAAATTAGCAGGTTTAACACGATCCGAGCATAAGTGTGTCATTATTGGATCGATGTGTTAATGATACTAAGGTTAAAAGATAAACCAAATTATTCGATATTCGAATTGAATTTGGCTCGGAGAGAAATCGTTTGAATTTCGTTTGTTAGCTAATCAACCAAAATTGAATAGCAATTTGTGCTTCATAAACTTTCAAGTTTGGTTCGACCTCAACTCAATTAGCATATAAGTGAAATATACATGTAAAAGTTCAAACTACTTGAGTTTGGCTGAAATTCAGTTTGATAAAAGGCTTATTTAAACTCAACTCGAGAAATAAACAAATTAAATTTCAATAGAATCTCAGGTTCGTCAAAATAATCAAACGAGCTCAAATGTTAGGAAATTCAATTTATTTAAACTCATTTACACATCCAAATGGTACAACTGGAAGCAAATTGAGTTGGATCTACCCACAAGTTGAGACGCTAACTCAATAATAATTGAACATTACTAAAATGTCCCTCATCTCGTATTTTTTTTCTATTATTTGTTGTTACACCTTTTATGTCTGATTATGTATGGAAGTATTATACTTTATTTCTATTGAAAATTCTAAATCTTGAGGTTTGTTTCATATTTTGAGGACCTAGATATGTATTATGTCTTCAAAAAAAATTTAGTTATGTGTTTTAATTGTGCATCATTTCTTTTTCTTTTTTTTAATCTCTCACCCCTCTCCACACTAGGGATGGCAACGTGTGGCGGGTGCCTGCGGGTGTCTATTGGGGTGGGGGCGGGGGGAATTTTTTCCCCCCGTTCCTTTTGGAAAAAAAAGATATATATATATGTGCATAATTATATATATAATGATATTATCAATTATACTACTAATTATACATGTCTATTAATAAAATTATTAATTATTTATACTAAATTTATTAATACATTTATATTAAATTCCTAACTACACGTAATACAATAATACTTTTTTCTAAAAAAACACAATAATAATTTAGTGATTGTATTTGTATCAAAAGTAAAACTTGATTATTTTAGTTATATTTGTTTTATCATATTAGATTGTATTCAAATAACTTTTGTTTAATTATTTTTATGAGTTTCAATTGTGAAATTACAATGAATAATAATTTAGTAATATGTTGATATTTTAGTACTTGATTATTTGCTCAAATTTAATTATAATGAAATTATATAATAAAATTTTTTTAATCCCGCGGAGGAAACGGGGTGGGCCGGGGCAAGCGGGGGGGTGGGGGACGGGGCGGGGGCGGGGGGAATTAATAGGCAACGGGATGGGGGGTGGGGAGGGATCCCCCGCCCCATTGCCACCCCTACTCCACACTCATCCCATCCTTAACTGCCAATCCCAAAATTTGAACCTGGAATTTAGTAGTACCAAGAACTCTAAGAATTCTTCACTGGCCATCAGGCCAATCTCAATTATTATTTTATTGTGCATCTTGTCACTAAAAATTGTTAATAGCACAAATAAGGGGTTAAAGTGGGTGTTAAATGGATTCTTTTGAAAGTGGTTATCATCATTCAAAATGCTTAATGACTTAAATGGATCTAGTTATATCAACTCATTAACAAATAGGTTATGATACAACACGACACGAAAGTTAGTTGGTTAAGTCTAGGTTGAGATTTTTGTAAATGAACCGAAGAACAACATTACCCTCTTTGCCACCCTTAAGTTGTTAGCACCAAAAACATAAAGTTAATAACACTTTACCCATGTGTTTGGGAAGTATTGTACTTAAGCTTGCAAAAAGTGAAAGAAAGTGCAACAGACAAATATAGAAGAAGGTAGCTGGTGTAAACAAAATGTTACTATGAGTAAGTTTCAATTTATTGTTTCTTTTAAAAAAAAGTGATTGTGGATTAAATGTGATACAATTGGTTAACAAATTTTAGTTGGTTTCATAGGTTTAATAATTAGATAAAAAAAATTCTAAATTGCATCACAGTGAAGCTTAATGAATTGCATTGAGAGAAATTCCACATGAATACCGTAACCAGTAACTAATGTATAACTATGTATTTTATCTTTAACCCCTTATTCGATACAAGGAGTTTGTCTCTATTGAAAAATCCTTTCCAACTTGTACATCCATTTTCATGTTTAGTATGCATCGTTAAAGTTGAAAAGTCCTTTGCCCCTAAAATGCTCACTCTAACTTTACCCTAGAATCTCTATTACTCAGAGAGAGAGAGAGAGAGAGAGAGAGGCAGGGAGAGAGAGCCCTTTCCATCTTCATCCTCAAACCTCAAATGGCCAAAATACGAGGATGTCAAATTTATTCTTACATATTTTTTACTATAAACAAATTTTAAGATATTTGCGAATTTAATTAATAATTGATTGTAATTTTTAATTTTAATGATGTTTTCCTACATCTAGAATATTTTTCCTATGTTTGATTGAAGATGTTGGGTTCAAATTTCCCTTCCCACATTGCCACTTCTTGAATCCCACCTCTTCACTATTAGGAATTTTTTAAAATTTTGAAGATAATATTTATTTTTAAAAAACTTTTACCTGTTGTATAAGAATTTAGTCAAATTTCATATAATAACAAGAATAAGAATATAAAGAGAATAAGAATATTTGACATCATGTAATTTATACTCAACCTTGTTAATTATATTTCTAACGAATATGAAATTTTAAAATAAATGCCGAGAATAAATCAAGTATTACAATTGAAATATTTCAATATGAATGACACTCAATTATTCATAAAGCAAAAAGATTAGAGACAACTGCTAGAGCCGATGCTTTCCTAAACCTTGATGTTACAAAGAACACCCTTTATTATTTTAATTTACAACAAAACACCACCATCCCTTCACAGATTCCCAGGTTTGTTTGGATAGAGTGTTATTTGAAATATTATTTGGAATAATTACTGTATCACTTTTTGTGCTGTGATATATGTGAGATAAAAAGTTGATTGGAAATATAAAAAAGTGAGTTGGAAAATGTGTTTATGATGCAAGTGAAATATTATTTGAAATAATAATGGTATCCAAACAAACGTGCCTTCTCCCCAAGCATTTACCCAAACCTTATAAATTTCCTATAACAAATTTTTTAACATCTGTACCATATGTCTTGCATTAAAAATTATGAAATACTATATTTAATTTCAACCACCTACTCATTGGTGGAAATAGTAGTAATTCATTAATTCACTCTCTTCACCGGTTCCTCGACAGGCCAGTTTAATAATTATGTGGCACACAGTAAAAGTAATAGGGGTGCAACATTCCTCTCTTGGATTTGGGCTGCAACCAATCTGTTAAAACTCCTATAAACGCTTAATTGACAGCCCATAATATCTCAATTGAAATTATTCAATCAGATCTTCTTGTGTACTCATTTAATAAGGTAATAATCTAAATCCCATATTTAACACAAAGTGGTATGATAATTTGATAGAATAACACAAAGTATGCATGCCCGATATTATAATCTCTTTATATTGAAAAATCAAAAGTTCGATAGCAAGATATATAGTGCTAATTGGCCGCTTTGTAATTAGTTCTTGTCATTACCATTGAGGCCTATTATAAAAGCGTTTACTTTGGTTTTCATTTTAACTTTACAAAGCCAAAAGAAGGAGTTAAAAAAATTTTAATAAGCAGTTGAAAACATCATACGCCTGTTTCCAAAATAAAATCCCAAGGCAATAAATACCAAAATGCAAACCACCAGCGTTTGGGCTGGTGGCTACCACCAAAGCATTAATGTCAAGGGTTCAAACCTTACCTCCCACCAATTGTCACATTATGTGGATTTGCTTAAAAAATCTATACGGGTGCATAGTGCATCCATATGATCCGATGGTGATTCAGTCTCCTCCGGATTACCCTTAGAACTCTTCGGGTCCCTCCCCTAGATTAGAATAATCTAAAAAACTACCAAAATGCAGCTTGATGAGAGGCCTCAATTTGCTATGTTGATCTTACCATAAGCCCACCTGGTTCCTCCTTTTCTCGTTAGCCCAACAAAGAAAACGTAAAGGGCAAAATCATATATGTGGCTGTGGTGGCTTTAATATCCATTTGTTAGTTGCACTTTTCCTGGAGGACCGAAAGAACGGATAAACTTTGTCCAACAAATTATAACATAAGTTCCAAAATTCCATCAGCCAGAGATGACCGTACTGCAAACAAGTTGCTTCAGCATCATCCCATCACTACATTCTAAGTTCAATGATTCCAATCTGACCATTATAGTAGCTGAAAAGCAACGGAAACAGCGAAGGATTACATCTTTTGCAGCAAAATCTGGTGGTTTTTCACTTAATTCGGTACTTCTTGCGTTAACATGTTCATTCTTTTTGGGCATCTATATGTTGAATGTTGCTTAATTTAATGGTGTTTCTCTTTTTTTTTTTTGCATTTTGTTTTCACAAAAATCAGTATTTTTGCAGAATGAAGTTCAATGCAATAAATTAGTAGGGATTATGATTATGATCAAGTTCTTCTAAACTCATATTAATTTGCAGATACTCAAAAAGTGTGAAAGATGTGGAGGTCAAGGTGCTATAGAATGTCCTGGATGTAAGGTATAGGTTTCACAAGTATCAAAGACCAAAAGAAAAGGAGGAATATTAAGGACTTAAATTTTTCCAATCCTCCCCCCCCCCCTCCCCTTTTATATTCGTTCATGGAATTTAATTAACACATGATTGTTGATACTTATGCAGGGTACAGGAAAGAATAAAAAGAATGGGAATATCTTTGAGCGGTGGAAGTATGTATTCTTTTCCAAATGAATAGTCCATCAAGATTAGGAAGGATAGAGAGAGAGAGAGAGAGAGAGACAACAACAAAAAAATGGAACAAAGACAAATTAAAATTGTTTATGGTCATTTGTTTAGTTAATTGTTTCAAGCTGAGGTAATCTAATTCATGGTTTTATCTAATTCAATGGAATTTAGATGCTTTGATTGCCAAGGATTTGGATTGAAGAGTTGCCCTGTTTGTGGTAAAGGGGGCCTCACACCAGAACAACGGGGTGAAAGATGATGTGCCAGTGCAAGGAATCTGACATGGTACTCAACTCATGCACTATTGATTTTGTACACGAAGCTCTATGAAAATATGAACTTTGGCTAGGAAAGCATGTTTGTATAAAGAGAGATGACAAGAAATTCAATTCAAGTTTTATTACTATTATTTTTTTGTGGATTTTCTTGCAAGTGACTATTACACACTTGTTGATGCAGATTACAGAAGACTTTCCGTGTAAATGAATTCACTTACATCTGTCCAAAAAATAATTAAAAAAAAAATCATTTACCCGCTCTTCAAAGTTTTGGATACTATCCAACTTTATCTCTCTCAAAATTAATATTATAGAGTCTACAGGGAAAGGCCAATAATTCTTTTTTTTAAAAAATTGTTTCACGGTTCTCATACTTCTTAGTTCTTTAGCTTTTATCTTCTTTTAGTTTGCCAATAAGATTGCTGATTTTATTGTTCTAACAATATTCAGCTGCATGCTTGCCAAGTCAGGCGAATTACAATAGCTAAGGTCTAGACGTTGATCTTTATTTGTTCTTTTCTTTTTCTTGTTCTTTCTATGGGTAACAATTCGAGACAATCTGAATTTTGGACATTAAAATTGGGGATGGAAGGATATGGGAAGGGTGGAAGGCATTTTAAAAAACAAAAGACTAGTTAAATGAAGCCTCACATAGTGCATACACTATTACGTTTATACGTACGACACGTGCAAAATTTGAATTTCAAATTCAAATTCGAATAATGTGTCATACATTAAATAATGAAAGTACATATATTGTCAATGTGTAGAACATTAATCTTATACATATATATGTATATATATATATATATATATTATATTGGGCCAATAGGACACTTTCTAATCCAATTGGACAGTTTGGGAATATATTGGGCCACCGGCAATTGCTTCAATTTTGTTCCGGAAATTCTGTAGTGCTTCGTTAACAAAACTAAAGTGGGAATTCTAATGCATGAAGTAGCACCTAGATTTATTGTCCTATGGAAGGCACTTTTTTTCACTTGAATCACACTCATGATATATTGTCAATTTCTCAATGTGTGTTTGGATAGAGAATCGTTTGAACCGTTAGTCAAAATAATTGTTGTAGCACTTTTATAATTTTATATACGTGAGATAAAAAAGCTATTAGAACTATGAAAAAGTCATTAAAACCCGTGTTTATAATGTGAATAAGATGATATATTTAAAAATTTTTTATAATGACTTTCATATCATCCTCGTAAATATCACTAACTCTTCCCGTTAGAGCACTTCAAATCCTTTGTATTGGAATTACTCTCTGTCTCTCATCTGTCCGTATTTATATAGTTGCCACATGTATTTATGCATTGATAACTCAAGCAAACGGATAACAAACTCGATCAACAAGTCAAACGCTTGTTTGAATTATCAATGCATAAATACACATGACAGCTATATAAGCATGAGAGAGATGAGACAGAAGGTAATTTTGGAACAGAGGATTCTAAGTGAATTTCGACTAGCACTATACGAGTAAACCCATAATAGATAAGAAATACCAAACTAAATTTGGTGCAGACTTGGGAATAAACTAGAAACCGGCCGCATGCTAATTGGGTAATTACTAAATTAATAGAACTTGGTTTAATTTCTTTGACTACAAATTCGGAGAATATGCGGGGCGGTGGAATTTTTCTTCCCTTGCTTTAAATTAGGGGCAAGCATGGGTCAAGCACCCACCTTGTGCATCATTTAACTGATCTAACCCGCACCTTTCATATCAGTCAGTTTTTGACCATTACCTATCTCACATATTAGCGGATAGTCAATTATCGGGTACTCGTTAAGATAGGATCAGGTCAATGGATATCCGCTCCGCCCTACTTATCATTTAATTTTTTTGAAAAATAATTTATACTAATTTAATTTTATATTTTACAAATTCATCTAAAATTTAATAAAGATTTTTCTCAAAAAAAGTCTCCTATCAAGAAACAAACATGCGAAAAGAATACAAGAAAAAGGAAAAAAAATTAAAAGAATTCAAAATCAATAAAAATTTGAAATAAGTAGCACCTTTTTTTAAATATATATTCCACATTAATTAAACTCTTTTCTAAAAAACTTAAGATCATGACTTCTACAAATTAATCTTGTAAATAAAGTATAATCTCCTATATTTGTAATGCAATTTGTTCAATAAAATTGATTATTTAACTCTAAAATTATTTTTTGGCATGTGTATAAAAATAAATAAATAAATATATATATATATATATATGCGGGGCAAGTTGGGTGTCCATGAATTTTTTAATTATGTGACTCTAATCTGCCCGGCATTTAAACGAGTACTCGACCCTCTTTTGATCCGATCAAATAATACGAATCGGATATCCTAATTTTCAAATTGGATTGAATCGAACATGGCAGATTTTGGATTAACGAGTATTTTACCCACCCTTTCTCGGCCCCATCCCCTACATGTAAAATAGAAATAAAAAGTTATATATCTATAATTATACATATAAATCAAAATACATATAATAATATCTATTTAAACGGAATCAAAAGTTTCTCTATCGTGAACAAGATTAGGAAAAGCAAGAGAATTTAGGTCAATAGCTCACAATAAGAACATTAGATGATCCATCGACTGAGATTGAATTCCAGAACCGTGACAGCATCATAAATACTTTCTTAGTGAAGGGATTCTATGAGACTGCATATCAAGTCATCAATGCATGTTCCAATAGTTTCTGGATTTGTTTGGTTGTCCTTCGGTACAGTAATGTAGTCTGCTCTTCGGATTTTTTTATTGAAACGAATCGGTAGAAAGAAAAAATTGAGAATCCTGACATTCAAGACACTATATAGGCAAAAATTGAGGATCAGGAAATCATGAATATTGGCCATCTGCGGGGCACTAAGCAATAGAGGTGTTAAAATGGGTGATTCAGGTTGATTTGGAAAGGTCATAGTCAAGTAATGAGTATAATTGGATCAATTTATTTATACTATTTAATAAATGGATCAAAATGAGTCAATCTATTTATATTCATTTAAGTAATGGATATGGATATATTCAATTATTAATTTATGATTCACTTGAAATTCTAACTTTATTTTTTGCATATTATTTGACAAAAAATAACGATATTTTATTGTTATTAGATTGGTGAAAAATTCAAATTTATCTACTTGATAGTTACTAAAAATTGAGTTTAAATGTATAATTATTTTTAAATGGATATAAATGGACCAACCGAGTCAACCTACTATCCACCAATTAAACGGATTTAATTAAGTACTCGTTTAGACCCATTCAAAGTTTATTGCATACTTAAATCCGCTTATTAGTAGGTATGTTTGAATGAGTCAATATAATTAAATTGTGGTTGACAGCTCTACCTAATGATGGTGGAATAGAGAATTGGGGAGGAGGGAGGGATGATGGGGGCTCCTTTGCCCTAAATTGACCTCGTTAGTATCCCTATCTAATGTTGCCCACTTTGTTGTTATCCTTATATGATATTGCTTTGGTGTAGTTTGGTTGAATGATGGAAAGCTTAAGACATAAAATTAGTATTAATTTAGTTTAGGTACTAGTTCTGAGAAGTTGCTGGTATTTTATTCCCTGTCATTCCTTTTTTAATGTTGGTGGGAGGTCCGAAAACCTTTCACTTATACTCTATCCTCCGCACTACCCAACCTATTTCTCATTCTTATTCCTTCACTTGAAATCCTTTGTCCCAAAATTACCTTTTATTCTATCTGTCCTGTATTTATATAATTGTCATGTATATTTATACATTAATAATTCAAGCAAATGTTTGACTTGTTGATCGAGTTTGTTATCAGTTTGTTTGAGTTATCTATGCATCAATATACATGGTAGATATATAAACACGGACAGATGAGACAGAGAGTAATTTTGGAATAGAAGATTGGAAGCGATCAAAGCACAAAGTACTTGAGAGTGTCAGAAAAGAAGATATAATTGGTGGTAAACAAGCAGACGTACAACTAGGACAATCAACCCCAAACACGTAGACAAAATAAGTTTTTAAGACATAAGTAAAACTCTTTTCTTAGGTTTTGTCAAATTGGTTGCTATTTTGATTAATTTTGTAGTATATGTATGTATATGTATTTATCATGGAGATCGTAGGAAAATTCATATTTGGCTTAAGAACTATTGTAGGGTTAATTGTGTTAAGTAAGGGTAATCTTATTAGCGATGAATTCATGAAAGATACTAAGCAAGTTTCCTTAAGTTTAAAGCTTTTGTGGCTAAATTGTAGATAACTCAAAACTTAGGGCATAATCATAAGAACATGAATCTGTTGGGGGGATTCTGTGAAGTAAGAACAAAAAAAAAAATACAAAACCAGATCGATAGATGAGGATAACCCTCCTCCATGTTGCTCTAGGAACGGCTGGCCGAGAAAAGGCAGCCGGAGAGCTACGGTGGCAAGATGAAGTCAAGGACGATGATGATGATGGTGATCAGGCATAGTGTATATAAGTTAGGGTTTCCAAAAATCAATTTTTGATTTGGGGAAGAAGAAAACTCACTTTGCTTTTGGGTCGGACCATTTTCTTAAGTCAAATGGGTTGGATCGTTTTTAAGTTAAATGGTCCAAGTTAGTTTTTATATTGTGGATTATCAAGCCTAAGTGTGTCTATTGGGCAACTTGTGTAATTCAAAAATTTACTTTAAACAAAAGATATGTATTGGGCCAAAAGGTCGTTAGGCCTGTTAATACTTCAAATCAAGTAGTACAAAATGTGCTTTTCAACCAACGCATTTAAAGTGTGAAAAATTATTTCGAGACCTCATATCTAGTTCTAGAATAATGAGGCCCAAAATTGGACAAATTTAAATTGTCATAAACCTCCTTTTTTATGGTCAAACCCAACCCTATTAAACTGACCCAATATTATCAAGTAAACCCAAGAACTTACTTTTATAAATCCAAGCTTTTAATGAAAGGAAGCTCAATTAATAGATGGGCCTAGTCTTAAGACCAAGCCCGAAATTGTATCTTGCACAATTTATATTACGAGCCCATTTTAAAAAATAATATATGTGTGTGTACACATACATACACACAGATACACGTAATAAATAAATAAAAAATAGAAAAAATCATTTCATGAATAATTAATTAAGGTAACATTTAATAAAAAGAAAATTTTCTAAATCAAAAAACCTTCTAAAAAGGGAAACTTTCTAAAAATAACAATATCCTTTTTGGAAAAATTTTCAAGTACTCTTTATTGATTGCCTAGACATGAATTTTAGGTTAGAATAGGAAAGTGTACTCTATGAATGAGAAATGCAAACTAATAAGGAGATACATGCATTTGCTATAGGTATGAGAGAAGCACAAGGCAATTAAGATTTTTTCATGCGAGCAGTCTGAAATAGGTGGCATTTACCTCTCTGTGTTTTATGAAATGTTAAATATGAGTTTCCTCACATGAAAATCTTACTTTGTTATATGTAAAATGGGTTATGCATGCTTATCTAAAATATTTTGCTAGTCATGGTAGCTGTTATGCCTAGCCGATTAATTTATGTTATGTTAGCTGGTCAAATAGTAGTCATGAAACATTTTGATCGTCCTCCTAAGGGGAGTTTAATCTTTAGATTGAGTACTAAAAAGTCGGATATTACAAGTGCTTATTTATGAATTGATATGAAATGTTTTATACTTTAAAGATTTCTTATGTATGATTATGTTATGCCATGAACAAGTTGATATCGTCACTTGCCAATATTATATGTTACCAGTTTGATTATAAATTTGAATAACCGTGCATGTGATGACTGACGAGTGTACAAATGCTATTGAAATATAGTATACTGCAACTATATGATCCAACAGGGGAGTAGATACTGTCTATTGAACGTTCATCACTCAACCCAACTCTTTTTAACCCATTTCTTTTTATTATTTTACAGACCTCGAAGATTATGAGGCCGTCAACGTTTAAGACACAGAGATTGAGGTATATGATCGAGACACAGAGATTGGAGACCTACTTTTCTTCAATCTGTTCATCATCCTTTGTGCGGCAAATGATTGAGGTAACTTTGTACAAACGTTTATCAATCCGGCAGTCATTACTACCAAATGACCTACTAACGTTTTGCCATTCTCGGCTTGGATGCGATTAGAATCTCTACTCTGAAGAATGAGTGTCTGGGTTAAATAGATTTTTTTTGGTAAGTGAGATATTTTGAAAAGACTATTTATTTACAATCTTTTCCTATTTTACCGTTCAACCCAACCCGACCCCTGAAATATCAACCGCATTGCTATAAATCTAATTAATTTCAACATTGTTATGAGAATACTTTGACACTAAACTTAAAAGAATATGATATCTTCCTATTCATGGATAACAATTAATGACCTCTTCAGTAAATGTCCCAAGATAATAGTCAAGGGTCTTGGCTAATCCTAAGTTTGCAAGGTCAAAAGCAAGACTTAATAGTAAGTACAAGTAAATACGTTTTGAAAGCTATCCTACTCATCTTTTCTCCTCAAACGAAAAATGGAAAGTATGTGTTATGATGCAGAGAGAGATTAATGAACTGAAGACGCTCTACATTGACCGAAATTCCACGTATGCCCACCTACTACAGCAGCTGACGAAGGTCCGTGTTCCTAACCCAACTCCTACTTTTAAATTATTAGGACTAGTAAAATTCCACAAACATCCTTCAGAATCCGGGCATCACGAAATTTCTATCCACTACTTCAGATCAATTCCTGTAGTTCTTATGACATCTAGCGTAAACTCATACAAATTTAGTATAATTGTGAATTATACATCAATATAATTGTATTAGTTGATAAATTCAAACTTTATGAAGTTATTGAGAATCCGGCACCTCACTAAAGTTCTATCTACTTCAGATCAATTCGTGTAGTTCTTATGACATTTGGCGTAAACTCATACAAGTTTAATATAATCGCGAATTATATATCAATTTAATTGTATGAGTTGATAAATTTAAATTTACACCCGAATTATACTAATTTACATTAAAAATTATAAGAATCACATCAATCTATTTGAACTAGACAAAACTTAATTTGAGAGCCCCGATTCCCTTCATATACCGCTTAACTAAAATGACACAACAAAAAAAAATAAAAATTGTAGGCGCTTTACCGACTTTTCTTTATTTATCTTGTAGATCTTCTTTCACCTGAATCCCGTGTATTCACATACACTAAAAGCGCATTTAAACAAGTAAGCAATTGACCACGATTCATGTATTTTATTGGCCATAATGGATGTCAATGTCACCACCCCACAAAAAATGCATAAAAACAAAGTGGAGAAGAAATAGGTGCAGTGATGATGGCAAACAAGCAGTTAGAAACACTTGAGTACAGTTGACTTAATGGTTTGTCCAGTAAAATATCAAATGAGAACTTGTCAAGAAACGAAACGCCTCTTAATTTTCTGGAATAGTGATCTCAAATTGATAACTTTTGGTATATTTTTAGGTGATCTTATAGAACTTTTAGATGTTTAGAAGTATTTTGTTAGCAAGTTATTAGAGATCGTGTTTTAAAAAAATTTGTCTTTCTAAAACATCCCAAAAAACAAGGTCGCCAAACAAGGATAAATGACAGATGAAGATGTCTATTTTAATAGGCTCAGTTATAGCAATTCCAATGAAAGTTGAGGTAATTTCACTTTGCCACTTCTCATTAGGATTGAAAGTGAATCAAACTATTTGATGTTGGAATCAAACTTGATTTAGTAAGAATTCATTTGAATTTGGTTCACAAACTAATCAAGCCAAATTTGAACAGTATTTGATATTTGATAATTAACTTTCAAATTCGATAAAAAAACTCATTCAAAATCATACAAATAAATAAGTCAAACTTGAACGAAACTTTAATATAAGTTTAGGTACAAAGGTGTTCAGTTTGATTAGATTCATTTTATACCCCTGCTCCTCATGTTTCAAAATATTGGTCAAAGTTTTTATATAGTAAAATACATATACTTAGCTTCTGATAGACCAATAAGCCCCCATATGTTCAAACATTAATTTAACTTTAACCATTTTACATTTTTTCCGTTATAGCACTAAAACATAAGTAGTTTGAGTTGTATACTTTTCAAATATTAATTCTTTTTTACACTGACAATATGGGAAATATCCACTTTTCATCCCTAAACTTTGAGTTAGGAACACATTTTGTCCCCAAACTTTTAGACGCACTACATTTAGTACATGAATTAATTATTTTTTTGCCACATTTAGTTCAAAAAAGGTAAATTGCTTAATTTGGATGGAGAAAGTCACGTGTTTAGCACGTGAATGTTATGTAAAAATAATTTTTCAGTCAAAATCAACGGCCACGTCAGTCTTCTCTGTCCAAATTGAATATTTTACTATTTTTGGACTAAATGTGGTCCAAAATAATTAATTTATGTACTAAATGTGGTGCATGTATAAGTTTAGGCATGAAATATGTCTCTAATTTAAAGTTTAAGGATGAAAAGTGGATTTTCCCCCGACAATATCAATATTACTAAATCTAGATGCACAAGTTTTATGCATTTATTATAAATAACATTCACCATACATCAGGTATATACTTTTCTGTCTAAAAAGTGGTAGATTTTCCCGTACGAGTTAGTAAATTTTGGCCACTCATGCCCTTCATAATGATTTGGTTAATTTAGTAACGTCATTGTTGATAATTTTTTTCCCTAAAACAGAAGTTATTAATACATTGACCAATGATGCAAAAAATTACTGCTTAAAAAGAAATTGAACCAAATTTATTGGATGCTGATCTTCGGTGGGTAGGTGTATAAAAGGTTAATATTACTGTCATAGCAACATTTTCACACAAAAGCCAAAATCTCTCATTGGCAAACAACATTTTTTTCCTTTCGTCTGGTAAAAGACATTGCAGTCATTTTAATTTGAAAGTACTGTAACATTAAAATTATGATTAATATTCTATACACTGACAGTGTTTACACTTTTACTATTTGATGCATGACATAATGATTCGAATTTGAATTGAAAACTCAAATTTTGTATATGTGTCGTGCATCCAACTGTGATAGTGTATATACCCTTAGTATATATAAGATTTACTCTTAAAATTATGACCTTGGAATTTATATCATCCCCAGGTACAAAAACAGTAAAGGTAAACAAAATTATCCAAAGTTTGGTTCAAAAATTCACTTCAATTTTTTAAGTTAATTAGTAAATGGTAATAATGACAGAAAATAAGCTTCCAAAATAGTTGGACATAATTGGACTCTATCTACTTATTCGGTTGAAGACTCCACCGCCTCGTACTATGTTTCTCAAAATAAATATGGGTTCCAGGACATTCAATCAATCAATCAAACGAGTTTGACTAAATAGGATTATGTCTTCGTCAATGGACCATGTCTGGATCACAAGTTCTCCCCACGAAGCATTAAATCATGCAGTATCATGCTATGGGAACGAAGAAGAGGAAGAAAAGTTTCAGTGGGTGCCCAGGAGATTTAACTCTCAACTAGCCAAGCTTCGTCATCGGATCATGTTCGGATGATAAAAGTTTTTCCGACGGGAAGCGTCAAAAGATGCTATCATGGAGTAAAGAAGGAAGCAAAAGTCGGTGGGTTATGAAATGATTTTATCTCAACTATCATGATATTTCCTACCCAATTATAGATTTTGTCATAGATTAATTTTATCCAATTGCGGAGTAAGGAAATATAGTTGGTCTATCTTAGGTGGAAGAGTTGAATGCTCCGAATTTTTTTTCCATCTACAGACAAGAACATTTTTTGGTACATGCAATGGAAAGATTAGGGTAGTATATGGGTGCTCAATAGGGCACTCTTTAAGGGGGGATTCCAAATGTTAATTTTATGAAAAGTTAAAACTAAACAAGAAAAGTGTTTAACTTCAAGGGAGATAATTAACATGGGTGTAGATTCGCATGGTAATTTCTATTTCGTGTAAATTAGGTGCACATAAGGGTACTTAATAGACACCTATAAGAAAAACCAAATTATAAATATTTGTATGAATAAATTGGATCATAATTGGGACCCTTTTTGTAAAGTACGTTTTACAAATTTTTCCTACATTTAATTGGCATCTTTAGCCTTTTTGCTGTAAGAATATTAGCCACCCCCCACCGCTCCCCTCAAATCCACATGTGAGTTTCTTGTGGCGGCATCCAACTGGCCATGAACATGCATGGCGGACGTCCTTGAACTTTAGGCCCTTTTACCGGTCGTAATTGCACACATGATTAGCGGTTGTGGTATCCACTCAAATGAGATACTGTGCTATAATTCAGTGGCACCCGATAAAAGATCAAACTTTGACCGTTTGCAGCCCTGTTTTGTGCATCTGTTAACAGAAATAGTCGAACCACGTAATTTCTGAACATGTCTAACAAGTTTTTCCCTAGTACATGAGGCACTCATGTCTAATAAAGATATGTTCCAATGACTTTCTTGCAAGTTGAATAAAGCATGCATGATAATCATGCCAAAAGAAATTTGATCTTATTATTGAGCAGCTACAATTCGAAGCGTCATGCAAGACTCCCCATTTGATCAGCCTTTGGAAAAATTTGTTGCGTTTCTTGCTTTCTGATAAGCTCAAGAAATTCCTGACTTTTTTTGGGATCTAAACGCGAAATAAATGACATCTAAAATTTAATGTGGTTTAACTCCATCATCGAGTCAACATCCATGGAGAGAAAATCAATTCTTTATTATGAAAGGAAAAACTCTAAACAAGAATACAATTTTAATCCAAGTCCAACCCTTGTGTATCATCTTTCATTTTTTATCAACCCTTTCTCACTCCATATATAAGGTTACATGTCACCCTTGTATGCCATTTTGTAATATGCTAACTCCCACCTATTTATAAGTTACATTACTTAAACAACACCCAAGTAATAACAGGAAATAATTGTTGATTCCAAATCTTACACAAAATAGAAAATAACTCCTAATTTCTAAATTCATACGAATAGGAAATTTCTTGGTTGTTATTTCAAGTAACTAAAAATAATAAGGGAATAGTTATTTCCATACAAAGTAAGAAACCTGCCTAAAAGAAATAAAGCCAATTTTCTAACAAATCTCTATCTTGACAAATATTTTTTTAACAACCATTTACCTTCAATTACTAAATAGTATGATATCGAACTACATATTTGAATCAATACAGTCCTAAGACCTAATTGATTCAATCGACAAATAAACATATGTAGTTAAATCGAATCCAACTGTCTAGATTCATTCGAATTCACCATCTCCCTCCGCAAGATTTCTTCTCACCATCAATTGCAACTTGGGATCTCTTTTTGTGAACCCTGTTCCTAACCATTGAGGTAATCAAGTGGTAAACTCACCATACTTCTTCTCATTTTTAGAATTGTCTTGACATATGTAGTTTTCAAAACTCCACCTACAATAAAAAAGTTTGTAATTATCAGAGTCTTTTGATGTATGAAAATTAGATATCTTTGTTTCTTGAGGACACATGCCACATCATCTAAAAAATATAATCTAAATCTAAAATCCATCCGAGATGAAGTATCAACCGATGGAATTGTGAGAATGTCTCCATCATTTCACATTCAAAATCGACATTGGATTCTACTTTTTTTAACCCTTGAATCACCTGTTTAGATTCACACTGTCAAGTATCTCTATGCTTTCTGTCTTCTCATTCTTCACATGTAATGCTTTTTACCAAACCTTGAAACAAGAATATCATCTATTACATTATTTAATTGGTAAAGCCACCAATCTACTTGATCTCAACGGTCAACCAGGACTCAACCACGAACCCAATTTTGATACCAGTTGTTAGGATCCAAATGCGAAATACACGACTATTGACATTTTAACTACACAATAATTTAATAACAAATAAGCCACAAGTGTGAAAGATAAACGACACACAAGAATTAATGTGGTTCGCCTCTATTATTGAGTTTATGTCCACGGAGAGAAAATGAGGAAAAATTTTATACAAGAATACAATTTGTATCAAAGTTCAATTCTTGTATACCATTTCTCATCTTTCAAGAACCCTTTTTCACCCTATGTATAGAGTTACATGTTACCCTTGTGTGCCACTTTGTAGTATGCCAATCCTTATCCATTATAAGTTACATTACTTGGCTAACATTTGAATAATAATAGAAAATAACTGCTAATTTTTTAATCTTACATAGAATAGAAAATAACTCATAATTCTTAAACTCATATAAATAGAAAATTTCTTGACTATTATTTCAAGTAATTAAAAATAATAAGAAAATTAGTTACTTTCATGTAAAATAAGAAGTGCTTAGAATAAAAAAAAGTCAATTTCCCAATACTTTTTAACTGTGCACTATTTGGAAAGTGATAATGAACTATGATTGTCCTTGTCGACCTAACCTCGTAGGGATAGTCCTTTTCCTTAGTTGGAGCCACATCCATCTGTGAACCGACGCCCACATCTTCCATCACGGTACGTTAGATGCATTATTTTATACGCCAATTAATGCCTTTCCAACCGTATTTGATTAGGTTTTCCAAAAGTTTCGCACGTCTCATACTTATGTCACATACAATTGATGAACTTTTGGTCGAACGAGTAGGTGGGTGAGACAACTTTGATGGGAGTTTGGCTTTGGAAGGCCCCTCAAATACTTAAATTCGCAGGTGGTAATGTTATGCAGGGAGAGAGTGAAGAGTAATGCGATGAGGAGGGATGAATACGTCGTTGCCATGAGGTGGGGCATAATGTGGTATTTATAAATATTTCGAGGAATAAGTGTAGATATAATTGTGGTTTATTTGTTATTAAATTTGATTATTGATTACAATATTTTGATAAACACTAATATAAATTATTGTAACTTTTTGCAATGTTTGGTGTCCACAAAGAATAGTAGATAGAATGTTGCAAACTTTGCATGTACAACAAGAAACTCAAAATAAATCTTTTATATACTGACAGTATATATATTTTTTCCATTAGATACATGGCACATAATTCGATTTTGAATTTGAAACTCAAATTTTGCATATGTGTCGTATATCCAATTGTGATAGTGTATACATCGTTAATATATATAAGATTTTAAAAAAAATACAATAACTGTATACAATTTAGCCTAACATAATCATACCTGTCCTCATACCTTTTTTTTTGGGAAAAGACCTGTCCTCACACCTAATTCGAGATACTAACCCTCGATGCGAGATGATCAACGCACCATTGCCACTCATAGTTTTCAAGTGGCACTAACTTATTGGGCACAGAATATTCATGTATTAAGAATAGTCCTCCAAGTGCAGTATTTGTTTTAATTAAGCAAGGTTTTCCGACTTCATAAGCTATTAGTTCTTCCAAAACTTTGATTACTTGATAAATGTGCTTTTGAAATCAAACTTAGTCAATCGCTTTGGTCTAATGCAATTCAACTTTTAACAAAGACAATCATGTATTAACTCATGCAGGTCAAGAAATACTTGGGGCTGAAATATGTGTGTTAGGATTGGAAATGATTAACATGTAGGAATTAACAAACTCGTTAAGTAAAACCAACTGTAAAGTTTAAGTTTGTGAAATAGTCATCAGCAAATCCTCAAAAGAAAACAAAAGATGGTGTGCTAAATATAAATTAAATAGATTAAATTATATGAATTGAATACTTGTTGCCAAACTTCAAATGCTTATCAACATTCACTATTGAACAGAAAGATGAGCCTCTTGTCTAATGCTAAATAGTTAAAGCAATATATATATATATATATATGAGCGCATCAATCATTTTATCCAACCATGCATCAAGCATTTCTGTCATTAAAATTTAAATATTGAAATCGATTAAAACAGAATTAAATTATGAAATCATAACTTATTCAACAGAGATGTGAAATAGCATACTGGAAGATAAATTCATTTTGCTCAATTTATGTACCGTTGGGTTTCATAAATGTTTTTGTTCATATAGTTAACCATTAAGGTTTGTCTCATTAATACTCCGAACTCACTCCCAAGCATCTACACACTTCGCAGACTATGTGCAAAATAGTGTCTAGACTTGTTAACGCCTTACAATTACAGTAGTAAGTCTAGAAGATTTTACTTTTTACCCTCCCAGGTGGTATAGAAAAACAAACAAATTCCAAAAAATGTTGTTTTTGGATAAAAAGAGAGTAATATGATGGAAATGCAAATTACAAAACTACTATATCTTATAAATATGTAGAACTAAAAAATGGGGATAAAAAATACGGTTTGTCTAACGGGTGTCCTACACCCGTTAAAATATATTTTAGGTATTATATTTTTTTGAAATATAAGATTAATCAGGGAAAGTAAATAAATACAAGAGATGGAAGGTAAGATTAAATAAGAAAGGAAATAAATGCAAGTAAAAATAATAATTGTTAGTACGCGTATATATATGGTAAGTTAGGTGAATATTAAGTATATTAATGATCGTTAGAAAAAATCCTAAAAAATATTACCTTCTACCCTGAAGTTGTAGTTTTGACAAAACTTGATACATTGAAATGGTACTGATTCATATGAGTGGGAGGTCAAGGGTTCAAACCTTATTTCCCATTAAAGTTATCATTTAATGTGACTTTTCTTAGATCCATATGAGTGCGTAATGCACCCGTATGGTTTAATGGTAGTTTAATCCCCATCGGTTCCCCTTGACTCTGTTGGGTCACCTCCCCTAGAGTAGGTTAGATCCATATGGATGGGAGGTCAAGGGTTCAAACCTGGTCTCCCATCGAAGTTGTCACTTAATGTAACTTCTCTTAGATTCATATGGGTGTGTATTGCACCCGTATGGTGCGATAGTGGTTCAATCCCCATCGATTTTCCATGACCTTCCCTAGAATTGGTTAGAATAGGAGTCGAAGTAGGTATAGATGATGATAATGGACAAAAAAAAAAAAAGAATTGGTACTGATCATGTGGTGAATATTATACTTTGCATGCTCGCCTTTAAGCTGAATATAATGAGAACACAAATAGGCTAGTATACATTTCAGATAATTGCTAAATTCAAGTACTGATTTTTAAACAGGATGATGTATACTACTATTTGGCTACGTGGCCAGGAAAAACTAGGAGCTGAAAGACACTGAAAATGACTTATGCAATACTTTCAAAAACATGCATCAAATCACAAGGATAGACATGTATTTCTCTGTCTAAAAAGGGATTACATCAATCCTCAGAAGTCAGACTTTGGAGAAGATTTCAAGGACAAGATTAATATAATTGGCGTGTTTCATTCTTATGTCTCCTGGTCATTTTTCTACTGGGGCATAGCAGCTTGACAAAAGACGCTTTTAAGTGCGTTGAAACTAGGCGCTAACTGCTTAATTAGATAGTGTAGTTATCCTCATAAGTATGCAAAAAATAGAATTTAAATTAACGAATTATTAATTCTTTTGACTTAAAAGCAGAAAAAAAAGGGAACCGCGCAGACAAATGTTAATATATGAAGATAAAGAAATCAAAATTTTGAAAGTAAAAATTATTGTGCTTGATTGTCTGCAGGGTACGACGTGGAATGTTCAAAGCCATGTCTATAGCTATGATGTCCACTACAACCTCTTCTAAACCATTTTGACTGTTCTTTCAAAAGACCAAAAAAAAAAAAAAAAAAAGAACCATTTTGACGATGAAAACAAAATTGCATTTTGTTATGCTTATTTTTGACACGTGTCTAAAAGTCCTAATATAATATTACACAAAAATTTTAGCAGATATTTCCTTTCCTTTCCCTTCCTTTCTCTCCTTTCTACCAGATTTAGATTTCCTTTCATTGAGTTCCATGTGCAATCTAAACAAGATGATTAGAAAGCTACTTAATTTTCACTAGTTTTGTTTCCTTTCCGTCATATTTTCTTTCCCTTTCCTTCAATCCAAATGGTGCCTTTTAGAATTATTTCAAGTGACGCCACAATATAAAAATTAATGAAACTTCAAACGATTCTGGCAAAGTAATATTACAAAAGCTTCTGCGTTCAAGGGATCGGCATAAAATATATTTTAGTTGATGACATAATAACAAAAAAAAGAAAAAAGGAAAAAGGCATCACGAGAAGTACTTTTTCCACTCAAAGAAGATCACCCACATTTGAAAGTAAAATTTTCTTCATCTACCAATGCCATTTGCTTGCAGAATCCCATGTAAATAAATGGTAGGTAAATAAAACAAATATTTTCTTGCTAAACATCACATTGCCAAGTGCTAAATATGATTTGTTAACTCTGGTATTAATTGAAATGGTTAAACACTGTTTAGAGTATAATTTGAAAGATAACACAAACCACATGAAACTCTTTAACTTGGTACGTGAAATCATTTGGCTAAGCTTGACAAGGTTTAAAGTGTGTCGTTGACTTATTATTCTGTAATTAACATATTCATTGGTAAAAGTCCTCAAACGTTACTCGAAGTCAGAATAGACCGACTGCATTCTTAATTTCCTATGCATACATATTTAAATTTCCACTTGAATTTCAAAGAATGAAGGAAATTGATATGCTACAGTATACGGTTTACCTAACTCGGATTGTGTCTCTTTTTTGCACTCGACACATTATCACTTTGTGCTTCCAATATTTTCTTGAATCACTTAATCCCCTTTCTACAAAATATTACTTCATCAGATTTTTTAACTCAAAATTTTCTTGACTCGATATAAATTCGTTCGAACTCAATTTTTACCATCCATGATAACCTATTTCTGCATACAAATGTTGGAGATTGTAACACATTTAAAGAAAGTATGCAAGTATGATTTTTAATTAATATAACTCGATTCATTTACACCCTAATTTAGAGCAGAGCAATCGAAATGAAACTTTTGATTTTAGTTGACAGATATGTTCCAAGGGTTTGAATAGAATCAGTGCAGTAAAATATGCTACTCAAACTTGAGTAATATTTTAATTTTGCTGCTACGTTGAATTTGTCAAATTCGCACGGTATCGGTATCCAGCACTTAATTATGAGAAAGGACAATTGCGACGTCTGTGGTTGTAGGTGGGTGTTGTTGGGTCTCCAATTAGTCAGCTCAAACATTTTACTTTTTTTTTCTTGAGGAACAAACAGTTTACATTTACTTCAGTCTTCAGCGCCAGTCCATTTAGTGTAGTAGTGCTATAGTCGTTATTCAACTACCATTAGGAAGAATAAGCACAGCCTCCAAATGAGAAAAACACAACTGATAATCCATTTGGATAAATAGATGTGAACATAAAAAAAGGAGACTTTATTCCTTTATTTACTGTGGAAATTTTAAGTGAAAAGAAATGCAAAAAAGTACAAAGAAATGACAATGTTAAATTGTTGAAAAAGGTTCCTTAATTATAACAAGATTACGAGTAAATTTGAGATTCACAGACATCTCTCTCGACCGTTAATTATGTTCTTATACATATGTAAACTATTTGATTAATCTCCTAATCAAAACATCATTCTTCTATTCTTATCCTTACATATTAGGTACTGTCGCCTATATTATCTGATTTTCTTTCTCTTCTAAACCATACCAAACAACTAGGCTTAGCCATGGATCATGACCAAGTCTTACAATTGCAAATGTTGGTGTCATTGTCTGTGACCCGTGTGTGAAAATATTTATCGATTGCAATCCATTCTTGCTGTACATTGGCAGCATATTAATTTTACAGCCACCACTTATGAATATGAACAATTTTTGGCTTGGTCTACAGCCAAAGTGGACTTCTTGGCTCCTCACTCCTCAATGCGTAATGGATCGAGAGCTGACAAAATCACCCAGAATACCAGGTAAGTAACATAGAGTCACCGTCTCACTATCTTTCTCGTGAGACGGTGTGTGACAAGGATATGCTTCAGATTTTTCTTGGTGTGTGACTTGGAGTCTACACACATCTATATAACAGTGTGTGTTAGGTTACAATTTGCCATACTTTTCTGCCATCTTTCTTATACAATAATATCTCTGAGCTCAAACTTTTCAGCAAAGCTGTAGATTGTACTATAAACCAATTCCAAGCCCCCCTCCTAGCTAGCTCGACATTTTTTGCCTCAGGTATGTTTCGGTCTTTAACTGTACAAGTATTTAGCTTCTAGCTGATGTGATCATTGCACCTTTGTTGTGCTGCTCCTACATCAGAGTTTATGGAAGTAGTTATTACATTCTTGAAGTTTCTTAATGAGTCAATAAAAGTACTTCTCGTTTTCCTTCTGTCATTGTAGAAGCAAAAACCTTTAGAACCAAAAAGAAATTAGTGTTGTTAAAAGTCGATTCAATCGTACTACACTTTGTATTATGATATGTCTTAAAGTGATCCGTGTATTTTATGATTTATCAATCACTAGTGGGGTATTAATAGAGGGATACGTGTCATTTTATGATTTATCAATCACTAGAACGATATGTGCCATTCTCATTAAGGCTGTCAATCGGCTTCTATCTATAAAGTATTAACACTTCATGTTATGATATGTATAATACTGATTATACATACTATTATGTCTCAATCGTGTCTAAACCTAGCAAAACGCAATCTCGACTCATATTTAATTCGAATCTAATATTCATATTTGAACTTTGTTCGATCCAATTAAATATAAGATTTTTAACTGACTTTTTTGGGGTCGAGCAAACTCCGATCCGAATTGATCCAGCCCTATTCACAATCATGATTCTAATAGTAGATAAACTACTATCAAAAGTGTAACGAAGGATTCAAAACCTTCTTCAACAATTAGTACTACTATATAAGAAGTGTTTTTTCCTTTCCTTTTAGTAATTCTTTTCTTTATCCTTTCGATTCTGTTTGCTTTCTTTTCCTTACTATATTTTCCTGCAACAACCTAATTCTACATGCTCTTAAAGGAATAATCAAATCCCACGTCCAACTGCAAGTGCTGCTTTAATGCATGGTCTTAGCTCATTATCAAGGAAATTGTTCACAACAAGGGAGCTTTGACCCAGTCAAGTGAGCTTAACAAGATCCCTACAGCCTGAGTTTTCACCTCTATACAACCAATATAGACATTTTAAAAGAAAGGGCATGAGCGAAAGTTTTCACTCTATCCTAATAGAAAGTAAAAATCCCACAAAACAATTAGAGTTTATTAGGCATCTCTAACTCTAACTACAACTTTTTTTTGTTTTTCTGGTACAGATCCACAATCAGCCTTTTTCCCAAAGAAAAAGTCGAAGAAAAATCTAACTTAGAATTTCCTCGTGGATCTTACATATGTTTCCTTCGTTAATTATCACTGAGTTGTGTGCCCAAATGTCTATATCTTCATGATCAAGGACATGCAACAAACACAGTTTTTTCTTTTTTGGTACGTAACAAAAACAGTTGCTGCATAAATTGGAGTCACTCACGGTGGACCACTTTATGGGACGGAGATTCTAGCTCTCTCCTTTCAACTCATATTTTGCCGGTTCACCATTTTTCTAAGTAAACCATGACAGCTACTTTCCAATCCATAATGGTCAATGATATAAACTCCTGGTTTTATATTTATTTCGTTTTGACAAAAATAGTGTGAAAGGTGGTTTGACTGCTAAAATGGTTGTAAAGTGGATGCAATTTCTGATCATTTACATAAAAAGTAGCTTTACTGATTTTTCATTCAAAATTGCGCCTGCTTTTTATTTGATTAAGCATTCAAAAGTGCCCTTTTATACTAAACTTCTCCCTATTAATCCAAAATCAAGACATCACAATTCACAATGCTTGAATGCGTATCCCCAACTTATAGATACATCACAAAACACCCTTCTCGTCCAAAAGTGCCATTTCTCATAATTTTCCACTCTATTTTTTCAGTTTTTGCCCAATCAACAATAAAGAGTTCCTATCATTTCTGTTTTTTTGGGGCTATAAAAGCCTTTAATAGTTTCCAGCAAGAAGGACCCTTCTTTTGCCCTATTTGTCACTCTAAAACAAGGAAACTAAACAAACTTCTCTGCCATACCACATGTAAAAGGGACCTGCGTGCAATATTTTGACTGTTCAATTTTTACATCTGTGTACTATTAATCGCATGTATTGACATGTGACTAAGGATCACTGCCAATTAAGGAGATACTATGAACTTTAAAGTGACATCTATCGGAATATGACAGTGATTTTTTTTACTTTAAACAATTTACATAAAACTTTGAAATGTGGCACAGGTGCACTTGGCGTCTCTTTAAGGTGATCTAAATTTTTTATTTTTTTTGTAAGTTGTACTTGTAGCAGTCCTCTTATCTCTTCTCTCTCCGTGCTTGTCTTGATCTTATCCACAAACTATATGATTGAGTAAGAAGTTTGTCTACTGCCAAGAAAAATAAAAAAAAAATCATTTTTTGCCACACATCCATTTCAGAATGGAAAAGTACCTTAAAAATCATGAAAAATAATTTATCATGATTTCAGCGACGTTTTACATATGAACGTGACAAAAAGTTTTGTAGCAGTTTTAGATCCTTGATAAATACCTTTTGCCACAAAAATACCAAAGTTTCTACATTCATCACAAAAAATCCTGTGATCTATGAATTACTAGTAAGTAAACTCAAAATTTAAAGAACATAGACATGTGGAAGCAATAGTATGATTTCCTATTAGGGGAGTTGTACAATGTAGATGATCCCTTACTTTTTTACCGAAAACAAACAATAACTAGACAAAAAGATTTGGCAGGCGGCTTTCTTTTTGGGATTTGGCCTTCTCTTTTTTACCGAAAACAAACAAGAAGAAGACAGAAAGAGTTGACAAGCCGGCTTTCTTGGAATCATTTGAAACCACTTAAAAAAGTGGCAGACCACATATAATAATAGAGAATAAAAGGTAAAGTTTAAATTTTTGACTCCTCATCTCAACAAGTCTTAAGGCCTTGATGGTGTGGAAGGATTTGGGCGGAATATGCTGCCATGTGTGGTTAGACTCCATTTTTAACTGTGCATGAAATGAAACTGACGGTTTAGGAGAGTAGGAATCCACTTTTAGAGGGACTACTTACAATTTCAACAACATTATTGGCCGTCAAATCTAACGTTTGATTGCAAACATCCGTCTCAATCGAAATCCAGTTACCCTCTAAACATCAACTTTTAGGTATTTTTTTCTTCCATCTAAGCTTTACTTACGTCACTTGATTGCCCTTTTTCATAATCTAACATTTATCAACTTTTTTTTTTGTTTAATTTAATTTTTCAAAAAAAAAAAAGCTAAACGTTACAAGGTCTGCTCATCTAATGCCCTTAAAATACTCGTTAACTATATTCTTTGTACTTTCATCTTTCACAAAAAAGGAAAGGCTAGCAAATGTATTCAATTGAAGGATGAACTCGAATGACAGTAGTGAAAGGTGACAAGTAGCTAAAGGACAAAACAGAAAAAACAGTAAACAGTAGAAAACATTTATGTCATGGACATAGTGTAAAAACCACCATGTTTCTTTTCTCTGCCCCGGATATAATAAATTTTTTTGTATTATATATATTATTGATATATTTTTTCACTGTTTTTCTCGATTAGATTATGCCCGAATTTTCCCTGCCCCGGATCCGAAACTTTTCAACCATATTGGTTCACTGATTGAGGCCCGAGCCACTTTCTTTTATTAAGTTGAAAGCTCTATATATGTAATTCTGCACCTTCTCTTCGGTCTTCATCCCGCCACCATTCTCTGAATCATTTTCTCTAGTCCAATATTACCATTCTAGATTCCTTCATCACTTCCAATCCATCTTCTTCTTTCTAATCTTGTTATAGGTTAAGTGCTTGACAACAAAAGACTCTTGTTTTTGGACTAGAGTTCCAGAGAATGTGGAGGCTTAAGATTGCTGAAGGCAAAGGACCGTATCTATATAGCACCAACAACTTCGTTGGCAGACAAATCTGGGAGTGGGATCCCAATGATGGCACTCCTGAAGAACGAGAAGCGTTTGAAAAAGCTCGCGAAGAGTTCAGAAATAACAGGAAAAAGGGAGTTCATCCATGCTCTGATTTGTTCATGAGAATGCAGGTAATGATCATGATCATAACAGTCGACTTTTCTTGATCATAAAACAGGTGATATTGATATTTTTGTATTTTTTTTTTTCGGCTTTCTTTGCAGCTTAAGAAAGAAAATTCCCATATTGATTTGGGAATCCCACCTGTTAGGCTGGGAGAAAATGAAGAAGTAACTTATGAAACAGCTACGACTGCTGTCAGGAAAGCTGTGAGGTTAAACCGCGCAATCCAGGCTAAGGATGGCCATTGGCCAGCTGAGAATGCAGGGCCGATGTTCTTCACACCACCACTGGTAAACTTGAGATCAAAATCACTTAGTTTTCAACGAGAACTTATAAAAAAAGAAACTCATTTCTCAACTTCAGCTGATATTTATAAACCTGTTACTTTCTGCAGCTCATTGTCCTTTACATCAGTGGAGCGATCAATACTCACTTAACATCAGAACACAAGAAAGAATTGGTTCGTTACATCTACAACCATCAGGTAGGTTAAAAAAAGATGATCTCACACAAAAATCCCGTTATTTCAGCAAGGGAAAAATACATGTTCTCGATTTGTATTACCTGTTTGATTTAGAGAACTGTGTTTTGCCTGTAGAATGAAGATGGTGGCTGGGGATTTTACATAGAAGGTCATAGTACTATGATGGGATCAGCCCTTAGCTACGTAGCTTTACGCATACTTGGTGAAGGACCGGATGATGGAGATGGTGCAGTTGCAAGAGCTCGCAAATGGATCCTTGACAATGGTGGTGCAACTGGAATTCCGTCATGGGGAAAGACTTATCTTTCGGTACATATCCTATTCCAGAATATTCTTTTTAACTTTTTACATGACCAAAAAAAAGGAGAAAAAAAACTGTAGTCAGCTGATTTCTTTGTAAATACGCACTTATGGATATATGGAAAAGTACAGATTTTCGGATCAGTTGACAACTCTGAAATGGTTCAGGTTCTTGGAGTGTATGATTGGGATGGTTGCAATCCACTACCCCCAGAATTTTGGCTTTTCCCAGAGTTTTTTCCTTACCATCCAGCAAAAATGTGGTGTTACTGCCGTACGACGTACATGCCTATGTCTTATCTGTATGGCAGAAAGTATCATGGGCCGCTCACCGACCTTGTCTTGTCCTTGAGACAAGAGATTCATGTGAAACCATATGACCAAATTAACTGGAACAAAGCTCGCCATGATTGTTGCAAGGTCTGCCAAATCACTCCTAGAATTTCAAGTAACTGAAAAATCAATTAGTTATATGACTAATCTAATTGAATTACTTTTGAATTTAATTAGAAAGGTGATTTTTAGAGTACTATGGCTGGCTGATCGCGGCCTAGCTGTACCTACCTTCTTTTTGTTTTCTTTCCTTTTCGAGATCAATTTCAATGAGATCATAGGAATTGTTGATTTCAGGAAGACTTGTACTATCCTCATTCCTTCATCCAAGATCTTCTCTGGGATACTCTAAACTATTGTACTGAGCCATTTATGAGACGGTGGCCTTGTAACAAGATTAGACAAAGGGCTATGGCAAAGTCAATAGAGTACATGCGTTATGGTGCAGAAGTGAGCAGATACATAACTATTGGATGTGTCGAAAAGGTTAGATTTATCATAATTAGAAAGAAAAAACTCGCTCGACAATTTAAGCTAATTCGACCAAGAGTATGCTTGGACAATTATGTTAAATTGTTCTGACCAAGATTAGTATCTGTGCTGCAGAGTTTACAAATGATGTGTTTTTGGGCACACGATCCAAATGGTGATGATTTCAAGTATCACCTTGCTAGAGTTCCTGACTATTTATGGCTTGCTGAGGATGGAATGAAAATGCAGGTTTGTTTTTTATGGCTAGAAGTTCTAACTTGAGCTGAAAATGACCGATGGGGGACAAATTTCCGTTTAATGAATAGTGGCAACCATGTCAAAATCCAAACCTAATTTTTTAATGTACATTAATTTTGTAGAGCTTCGGAAGTCAGGTATGGGATTGTGCTCTAGCGAGTCAGGCAATTCTTGCGAGTGGCATGGTAGATGAATATGGAGACAGCCTCAAGAAAGCACATTTTCACTTGAAAGAGGCACAATGCAAAACGAATCCAAAAGGGGACTTCAAGAAAATGTATCGCCACTTCACCAAAGGTTCTTGGACCTTTTCTGATCAAGATCAAGGTTGGGTTGTCTCAGATTGTACAGCGGAGGCACTCAAGGTAATTTTGGATTGATATCCAATAAAGTCAATTAAGGAATAATTTTTCTACCAAACCTGTCTTGATCAATATATTCTTGTATGCAGTGCCTACTGCTTTTCTCTCAAATGCCACAAGAGATTGCTGGAGAAAAAGCTGATGTTGAACGCTTGTATGATGCTGTCAACGTTTGTCTATACTTACAGGTATGAAATCCATTAGTTCTTTGACTTTTTGTGGGATTCTTTTGTGCTAATCCTTTAGAGAAATAATGGAAGAAGAAGCGTGTTGGGAATTAACATTGAAATATAAATACGTTACAATCTTGATCATCAAATATTTGTCACTTGGAAGTTTGTAATTGGCTTCTATAGTTTCAAGAATCCATTTTCTAGTTTTAGAAATCATATTTCAACTGCCTAATAATTTCTTTTGTTTTTCTTGGTGTTAAAACAGAGTCCTGATACTGGTGGCTTCTCCATTTGGGAGCCTCCAGTTCCTCAACCATATCTGCAACAATTGAACCCTTCAGAGCTGTTTGCTGACATCGTTGTGGAGCAAGAGTAAATATCGTTGTCCCCACCTATAGTGTACAAAATATTCTTTACTCTTTTTTTTTTTTAATTTTTATGAATCATCAAAATTTATTGACTTTTGCTATCATTCTCCGATTTGACAATTCAGGCATGTTGAAAATTCTGCATCCATCATCCAAGCTCTACTGTTGTTCAAGCGTCTGCATCCAGGCCACAGGGAGAAAGAAATAGAAATTGCTGTTTCCAAAGCTGTACATTTTCTTGAAGGAAAACAATGGCCTGATGGTTCTTGGTAAACTAAAAAAAAAATCAAATTAAATTGCAAGATTAATTAAATAATAACTATACTTGGTTAATTTTGACAAAAAAAAAAAGGGGCTAATTAGATTCTTGTTTGATAGGTATGGCTACTGGGGAATTTGCTTTCTCTATGGCACTATGTTTGTACTAGCAGGATTTGCTGCTGCAGGGAAAACATATGAGAATAGTGAATCAGTTCGTAAAGCAGTTAACTTTTACCTATCTACTCAAAATGAAGAGGGTGGATGGGGAGAATGTCTTGAATCTTGCCCTAGCATGGTTAGTATGCCCATCTTGTTATACTACCAGATATTCATTGTTTTACAAGAGGAGAATTTCATTATTCTAGCTAAGCAATGCTCACAAAAGAAAAGTATTTCAATTATTCATTGCAATTCTATGCTGGTTTTTTTTTTTTTTTTGATGTTTTGATCTTTTTACAGAAATACATACCTCTAGAGGGCAATAGAACAAATTTGGTTCAAACTTCTTGGGCCATGTTAGGACTAATGTTTGGTGGACAGGTAGGCATCTGTTTTCTTTCTATAGTTGTTGAGATTAAATGTATATATAAATTGCTCATTAAATGCATTTATGATTGACATTTTTCACTAGGCTGAGAGAGACCCAACGCCATTGCACAAGGCAGCCAAACTGCTAATCAATGCTCAAATGGACGATGGAGATTTTCCTCAACAGGTATACATAATTTTCAATTGGCTTGGAAAATTATACACGCTACATATTCGTAATAAAATGCTTTTGTTTGTGAATAAACTACGTAATTGAAATGATTTTATACGTGTTTTCACAGGAAATAACAGGAGTGTACATGAAGAATTGCATGCTTTCACTATGCTGAATACAGAAATATTTTTCCCACTTTGGGCACTTGCAGAATATCGTAAACGTGTTTGGCCATCCCAAGGAATGTAAACATGAGCATAGGTTGCAATAGTATTGAAAACAAAATATTGTGATTGTTGTATGTGGATCTATCTAATTGGTATTAATTCCACGCATAGTTTATGATGTATTGGAATAACTAGGTCAAGATTTTGCAACATCTTTCTTGTTTCTTAGCAATAAACCAATCCCACCTACCCCTACCCTTCCAAGGCTCCTGTCCAAGGAGGAGAAATCTGAAAAGTACTATTTTGTTTGGCTAGTGATGATTATTTTTGTTTATGTATGATTGCAATTTAGCAGTGCAAGACTGCGTATTAAATCATTTTGTTGGTGGGTAGTTTTTTTTAATAATTTTAAAAAAAAGTTTGATAAAATTTAAGTCTGAAATATGGGCTAATGGATGCTGAAAAGAAATAAACAGGAATAACTGTTCAATAATTAGCCCTACTACAACACTACTTATAGGCAGAGATAAAATCCTAGAAATAAAAGGAAACAACTTGACAAAAAAACTGAAAAAGATATTAAAAATACTAGAATGAGTGATTGATTGCTCCTAAAGTTAGCTCTACCTGTCTATCCTAATGACCACTGTTGGCTATTCTGGTCATGGATCCCACACTAAGTACAAAATCCACACGTTATTCCGAATGGGGTAAATACGATGGTTTTGGATTGTTGTGTTTACAACATGATTTGATATATATATATTTATATAATTTTATTATTATTGTTATACACGTAAATTTTATTTGTACATATCAAATGATTAATTCATAAAGCCATCTACTTATATAAAGATAGATTAAGCATGATAAAAAGCAGCCACCTGCTCCTGGTCCAATCAAAACACACTAACACATGGTAACTAACAAGCAAATGTGGAGTTTTATTTTTTAGAAAACTCATAGCTATATCTAGTGGGGAAGAGGGGGATGCCCAAGAATCAAACATGTATCTAAGTACAATTAAACGATTCCTCATAATTTGACCAATCCTAACTTAAATTTGGCCGGCCTATTCACTTAAAAAAAAACATTTTACGATTCTTTTTAGGGAAAATTGCAGAAACCTCGCCTGATGTTTCTGACACTTGCACTCACCTCCCCTATGGTTTAAAAAATTGCACTCACCTCCCTTGAATTTGTTTTTACTTTCACATATTTAATTTTCGTTAAATACAAAACCTACCAGTTTCCCTTTCGTAAAAAATATTAGTGAAACACTTTTTCAATTTTAGTTATAAACATTTATGTATTTAACATAAATTAAATGATTCAGAATAAAATGCCCATAAAGAGCCAATACTTTATTCATGTAATGGAGGAAAGCCATAAAGAATTAATACTTTATGGGCCATTTCTTTTTTAAAAAATATTTTAATTTATATTAAATATATAACCTATCGGTTTCCTTTTTGTAAGAATATTACTGTAACACTTTTTGAATTTTACTTACAAACATTGATGTATTTATCATAAATTAGATATTTGAAAGTAAAATACTCATAAAGAGCTGGTACTTTGAATCAGTAATGCCTATTTGCCCATAAACTATACCCCTTAAAGTTTATTAATTGTTAATTGATTTGTAATACTTTGTCATTCCTTTGTTAATGCTACTTGGCATGTAGCACAAAGGGCAAATCTGGCACAAATTTCTCATTTCACTCCCTAAAACAATATTTTAATCGCCTGGACTAAATATGCAAGAATCAGTAAGTTCAGCGGAGGTGAGTGCAATTTTTTAAAACCATAGGGGATGTGAGTGAAAGTGTTAGAAATCTCAGCGGAGGTTTATGCAATTTTCCCTTCTTTTTAAATAGCGACGCGTCACGTGCTTGCACATGTAAATGACATATCTAGTTAATTAAATTCTTTAATCAATGAAAAGTAAATTGTACAAAATTATGGAGCTTTGCTCCATGTTTTCTATAGGTTCATCACAATAAAAATATGAATTAATCGTGTATATATTGTCAGTGTACACACCAAATCCTTGAATATATATCATATGTGCAAAAAAAAAAAGGTTCATAGTCAAATTTGAAATTAGGTGTACCATATGTGCAAAAAAAAAGAATTCAAATTTAAATTAGAATTAAATAACATGTATCTAAATATTATTGTATACTGTCAATGTACATAAGATTAATCCCAAAAAGAAATAGGATGAGCAAATTATCCAGGTAAAAACATTAATGGATCAAAAGTGTAAATTTGGCCGCTCAACTGTTAATAGTATGACTTTACACACTGAACTATCAAAAGTGTAAATTTTGGATTATTCTATCTAATTCCACGTTGACTCTGATAGATCTAACTATTAATAGTTGTTATGTCTTTGTAAATCGCACGGATCCTTAAATTTGACAGAGTTAACGATGAAATCAAACGAAATGATCTAAAATTACATTTTTTAATAATTCATTAGGTAAAAAACATATTATTAATAATTTAAATGACCAAAACTCCGCTATCCAAAAATTTTAGTAGCTACTCAAGTTATTTGATCATATAAGATTGTTTCTCGTATGTTTGAAGTTGGTGCTTTACTCAGTCAGTAGACTCCAGTACCAAATCCTTGTATAAAGTGATGACTAATTCAGCGCCACCAAAACATAGACAGAGCAGATCTGGACTTTCACATATGTTGTCGACTATTTTGTTTCTTTTGCTTCTGCCTTGCTTTGCACCGCACTAAGTAATGGATCAGGCGCCGCCCAGGTTGGTGAATGGTACGAGTCCAGCTGTTAGAATTCAAAAACAGGTGAAAAAAAAAGAAATTGTCATTTGCCATTCAAAATAGTGAATAGAAAGGATTACCTTTTCTTGAATTGACATGTCAATAGCTTTTTTCATTCACTTGTCACATGTGCAGAGAGGTAATTGTTCTTCACATTCACATGTCACATTTACAGAGAGATAATTTGAATTTGAACAGAAATCATATTTAATAAAACCTCCCTATTAGTGTAGAGAAAATCTTTATGCCGATGGTGCAAAAAGAAAAGGAGTTTTCTAACAAATGTTCAGTTAATATACTTTAATGATACCTAACTTACAATATTTTCTAAATTAATTGCACTTTCAGAACTAAATTAACACCTAAAATCTTTCTTAACGAATGTCCGTTGTGCATCTATTAAGCAAACTCAGAAGAAAAAATATGCTATTTGCTTTAACCAAAGCAAAGACATGATTCTCCATGTTTATACTAACTGCACACCCTTATCCTTTTGCAGTTTTGCTTTCTCAGTCCTACCACAGCAAGTAGAAACTAAACATTCTTTATTTCATAAAAATATTGTTATGGGACAAATTTTATTCGTCTATAATCTATATCAACTCATTGTATGAAAACATCACCTTGTAAGTATGTATAAGAATTAGAACAACCAAACACAATTGCATCGCTGCAACTATTGGTCTTCATAAAGCTTTCAAGAAACTTTCTAAGAGGAGAGAGGATGCGCAAGGATTCAAACATGTATGTCACTACAATTTGATCAATGGAAATATATATTATATAAAAAATAATAGATCTTAATTCATCATCGTAAAAGAATATATAGGAATGTTTCTTCATACGTCTAAACTTGTTGGTTTTTTTCTGATAAAGTTTTTTTTTTTTACATAATCTTTCTATTATTTGACACTCAAGAAATTCGTACAAACTTGGTATCAGAAGCAAAACACACTTCCTAATCAAGGAAACCACAAGAAAACATCACCTATATTTATATAGAGTATTTTATATACACTAACAGTATATATACTGTTAATTCTGAACGAATGACAATTATATAAAATTTGAAATTAGAAATTCAATTTCTACACGCGTTATAGATTCAACGATTATAACGTATACACTGTCGATATATTTAAAACTTACTTTATTTATAAACGAAAAATTTTATGTCAGTCGGACAGACAACCTGGACAATCAACGCATTGATCAAAATTCCTTGCCGGACAGTCAATGAATGAACTTGGAGGTTTACTTAGTAATAGTTTCCGGTAACCGGAGACTAGTATCAACTATGAAGTGATCACTAATTCAGCGCCAACAAAATCGATGGAGATCGAGACAGCTATAATGCTGTAGCAGAGATGGTCGACAGTTTACTTGGTCAGCTACCCAAACTTCATTCATTTCTATTTTTTTTTTTTTGTCATTCGATTTTCATTCATTTCGATTTTATGTAATGTTTCTTTTGACTTTTACCACGTTTCGAGCCGTCCCACTTTATCAGGTGCTGCACCAGCTGCTGAATTGCGAGAATCCAGGTGTCGAAATGTAGCAAAATTGTGCACGAAGAAAAATTGCCATTGCAAATAGTGATTGGCGGAGCTGCAGACCCTAATGTTAGGAGGGTCAAACTCCGAGAGTATAAGAATTATGTAGAGTTTAAAACTAATAAACTTCATTTTTTCTATTTTAAATATGCTTTTAAATGTAAATTGCTGCTTAAAATTTGTAATGAAAATTATCTTTGAATTAACATTCATATTTAACTTTTAGTAAATTTAATACTGTCTTGTGAAGGGTAATGATTATGACCTTTCAATTATTTAGGGAAATATTATACGATAGGAAAGAGAATTTTAAAAATTTTTTAGGGTCGACAAATAAAAAACAATTTTGAAAATTTCTAAACTTGCTAAGCTTAAATCATAATTTTTTAAAATTGCACCCCTCAGCTACCTGTGGTTCTGCCAGTGGTATATCACATGATACTAATTGGTACATATTTAACAAGAAAGTTGCTATTTATCGTATGTACATTTTGTTTTTTTTTTTTTGAGAAGACTTGTAATTGCGAGATAGCTATCCCATCCTTGCATGTGAATTACATAATTTTACGTGCAAAGAATATTTTCAACAAAAAAAAAAAACTGCAATTTTTTTACTTCATTTATTAGTAAATTTCTTTTTGAGTAGCTACTACAAGTTTGTTCACATACAAGTCTGTCTTACTCTTGTAAACAATAAGCGGAAAATCAACTTTTGTGCCATTCGCGTATTTAAAACCATAATTTTCAGAAGACGAGGTTAACAAAAATGATTAATTTATGTGCTCCCGACATGCTCAGTTAAGAGGTTTTGATTAATTTTCTCACAAGTTATAGTCGTTGGTAAGAGCTAGGAATTATCGGGGAGGGGGCCCGATGTACATTGTGTAAAAAATTGTTTCTTTATGTACGTCAATTTTAGAATTAGACATTGCATGTTAAATGTTTTTATGGACGCTTTTTTATCCAATCTAGATATCTAATTGCAATTTGGAGAAAAGTAATATATAATTAAAATTTTATATTAATAAATTCTTTTTCATCAGTGGACTTTTTGACAAAATGATATTAATACTTAATTTAACAAAAACATAATAAGGAAGTTATATGCAATAAATCAAAAATTTGCATTAATATATCAATTAAATATAACTACTCAATTCTTCATCTTTTTATTCTTACAATATTATGGGGACAAAATACAACTTGAATATTCTGTAATATCAAACTTTGGAGAGCAATCATATCTCAAAGTGCTAAAAAGAAGTAAAGAGATAACATTACTAATTAGCTATAGATGTTGGTTTTAAATTTATAGGAAGAGAATTTCAAATATGTACTTCTTAATGGTTTTCTTCCTTTACACAAAATATCAAATAAATGTAGAATGAATTACTTAATTTTGAAATTTGGCTAATCAATAATGAAATTTAAAATAAAATATTTAATAGAAAGGCATACACAATTTAACTAATAAGAGATTTTTCTTAAGACGATGATGAATTTTTACAATGTAAACTATAAAACTAAAATAGTTAATAAGAAATAATCAACTAAATAATAATGCAAAGTCAAAAATATTCAAAGATGAAAGAAGTTTAGAATTTTCATAAGGCAAAACCTAGGGTGGGGGGGGGGGCAATGGAATTTTATCAAGATTTTGTGGAAGGGGGGAGGGGGCAAAGGAAAGGTCTCTAATGAAATTTGTTAAAATTTCCTAGGGGCTAAAATGAAATCTCAAAAATTAGGGGGCAGCTACCCCTCGGCCCCCCTACTCCCTCCGCCCCTGTGTTCAAATTAATGTGTAGTTTTTGTACGAAAATTTCTTCTTGAGATTAAATGTATATAAATTGCTCATTAAATGCTTCTATGATTGCCATTTTTCACTAGGCTAGGGGAGATCCAACACCATTGCATCAAGCAGCCAAACTGTTAATTAATGCTCAAATGGACGATGAAGATTTTCCTCAATAGGTGTACACGGTTTTCATTGGCTTGAAAAATGATACGATCCACGTATACATAATAAATGCATTTTTTTTTGTGCATAAACCACGTAATTGAGATGATTTTATACCTGTTTGCAAGGACTAGGGGTGTACATGAAGAATTGTATGCTTCATTACCTAGAATACAAAAATATTTTCCTGCTTAGGGTACTTGCAGAATATCATAAACATATGTGGCCATCCCAAGTAATGTAAATATGAGCATGGATTGTAGAATATTTGAAAACAATTTTTTGATTGTTGTATGTGGATCTATCTGATTGGAGTTCCACTCAAAGTTAATGTATTGGAATAACTAGTTCAAGGTTTTGCTATAAGAGAAAATGACCATTTTGGTCCCTCAGCTTTGAGATCTTGGCCAATTTAGTCTTTACCTATCACTGTAACTATTTAAGTCCCTTATCTTTCTTTTTTTTTTTTAAAAAAAAAACGTCAATATAGGACTTTCAATGGAATTAGTCACGTGCCAATATATGTGCACCGTTAAAAATAACTGTTTTAAGTCTATTATCTTCAAATTTGTCTGTCCAATTTTGTCCTTTTAATAATGTAAACCCCATTTTCACAAACAAAATCAATATAGGGACTTTGATGAGACATTAAAAAACCCTAGTGGAGCTGATTCTATGCATTATAGTCTAGCTTTGAAATTAAAAAAAAAGAATAAATAAAAGACACAATTGGTAATAGAGTAAAAATGGTAATTTATAATTGTCCACACATTGTGCACGGGAATAGTAAAGATAAGGGATTATAATGGTTGCGGTGATAGATAACGGACTAAATTAAACAAACTCTAAAGATAAGGGACCAAAATGGCTTTTTTTACTTTGCTATAATGCGAGTACAATAGCTTTCTTGTTTCTTAGCAATCAACCAACCCCACAAACCCTACCCTTAGACCCAAGAGGAGAAATCTGAAAAAGTACTATTTTTTTTCTGGTGATGAATGTTTTTGTTTTATGCATGATTATAATGTGAATCCATAAAAAGTTTAAATAATAGTACAATCAACAGGCAAAACTGTACAACAAATCGTTTTATGGATAGGCAATTTAGATAATTTAGGGGTGTTAATGATAATTTATCTTCTTAAGGTATATCTCGATTCTCAATTTAACCCATAACCTTTATTTTTTATCACTTAACCCTTTAGAAAATAAAAACACCCCCTCTATTATACTGAGTCTTTGTTTTCAAAATTTCTACTTCCTTTAATTATTGAACTTTAACCTACAATTTGACTTTAACCACTCTAATTGATGCTAGTGAAGTTTCACAGGAGATGAGTACATGTATTAGGGAATCCACTAACAATTGATTATTTTTTAAAAAATGGCAAATAAAAAAGATCCCCAATAAGCAAAAACTCATTATAGGAGGAATAATGAAAAAATATCCCAGTACCTAACATGTAAATGTATGATTTTGCAAAAATGGGTAATTGACTATCAATGGTATAATTATAAGGAAATAGAATAATTTTTTTTTCATAATTTCTTAAATTAGAAAATAGATGAAATTAATTTGTAAAAATTATATAGTTTTTCAATTTTGGAAATAAGGGCATGGATATTCTAAAGTTTTTGTTAGAGAAATTTATTTTTTTTTAGAAAAAAAAAATTTGAAAAAAGAAAAACTAATTTGGAATAAAAAAGAGAAGAGAGACAAAAAGGAAAAAAAACACAGGAGAGGAGTTTTCTATCACTCAGCGGGTTAAGTGACACAACATAAAGGGTAGGGTGTAAAGTGAGAATCAGGATATTTCTTGAGGGATAAATTACAATAAGCCCTAATTTTGAGAAAATTTTTTGATCAAAACTCAAGTCTAAAATATCAATGAATAGGACTCATAGATGCTAAAAAGAAACAGATACGATTAATTGTTCAATAATATGCCCTATTACAACAAGTACTTACAGGCAGAATAAAATCCAGAAATAAAAGGAAACAACTTGAAAAAAAATTAAATATATTAAAATGGGTGATTGATTGATCCTAAAGTTAGCTCTGCCTGTTCATCCTAATGGCCTGTTGGCTATCTTGGTCGGGCGGGTCGCACCAGTATGTTGTTCCCGTAAGATGGGAATGTGGTAGATGTGGTCGTTCCGAATTGTTGTGTCTATAACATGACTTGGTATATATTTATATAATTTCATTATTCTAATTATACACATAAATTTCTTTATATACACCAAGTAATTAATGTAAATAAACAACAACTTATATGAGGATATACTAAGCATGGTTAAAAGGTACAAAAACCGAATCCAACAGCACCTGCTGCTGATCCAATCAAAAACACACCAACACCTAGTAACTTACAAGCTAGTGTGGAGTATTATTTTTCAGAAATCCCAAAACTATATCTGGGGAAAGAGGGGGATGCTCAAGAATCAAACATGTACCTCAGTTTCAATCAAAAGATTCCTCATAAATTGACCAATCCTAACCTAAATTTGGCCGGACTAATCATTTTTAGCATATTGCAATCTTTGATTTTTTTTTTTTAATGGTAGTAAGACATCATGTTGCTTTGCATGTAGAAATAATCTATCTGGTTAATTAAATTCTTTAATCAATAAAAAGTAAATCGTACAAAATTACAGACCTTCATTGCAAAAGGAATATAGGATTGTTTCCTCGTATGTCAGAAGTTGGTGCTTTACTCAGTCAGCAGACTCCAGTACCAAATTCTTTGTATCAAGTGATGACCAATTCAGCGCCAACCCAAAATAGAGAGAGATCGAACAGCTATGGACACCAAAATATAGAAGTGATGGCCAAAATTAGTTTACTTGGACCTTCACCTAATTTCTCGTCGATCTTCTTTCTATTACATATTTTTTTGGTAAGAAAAAATTGGGTGGATTCAATTACCGCCACAAAACAGAACATGTTTTCGGAATCATAGATCACTTATAGAGGTTCTTACAAATTATTCACCAACATGTCTCTCACATTTGCAGTGGGATTCGAATATACGACTGTTTATGAGGAAGTGACTTGTCTTTACTAATTGAGCCAACTTGCGTTGCATTTCTATTTCTTTTGCCTTGCCACATTTGCACCGCATTACTTAATGGATTAGTTGCCGCCCAGGTTGGTGGATGGTGAGAGTCCAGCTGAAGAATTCAAACATTTACGAAGGAAAAAAAAACTGTCATTTGCAATTGCAAAATAATGATTGCATGTATACCAAATGATATTACGTGTGTACAATCATATATAAAAAGGATTAATCGTTCTTGAATTTTTCGTGTCAATCATTTTTGATATTTAGAAGTTGAATAGAAATTATACTATATTTCAGGAAATCACCTTAATATTGTAAAAAAAATCTTTGCATCGAATACTGTAGAAAGGATAAAAATAAAAAGAATTGATTTTTTAAAGTAGACAAGAATGAGATTTAAGATGCAGGAGGCGAGATATTAGAAGGTAATTGAATCATCTCATTTAATAGTTGGTTCACATTCGGAATTATTCCCATGGTTATACCGACAAGACACCTTATCTTCTTCCTTTCTCATTGTAAAATAATGCATAGGAAATGTTTTCTCGCAGGTGCGAAGTTGAACTTGGTGTGGTAGACTCCCGTACCAAATCCTTGTATGTTTTTCATTCATTTTTTTTTGTCAATCAAGACGACTACTCTTATTCCAATTGATACTTCAACTCTGCAATGGTGCATCAGGCTTTCATATGAATCAAATCGACGGTCCCAGAAACTCACGTTCAGTCAATTGGTGACAGAACGAGGACCCTGGGGACCTTAAACTCAGAGTAAATACTCCACGATCTTCCGATGTAGGATGGTGACCCAACCTCCCCTCGAGCACACCCTCACCAATGAATTGGTATTTTTTTTCAAAGATAGACAATTAATTAGATTAGAAACACTCAGGAATTAACGGAGAAACCGACCCTAAAGCAATTGAAGGGGAATTCACCAGAAACCCACGTTCAGCCAATTGGTGACAGAACGAGAACCCTGGGGACCTTAAACCCAGAGTAAATACCCCACGATCTTTCGATTTGGGATGGTGACCCCCCCAAGCACACCCTCACCAATGAAGGGCTAATTGATTAGAATATTGATACTTCACAAAATGTTCCGTTCAAATGTGGCTGCCGGGCTTTCTAGTATCAATCTATGCCTGTCGCTCCTATATTGGCGCGACGGGCAGCAAATTTTTTTTTTTTAAAATCCACCTGGCCGTCGCGCCAATGTAGGAGCGACGGTCAGAGATGTCAGAAAATTTTTGTCGCTCCTACATGGCACGACGGTAAGAAATTTTTTTTTTTATAAAAAATGTTTCAACCAGGCGATTTAGAAATCTTTGTACAATTCAATTGGGAATTCGGCAAAAATTTTTCTATAAAAATTATTTAAAATCAAAATTTTTAAAAACAATGCATACAGTTTGACAAAATTTTTAAAACAAACATTGGGCTCGCAAGAATTTTAGCATTTTAAAGAAGATTAGGTTTAAAAAATTTGATCCATTTGTTAAAGGATTTAGGGGTTTCTTAAAGAATTAATGTTTACCATTTTAACAAGTTTAAGTTATATAAACATGCATAACTATTATGATTTGTTAAATTTAGAAAATGATTTAATAATATGATTTAAATTTAACTGATTGCATAATGAATGAAAGTATTGCTTAATATTATTATGATTTGTTAATTTTAACTTTATTATGTATAATGCACACCAAAATGTTAAAAGAATCGTAATTGTGTCAAAAAATGAAAAATTATAATACGAATTACGATTTATTATTTAAATTTTCATATAAAATATAATTGTATAAAAAGATTAATAACATATTTGTAGAAATGAAGAATTATTGCGGTGTCATTATTTGATATACGATAATTAGTTTAAATAATTTAATCAATTAAAATAGCTGTTAAAACAACTAGTACTTATTTGTTTTGTAAGTATTATCCTATAGGGACCCTCTATCCAATATAGGGTTTTATAAAATAACTTGTACTTCTCTATTTTGAAAATGTTTAACGTTATTCAAATTGAAAGTGATTGGATTAAACAGAAAAAGTAGACAATTAAATTAAATTAAATGTCACGTGAAATGCATTAAATGGCATGAAATATAAAACATCGTCGAAAACAAAATAATATCAATGCCTCGCAGATTTTTTTTTTAAATGAGCAGGAGGATTTAAATAAAAAAAAACATTTCTGACCGTCGCGCCATGTAGGAGCGACGGCCAGATGGACTTTTAAAAAAAAAAAAATTTGCTGCCCGTTGCGCCATATAAGAGCGACGGGCATAGATTGATCCTAGAAAGCCTAGCAGCCACATTTGACGGAACATTTTGTCAAATACCAATATTCTAATCAATTAGCCACCAATGAATTGGTATTTTTTTTTCAAAGATAGACAATTAATTACAAAGTTCTTTCTTTTCGATTTTGTCTTATGTCTTTTTGACTTTTACCGCGTTTCGAACCAATCTACTTGATCAAACTGTCGCACCGGTTGCTGAATGGTGAGAATCCAGGTGCCGAAATTCAGCAAAATCGTGGTGCGAAGAAAAAATTGTCATTGCAAAGTAGGGATTGCGTGAACATCACATGATACTAATTGTACATAAGTGTTTGGATAAAGATTGTTTAGAATATTATCTAAAAGGATGAATTGTGACTTTTGGTTCATAATATTTGGTCTTTGTATCAAATTGGTCCCCAATGTTTCGGCTAAAATAAATCTAGTCCCCAAATTTAGGGTTAACTAATGGAAATCGAACAATAATTAACGGTCAACATGAAATACAGTTAGTCAACAACTTTAACCAAGCACTTTTGGTCTCCCAATGTTTTGATTTTGAATTATTATATTTTCTTAATTTTTTAAATAGTGATATTAAGGATTTGAGCATGAATTGATATGCAAATTAAAATGAAATAGTATTATAAGGGTAATAATAATTCTAATTAAAATTTTTTCTTCTTTTTTTATTTCATTTATTCATGCTAATAATATATTGTATGTTTCTTCTCTTTTGCATAGTTAGTCTCAAATAAGTAGCTATTAATGAGATTTATTATTTTTATTTCTAATTATAATTAAAAACTTAATTAAATATCTCTTTAAAATATAAGGAATATATACTTTGTAAATTAAGTTGATCTTTTTTTTGGCATTTTAATAGGTTATTAATTGAATTTGAAATGAAGTTAGTATTTCATACACATTACATAAACCACTAACTGATTATCAAGATATACAAATATTAAAATAAATGATTTAAAACTATAATATTGGAACATTAGTTTTCAATTGATAGGAATGACAACAAAAACTAAAAGATAGTTTTTTAAAGAATTTCTAAAATTACTTCACATTGATACTTACTGTCGCTAGTTTTTATAAGTACAATGGCTAACTAAAAGTATTTTGAAGCCTACGTACACAAGACATGCAACTATTCTTGTAGTAGTAACTATAATAAACTTATATTATAAATCTAGAATTCTCTTTTCTTCTACTATTTTATGTTTGATTTATTATTGGTATATTATCATCCATTTATAACTTATTTAACCAAGATATACAATTAAGCTATGATCATGTTGCGACAATATAAAATGTCATAATTAATAATGAGAAACAATAATATACATATGTTATATCAAATTTGAGACTTACTATGCAAAAAAAAAAAAGCATGTAATATATTATTAATATGAGTAGATGAAATAAAAAAAGACGAAAAAGAAGTTTAATTAGAATTATTATTACTCATTGAATACTATTTCATTCTAATTTGCTTCTCAATTCATATTAAAACTCTTAATATCACTATTTAAAAATTAAAAAATATAATGATTCAAAATCAAAATATTGGGGACCAAAAGTGCAAAATCAAAGTTGTTAACTAATGGCAATTTGATATTTACCATTAATAATCATTGTTCCATTTCCGTTAGTTATCTTAAATTTGTCTAAAATCACAAATTTTGGGGATTAGATTTGTTTTGATCGAAAAATTGGGGACCAATTTGGCACATAGGCCAAATATTAAGGACCAAAATTGTAATTCTTCCAATTTAAAATAATATATCATAGTACTTTTGTGATATGATGTATGTGAAATAAAAATGTAGTTAAAAATATAAAAATGTTGTTTAAAAATATATTTGTGATGTAAACAAAATAATATTCGAAATAATTTGTTTATCCAAACACATCCTTAGTTAACAAGAAAATGCATCCAAACACATAGTTAACAAGAAAATGCTATTTATTGCATGTACATCCTTTGGAGAAAACTTGTAATTGCAAGATAATTATTGCATGTAAATCACATAATCCTACGTGTAAAGAATATTTCAACGAGAAGAAAATACTGCATTTGTTTTTATTTAATTTATTACTGAATTATTTTGAGTAGCCGAAAGAAGTTTGTCCACGTACAAATGTGTTTTACTCTTGTAAATAAGCGGAGAATCAACTTTTGTGCCTTTGGCCCATTGACCCATAATTTTCAGACAAGGACAAAAAAAATGATAATGTAAGTTCGTGATATATTCAATTGTGGGGGACAAGAGGGTGGATTAATTTTCGTACAAGTCACAGTCTTTCAAATTAATGTGCAGTTCGTACTAAAATTCGTACAATTCTTGAACTATAAAAGCGGAAATCAATAAATGTAGCTTGTTATATATTTTTATCAAATCTACAACTCATCTAGACCGTCAAATTTTAGGTAGAAATTTCCTAATTATGTACCCCATCAGCTGTTTTTGCCAATAATCATCCGGGCATAACTACTTCAACATGGCAAGGTTAACTTTTGACATTTGTAGCATCATCTTATTTGAGAGATGGAGTTGCCAAGCCATATTGACAAACTGAAAACAATCTCAACAAACTGATTAGTGATTACAGCTTTAGTCTCTGAGATTGAGAATCTGAAGGATCCAATCCTTGCAACTATAAAGGCACAATCCACATTTTTTTATGACAAATGATATTCTTTTCAAGTTTCGAACTAAAAACATAAACATTAAGCATATTTACCATTTAATTATTGAGCGGCCATGCAGTTTTAATAACGCATTTTAGAGATTTGCCTCATGCAGTTTTAATTGCAGCTTTAGTCTCTAAGATTTTGAAATGTGGATGCTTTAGAGGTGTGTATTGAACTCTCATAGGTCCTCTGCATATAATAATGGATTAATTGCGGCTCTCAAGTATACTTAAATTTTTAACTTAGTCCCTAACTTTTAAAATAGGACACTTTAATCTTTAAAATATAAAATACGTCTCACTATAGTTTCTGAAGTATAGAATTTGTCTCACTTTAGTCTCCAACGTATACAATTTGTCCCACTTGAATCCTTACGGTGCAAAGTTTATTTCACATTCGGATACAATTTGTCTTACTTCCATCAATGATTTTGGAGTTTAAGGACCCAAGTGAGACAAGAAATATGAGATTTTCAAAATTGTAATCAAACTTCAAATTGTTTCTTGCATTTATTGCTCAGCCTAACTCAACACTTATGTTCCTGTTAACACAGCCTACTGAGTTTGAAACTAAAAGAGATGGAATTAACCAAGGTAATGGAAACTATGAAACCATGAAATCTTACTTGTGGTCGCCAACGTTGAGATTTGTTATGAAGCTCGTCCTTTAAAACCACTGTAGAAAATGGATAAAAAAACTTTAGTATTTTAGGCACTCTTTCTCAGCCAAAAGTTCAGCTTTCTTGGTCTCAGCTTGGGAAATCTCTGAATTAGTTGAATAGTTAAGACTGCCTCGAAGTTTTGAGAAGCTTGACTTCAGCTGAAAGAGATCAAGCAACCGATTAGATTTCCTTCATTATCAACATTGAACTGCTAATGAAACAGATTTAGTTACATTTGGCATTTTTCCCCATACACAAACACCAGAAGGAGGCTTTTGTTATAGACTCGTAACATAAGGTGCCTCTATGAAAGGAAAACACAATTATGAGGCATAGCCAATGAGGGCCCAGCAGAAACTAGGAGAAAAAGAGGATGGGAACACTTCGAACTGTCTAAACAAATGACATGGTTGAAACACTTTGGAAAGCATTATGGACCTTAGTGCCATGTCGCTGCACCAGTTCCGATCATCTCTCCATTTTCTTGCCCCTCTGTCTGTTCAAGAATGCTAAGACGTACTATGATATACTCCCAGTGAGTCACTGTAGACAGGGCTAGTAGCATTGTGGAATTAAAAGGAAAGCTAACAGTCTTCTGCTTGATAATTAAGATCTGAATCTATCTACCAAACTTGTCTCCTTTTCCTTTTCTTTATTTCCCTTTTTTCCCACCAGATGAAGAAATTGTGTGAATGATGACAAGATATAGGCCAAAGAGGATAGGGATCCTAAAGAAGCATCTCTTGATAGGTTCTGTCAATCTTTTAACCTTGGTACTTTGCGTCAATCATATTGGCCTGAACACCATGAACTGCTTAAGATCAGTACCCTAGATTACTTGGAACATTTTCAACATAATTGAAAGGTCCAAAACCATGTAGTTTTTAAGCGTCAAACCAGCTTGTGCTAAGTAAAACCAATTCTTACTTACTTTCAATACAAATTGGTACTAGTTTGGGGAAATATGGCACTAGGAAAATGTTGGACGGGTACTGTGAAGAGTCACTATTGGAACTATTACGCCCTATTTCACTGGGCTTTGCTAATTCATGTTATCTGCCTCAGAAAAAACAAACTGCAAGATAATTGCACACCACAAATCCCCTTCCTCTCTCAGGTTAATTTGCAGAGGCAAAGCAACAGAGCTTTTGTCTCTTCTACTTCGTAATTACAGAATGTGCCACATATCACTTTGCTTAGTTACAGATATCCTTAGCATAATCCAAGCTTCCAAAATGATATTGCTTAAAATCTCCAATGTTGTTCCAGCAAAAGAAGGACATAAGTCACATGACATAGCAGATGGCCATACCCCTACTTAAAAAAAATTGAGATGATAAGTTTATCTATCAGATATCATATTTAAGGCATCATTGCCATGCATAGTTAAAGTAATGCCAAGTTGTAATCCAACTTAATATCTGTGGCTATACAGTTATCCATGGAAAGGAATTCTGCACCTATATAAATCAAATAACCACTTGTTACAGACAAAGAGCAATCAATGACATCAATCAAAATAATGCCTGTCATTGTTACAGATCTTTTAATAGTTTACAAGCTTCCATTTTTCCTACAGATGAAAATTTCTTTATCATTCCCTCTTTCAAACTTTAACAAATTCAATTGAAAAACTCTTTATCATCCATGAGGGTCTCATTACTGTTCAAAAAAGTTGTTCAGTAACTCTTGGAGATGCAGAACATGTATAGCTTTACCGCAAAAAAGTAGTTCAAGAACTGTTGGACATGCAGATCATATATAGTTTTACAGTTTCTTCAACAATATCCACAAAACACGGTTGCATTCAGTCAAACTGTGATGGTTATAATTGGTTGTTTTAGCGGATCACCTGACATACTATATGAGACTTCAGGCAGTGCAATATGCATTTTACTAAATGAGCACACAAGAGTTGACAATATGATATCTGGTTAATGTCTCTTGTACAAAGCAATAGAACTTTATGGGATTTTATTAATTTATGATGTGTTCCGGATTAAGCCCATTCCTTATACTCAAGCTATAACTGTGCAAGTATAATTGTATTTGCAAGTCAGATTCTCCTAATAAGATGAATCTTGTTTTACAATGTCAATGCCCACTTTATCATTCATGGTTCTGACAATTTTCAAGTATTGAGCAGTTTGGATGTCTTAGCATCGAGTATCTTCAGGAAGGTTTATCCATAACATGTCAGTAGTACTTCTCAGGATTTGAAAATAGCTAGGAGCCGGCATCTTTGTCATAACATTTTGAGCGCAGTAACTTGAAAGAAGAGGTACAATTCATCTACAAATACCCACAAATCTGAAGGTTAACAAGAGATGGTGCAAAGTTTGTTACTAGCATGAAAGGGGCTGGGTGCCATTTAACATCATGCTTAAGAGCATGACAACCGTTGTACAGAATGATATGTTGCAATCTAAGGTTGACCCAATCTGAAACTGGAGCCCTGGAGATGACATTTAATAAAGGTAATGCTTTCCCGTGCCTGGTTGTGGCTTCAAATGCATAACCCTAATGAATGCTGCAGTAGATATACCATAATACATACATTTTCTTTAAGAAAATATTCTGAATCTTAGATAATTACTTTGGGTCACCTAAATCTGGAGTCCAAGGACTGGGAAGGATAGTTAGGTTGCAAAGAGAAGAAAATAATGTCCCTGAACAAGATTCATTGTTACTATTAGCTTATCTTCCTAATAGTTGTGCAAAATGGATATGTAGACAGACGAAAAGTAAAATTGCACAAGGAAGATGTCAGACATAACCAACATGACTCAATTCAATTTTGTTGCTGAAAAGATTCATTAAACAACTATAACATTGTAGAAGATGTAAACTTTTGCACATTTTTCCATTAGTATGAATATGTAAAACCTTATCCTCCTCCATCTGTGAGACCTTGTGCGGAAAAGTTCTCTTTTTGCATTTTCTTCCATTTGGCTTCAATGCATAGTTAAGCAGTCTCTTTGATAGACTACCCGGCAAACCTTTGGTACAGAAAATGGACAAAATTGCTTCCTAGCCTAAGTATAGAACATAGTCAAAACAGCAAAAGAAGGCTAACTTTCAAATTGTGGACTTCCAGATCAGAATACTCCCAAAGACGACCTCAATGGATTTGGAAATCAAGTTTTCCCCTACCATCATTTCCCAAAACTTTCTCAGGTATACCTTTGCATTGGACTAAATGAAGCAACTGGTGCATCATGCAATTTATTAGAACAAATTTCTTTTTTAGAAAAGCTGAGGATGGACAGACATAAAAGTTGCAGGCTTAGTTACATAATGCTCCTTAAGGCATTTTCATTTTGTAAAATAATTCATATCAAACTTTTCTCTTCATAGAGATGTATAAAGCTCTATGCAAGCTTGGTGGATACTCTGTTGCAACTATATAGTTATAGTAGTTAAAACCGACTCCACAATTGCTTAATAAGGTGCCTATTACCAAAAAGTTATCAAAAAATAAAACACTGCATAGATTATCCTATAAAAGTAGCTTGTGAGGTTCCTTCTACAATTGATATTAATGCATTGTCACATCAAGTAAATACAACCACCACCAGCTTTTACAGTTATTTGGCTTGTAAACTCACACTGATACTTTCCCAGGATCAATGACACATTATTTTCACATCTGGGGAAAGATTCTAGGTTTGTACCCTATCACTATCCCCTTATAGCACTAATATGCAATATGATCAACACAAAGAGCACAGTATAAGTTTCCACCTTGATCAAATGATGATTGTTATGAAGCACTTATTTGCTAGCATCGTCATTTGTCTGTTAAGAACACACACATCAATAAATGTTACTACATTTACCGTGTGCCAAAGCAAGCAGGTTTATCCAGAATGCAACAATAGAGGCATGTTTAGACTAAGTATTGAGTTTAAGCTAGCCTATTTGCAAGTTTCACTGCTTGCATCGAGTTCACGATTCGTTTAAGTATATGAACACCCAATGATTCATTACTTGATTGAATCTGGCATTATTTCAAGCATGAAAACACACAATGCTTCCCCCCGTGTAAAAGAAATAGATACTGTGATCCAACAGGAACATCATAACTTACTAAAATCAGTTGCATTAACTGCAAGTAATAAGAGCATGGTGTTTCTCACACATCAAACAAGAAAAAACAAACAGATAAAATAACAACATATAAAATAAGAAATACCAAGACAGATATCTCTGCACCTCATTAGCCTGACTTCTCAGTTCCTGGATTTGTAATTGACAATTGCCTATGTGACTATCCACTTCTGCCTTAAACTCCTCCAGCTCCTGACTTTGTGAGTTATAATAGCTTTCTTTCTCTTTCTCTAACTCCTCCATCTCTTCCACCTCAAGTTTTAAGGTTCTATGAGTACAATCAAAAAAGTTTTACTATTCTAGTTAAAGCAAAGGAAACAAGCTGAAGATCAAAGACTGTTACCTGGAATTACAAATGTCCCCAAAAATAAATGTAATCAAACACGTAGTTACCTATAATACCAGAACCTATATAAACAAAGGCAAATATTTTTATCATTGAAAATGATGAAGTTAATGCTGCTTCCACTTAGCAATATGAGTCATTTAGATTTCTTGTCGAAGCTCATGAAATCCAAAGTATGCCATCTACTAAATAAAAATTTAAGAGAAACAAAAAGTTAGAAGTTAATCTTTTATAGAAAGTTACAAATACACTGAATTCAATTTCGAAACCAAGAAAGGAAAGAACTTTTCTCTTTTTAGAGAAAAATCTAAAATGTGAGACAGTTGCAACCACTCCTTTACCTCATGCATACAAATAATGCAACTAAATTAGTACAAATTAGTATGGACAAACACCACTATTGATGACATCTTTGAAAAAAACTAATATCTAAAGAATTTTCCTACTTAAGGCAAGCTTCACTTGCTTTTGAAGGAAACTGTCCAACAAAACTCAAAACCTTCCGGCTTTCTTCTCTGCTCTTGACAGTCTCAGATATACCTACTTTTTATAAAAACCAAGAAATAAAAATTGAGGATTTTACTTTAAGTGGTAAAGATTGTGATATTATTATTTGGAAATTATTGTTATCATTCCCAAATTTGGAAATCCCAACCCCCTTGACTTTTGTACTCATGTAAAAAGAATAAAGGGTTTTTTAACACACCAAAATCACATTTAACCTGCCATGTGAATACACACTAACAATTATTACACTCACTTACATTTATACACTCTTCCTAGTTACCTTTACCTTTTCAAAAATTTAACACATGAACTACATCTTAACGAGTGTACACTGATTAGACAGACCCAAAGATAAAGCTTTTCTACCTCTTTGTTTTATTTTACTCACAACTCGATTACAACAGAGTGGTTTTGAATGCAACGAAGTATAGAAGTATTTTTGTCTAATTAAACATGGCAAATAAAGTCAGGGGGAAGCGCCATTAACAAATAAGGGAGTACTAATAACAATACCCCAATTATTTTTATGTGCAAATTGCCATTTTTCCCTCATTCGACCTGTCAAACATATATAAGAAACTAACCAGATTACAGCCAAAATGTAGAACAAAATAAACCTACCTAATTTTTTGAAGAATTTCAGCGTAAACGGAGTCCAGGCGGTGGAGCTCTGATTTGAGGGAGGAAATGACCAGGTGTTGCGAAGCGATTTTGTAATCAAGCTTTAAGCAGCGCTGCTCCATTGATCTGATATTAGACAACTTTGACGCTAAATCTCGAGATTTGATTGTCTGAAGCTCTTTCTCCGACTGTAGAGAAACATTGCAATTTAGGGCACAGGAAATCAAGTTAAAAACCGAAATTTACAAACCAAGAGAACAAGAAAGTGAACCTGGAGGAGAGAAAGTCGTTGGTTTCGGGTGACTTCCATATGCTCCAGTCTTTCACGAAATGCAGATTGAAGCGCCATTTTTGAATTCTGGAAGGTCTGGAGGGGAACAAATTCAAAATGCAGGGTTTTTATAGCGGGGTGCTTCTGCTTCCTATGCACTGAGGTGAAAGGGGCTTTGGGCCTTTCGGCCGGATTGGGCTCTTACAATCACAGTTTAGATCGTAGTCGGTAAGGCGCAGTTGATCGTGAGAATGAGTTTGATTTGAAATTGAACGGAAGAAATTAATTGTAGAGAAAATTATAGTTTTGGTACCAAATGTTTGGGACATTGGCAGTTTTAGTCCTTAAAGTTCGGTTATGTCAGTAGTAAGTGCCAGCAGCTAAATTTTGAAAAAAAAAAATTAGAAAAAAGGAAAAAATGTTGGTGGTCATAGTTTGTAATTAAAGGGCACTAATTAGTCGCAAGTTGAGTAGTTATCTTTACTTTGTAGCTACATGACCACTATGTATACAAGTAATTAGTTTCCTTTAATTACATATTATGGGTTACAAACATTTTTTCTTTTTATTCTAATTTTTTTTCAAAATTTAGCCTTTGGCACGTGCTACTTAAGTGAGCGAATTCTAGTAACAATTTACCAAAACCAGTCAATTAGACTAAATGTACTTAAAAATTGAAACATTTAGAACTAGATTTGCTTTTGTCCAAATTCAAGGACTAAAACCATTGATGCTGCAATTATTTGGTACCAAAATTGCAATTTTTCTTAATTGTACGACACAATTTTTAAATTTTTAAAGAGTTTCAAATTTTATTATATTTTATTATATATTGTAATATTAGTGTCTACATCTATTCCTACATTACACCATATGATTGAGACTAGTAATTTGATCTTTTAACGGATATATGAGATATCAGTATAGTAACGTTTTCTTAGAATGAAGTATTAATTTCTACCCAGAAAAAAGTATTAACAAAAATAAATCTAGTAATTAAACAACCAGAATTTAAGTATTTGACATGAAAATAATGTTAATTGCTAGTAGAAATTTTTCTCAGTTGGATGTAAATATTTCCATAAAAGCCTTGGAAAATGTATAAAATTAGTCATTAAAAAAAGCTTTTAGGTTTTAAATATGTAGAACGGGTCATAGCTTAGGTTTTAAATATGTAGCACAGGTCCAAATCCACTAACTTAGGGTGCGTTTGATAAAACTGAAATCTGACGAATCCACTAAATTATTGAATTGATAAATATTAAATCAAATACTTTTAAGTGTATATTACATTAAGTGACAAGTGAATAACTTATCACTTATTTATTTGAGCAAGTTTTGCTTAGAAAATTCAACGCCACTTAATTAATTCAGATATTCAATTTTTTGTTATCAAACGCATCTGAACATATTAAGATATGAAACCATTTAGTTTAAGTGTTGAATTGGGTTATCAAATGGCGTCTTAATCCAAGTTTGGCGCATTCTTCAATCATGCATAATCCATCAACCCAAGCTTGGGCCATCCTTGAATTACCATATCCATGTATATTAACAGTGTCAATTCTCTATTCTTGGTAGTATAAATGGTATAATAGTGAACTAGCTAGTAAGATCCCCCCCTGGCGGACCAATTCTTGCATAATGTTCCACCCAAAAAAAAAAAAAATTGTTGCATATAGCTTGGAAGATTCAAAGTTTCGTAGTATTGCTGCGCTCTAGGGTTTTCTACGTAAATCTTGTGTTTTTACTTTGTGCTTCTAATTTGATCTCTGTTGCTCTTCTTTTATTGTGCTAGACTTTTTCTGGTTATTTTTCCGCATAAGGTTTTGTGTGTAAATAATGTGTTTCTAATCTGATTTGTCTCCCTGAGGTAGGTTTATTAGAGTGTTTAGACTGATGAAACACTATTGTTTGTCATATTATTCATTTTTTTCTAAGAAAATATTTTACCCAGCAAAAGTTTTGTATTGTTTTTGTTCAACGAAAAGATGATTTACCTCTCAATTATAAAATCTCATACAGCCCAAGAACTAAAGTTTTTTGGTCCATCATTTCATTGCTACTCCAATTCTTCCTTCATACTTCTTTCCTTTCCCATCAAAGTTATCGGATAATCTAAATGCCATCTGATTTTGCAATTCAAGATTTTATTTTTTATTTTTTGCCCTTTATAAACGTAACTAGCAAGAATCTCTTCTGCTATGCATGGCATTAAATCGGGGGCGGAGCCACCTTGGTCTGAGGGTGGGCAATTGTCCCCCTCAATTCTGCAAAAATTACAAAATAGGCTTGAAAATTTTATAAAATTATAGTTTTCTCTCATAAGAAAATATCCTTATCTCTTCACATTGTCCCCCTCTAATTTGGAAAATAGTCATCTCTAAACAACCAATTTTTTTTCTTTTAAGTATCTCTTCTACGGTCCAATTGTTTCAAAGCTATTAATTGAGATACACTTAATTACCATTTGAATGAGAAAAAAATTATAGGACGTAGAATAAAAATCCCAAAAAAAATCTTTATTTCATTTTCAGTGTACAATCTTGCCCTCACTGAGCCAAGGTCCTGGCTCTGCCAGTGTATTAAATGACATTTGGTAGGCTTTTAAAGAAATACTATTGTCAATCCAAAAGACTGATAAGACTGATCTCAAACTCTGTGTGTGTGTGTGTGTCTATTATACATAGACACACAAATATTAACTTTGGCTGAGAAGATTTCTACTAATTTATTTAGCCACAAGTATTAACTTTAGTCGCAATACAAGGAAGCTCCATCAGCAAGGTGAAGTGTGCAGCCTTTGGAAGCTTGGCAACAGTTGCAACTTGGTGGACTAACAAATGTACCATTGCAAGTCATGTATGCCACATCAAAGCAAATATGCTCACAAGCTTTGACTTTTATCATCTCCATTTCTTCAAGAACAAACATCCCTGCACATTCATGATTCAACCGGCTGTTATGAGATCATAATTAATTTAGTTAGTTAGAGCAACAAGTATTAACAGGTAGAAGTATTAGATGGGAATTCCTCTCCTGTTTGTTGATTGGACCGTGGAAATAGATATAGATACCCAAACAGAATTTAATGTTACGTACTAGATTGGCCAATCCCTCAAGGAAAGGCAAAGCCGGGGCCAAATGACCAAAACTAATTATAACTCCGATCAATTCATGGTCCAATTTTAACGAAAAATAGGGAATACTACGTTTTTTTTTATTTTATTTTGTTGAAAAGAATATCGTAACACATATTGATATACTTTTTATGAGATTATTAAAATTGATTTTTTTATTTTTTAATAAAAGGGAGGGAAAAAAAAGTAGACAAAGAAAGAAAACTAGCTTGTTTGGAAAACAGAAACTAAGCATACCACAGATGAGAAGAAGCAGTGCTACCATTTTGTTGAAAGCCATGAGTTCTTGCCTTTGCTTAATGTTAACCTAATGCTAACACGAAGTGAAGTAGCATTACTTATAGGCGATTAGTGGTTCTGTTCTAGGCAAATAATTCCCAGTAATTGCCTACACCAAACAGATGGTTGGGCTTACTTGGTCAATCCAATAATGTTGCTTAGGCTTACTTGGTCAATACAATAATGTTACTATCTGTTTGATGGTGATAATATTTCCCTGTCCAAGTTGTCACGGGGAAAAAGAAAAAAAGAATCTGTTGCCGGCCATCGCCTTCCCAAATAAATTAGACAGTAGATTTCCTAATGACTTCTTATTATATTATACACAGACAGAGCAAATTGTGTGGGTATTTCTTTCTCTCTATTTTTTTTGGTTGGGAGAAGGGGGTGGGGGGTGGGAATGGTGGGGTTCAAAAATTTGTGTATAAATAAATAAGTATATATATATATATATATATTTTTTTTAATAAGTACATTTTTGGAATTAACTTAGTAAAAAGTTATGCATGAACCCCTCCTATATGGTTATTATACTAAAGAAAGCTAACTTTCTTCCTCATATTCTTCTAATGTTAATTTAGAGACAAATCAAGTAAAAATTCACTTAGAGCCATAAATGGTTTTTGATTTTCATTTGAAAACCACATCCAATGCGAAATGAGATTTTTTTTTTTTTGGTCTTGGAGAATTGGTCAAAGTGGGAAGGTTTAAGTGAGAGATTATGACCTTTATCTGTTGGGGTTGATTTTTGGAGTAAGTAGTGTCCAAGTGAAAAGATTAGAATATTGATCTTATGAAGGCATACCTGAACATTATCAATGACGGCTATATTCCAAAGGTTCCATAATATTACTCTAGACAGTATTGGACAAATGACACACCTGAAATTGATGGATCCAAAAACAAAGAAAGGAAGAAAGAATCGATCGTGAAGTTCTTGAAACTTTTAGCACTGATCTCATACACTCTCTCTCTTTCCCCCTCCTATTCAATTACATATTTTTGTGGAGAATTACAATTTTTGAGCTATAATGAATAATTCCAGGTATTTATCACGAATTTGGTTATATATGACAGATCGCTCTAGTAACAATAGTTACTCTATTTGTATACCTTTATTTAGTGTATAAGATCAGTGATTGAATATGGCTCACTGTATCTTGAATCACTGATATACTACATGGATATCTTCAACCCTCGTGGAAGCTGAAATTATATTGTACCAGTCTAGCATGATATTAGCAGTCTAGCGTACAAACTCCAATCATGGAATTGATTTAGCCGCAATATTGTGTAGTTCCATCAGCAAGATGAAGAGTGCAGCCTTTTGGGGCCAAGCAACAATTGATGCAGCTGGGGTACTGCTTCGTTCCCGAGTTACCGCAGGTCATGTACTCAACATCTAAGCAATATTGTGGGCAGGCCTCAACCTCCACATTTGCTCCCAGAAGAATCATTCCTGTTTCCCATAACCAAATCACATTATTTATATATATCATCCTTGTAATAGATGAAAAGTGCTGGAACTTGTTTAGATGGGATGAATACACGTTTAATTAACTCGTATGTAAAAGAATAGAATTGTACATACCGCACAAAAGAATAGCCATTACACCCTTCATCGTGTTGATTGCCATGATTCCTTGTCTTCGAAAACCTTGCTTTGATTTGAAACTGCTTAGGCTTATGCCCATGTATTTATAGGGACTGAAGAAGAGTAAGCAGTGAGAGTCGTGCCTGAATTGCTATTAGGTGCTATTTTTTCTTAAGCCACGTTTGTTGACTAGACTAATTTTTTCTACTTTGGCAACCGCACTCAATTTGTTGAAGCCAATAGTATCAGTTTTTCATAATGCAACGTAGTTTGGTTCTCCCTTCTCTATAGAATAGGATGGTATAGATGTTATTGTTTGACCAAAAAAAAAAAAACATTTTGATGGATATAACGTTGTATTGGGCTGCCCAACGCTGCTTGTTGCCCCTTTCTTCCATGCTATGGCAAGTCTTTGTCTATTTGCCATACCTAAAGACAACTAAGAATTAAGAAAGCCACATTAGTAAAAATATAATCTACAAATCTACAAAAAAGCAAGTTAGAACATAATTGGATTTATGGCTACACAAAATCTTAAAACTGTGCTATATTTGATCTAAGACAAACTAATTGAGAAAGTTTATTGGAGGAAGGATGGGTTGGATGGTATGGAAAGAAAAAGTGTAAATTAGAGATTTTGGATTCGAAACCTCCTGCTTACACTAAAAAAAAAGAGTTAGTAAAAAAAAAAGAGGGAGTTTATTAAAACCATTGAATCTGGGACAATTATATGTTGGTGCAAATCTTCTAAAGCAGAATATTCTACTTAAAATTTGTAGAATTTGATGTTATCAATTTTTGTACGATAGCAGCTTAGGACAGTAAGATATGCTACTGTTTGTTTTTGGAATCCTAATTAACGAACCAAAATCAAATTGTAACAACAATTTTCTAGCAAAACCGAATTTTTTTTCGTTAGTGGGTGTTCAAATTATAAGGCTAATGCTCAATTGCTTGCTTGAACCTACAGCCTATGTTTCTTCAAAAACAAAATCATGAAGTATCAAAATTTAAAGTCTAAACCATACCTTAGTCATCTAGTCATGTTAGTAGAAAATAACTATATATATATATATATATATATATATATATATATATATCTTGGCATCACCGAGAAGGGAAAAAAAAGGTATACGAAACAAAGTCATAATTGCTTCTACTTTATATTTTTTCCAAACAAATTTTGAAGAGGAAAGAAATGAAATCTTTTTTCAAGATTAATAAAGAACACTAATAATATAGGAAAAAAGAAAAGCAAAAACAAAGTTCAAACTTTAAAGAAAAAAATACCCCAAAAGCTTGAACGCCCAATGCTCTGAACACTCAGCGTACACTCCCTAGTATGAGGTGAACATCTAACAATACTTATGCCCCATCCAATTGCCCTAGGGAATTTGAGGCTTGCTCGACCCCAAGACTCGCCTGGAATTCGCCTTTGAAAACACTGTTTCAATGATAAGGTTTTTACTGATTTCTTATCATCCTTAGTATATTGGTCAAAACCGTGTTCTTAGGCAAACAGTTTTGTGATTGTTACTAACTAGCACGAAATATGCATATAAAAATTAAATTCATTCTACAATCAAATTTTATATTCATAAATTCCGAAATACTCCACACGTAATTTTCTGCAAGTATACACGTCAAAATTGAGTATAGGGTATTAACGGTCGAACTCACAAAGAAGATTGTCAATTACCGATGGTTTTTCAAACTCTCTTATTATTTAAACTATCACAAATGCAAGAGAATAAACCTACACTATAAACATGAAATAAAAGTAATAAAAATAACAATAAAAAGTTCCTAGAAGTATAGAATTCCTCACTACTCTTGCAAATAAAATTACCGGTTAAATGAATGTTATTATCTTGGCTAGTTAAGGCGTAATTTCCTAATGTAGATGAAACCTACTCTTGTAGTGAATCAACTATACATGTAATTAAGCCATACCTACTTTAGTGGTTATGGAATTAGGTACACGTTCATTTTTTCTATGAAATTACATGAAACAACTCACTAAAATTATATAGGTGCATCTCTACTCTCATGAGTGAACTCCCCAAGTTTATCACTTCATTGAACTAGTATTATTTTTTAATTCTCATTGCAAACTTAACACCTTAAAATTATCACAATTAATGGCCAGTTAATCATGATTAGAAAAGCAAAAGTAATAAATAATTTGTACAAAATAATATTATCAAATAACTAAGAAAATATCACAAATAAGATATAGAGTGTTCATCTATAACTTTAGGCATAATTTTAGCAAAACATATTAAAACACACAACAAGATCCAAACTTGTATTATAACTAAACATGAACTCAAATATAAAAAAGAAAGTAGTAAAAGAGATATCACCCTTGTCACATGAGATTAAACTCTCTATCTTTCTCCTTAATTTTCATCCAAGTTTAGTTACAAGTACAAGAAGGAAAAACTATACTAACTATACTAATGAACTAAGAAAAATTAATGAAAACTACATTTTGGTAGTGTCTCTAGCCTTCTAAAGTTATCAAACAAGCTCTCCAAAGGTCCTATTTATAGAGAAATTTAAGCCACAAATGAGTTGTTTCTAGTTGGCAAATTTGGCTCTTGAAATCTTCAAAGGTTGTTTCTCCAAGTTTCCACACTCTTCTTGAGCAGATACAACCGAAATTATTAGCTGGAATTGAGATAGAAAAGTTGTGTGAAAGCAGGGCAAGTTGATGAACAAGTTGCAGAAAATAGGGGAGAATGCGCAGGCTTTAAATACGCGACCTGATGCCACATATTTAGAGCTCACGTTTTCACTTCTGTGACTTTAGCACCATTTCAACTGATGTTTTTTTGATGATAAAGGCTGAAATAGCTCTTTTGCAATACATGAAAGTTGTAGCCCTTTGAGTTAACTTTACAATGCATCAAAAATCATCCAATTTGGATTCTTCAATTTTTCTTCCCTTTGAGTTAGCTTTCCAAACTTCCACGAACAAAATCTCATTCCTCTCCTCTTCTTCACACCAGCCGCTACTTCATTCCATTACCGCTTTTTGATTCTTCAATTTTAACCATTCAAACTTCAATCTTTTCCCTCCAAACCCTCTTCCAAGTATTTTAACCTAGATCCACAGATCCAAACTCACACAAACATGGTTTAATCAGAGGATTAATCCAAGAACCCTAGCAATTGTAGCTCTAAATTCGTGGCAATTGGGATAGATTTTGTGGTTAATTTTTAGGGATTTTCACATATTTTGCATTGCAAATCATCCACTCACTTGTTCTAGGTATGATTATCTCACAAATTCTTCGATTTTGATTTTCGCCCATGCTAATTTTTCATGAAGTTGTGAAGTTGAAATTTTATATTCATGAGATGGTTCATGAGATTGATGCGTGATTATTCCTTTTTGCTGTATTATGCATATTATTGGTGATAATGACTTCATGTGAGATGACTTTTGGCTATATACTGCAAATTTTTGGCAAATTTTTATTGGGCTCTGTAGGACATAGTTAAGGAAATTAAAGTGGCTGAATTTCTCATGGGTTTCATGTAATTTGATTGAAGGTGGTGATATTGTGATTGGCAATTTCTAATATTGTGTTTTGGAATAAGATTCATGTGGTTCTGTTGGAATTTGGTTATGAAATAGGATGAAAAGAAATTCAATATTTCACTTCCATAGAAATCACAATCCAGCATTTCACTGAGCACCACCAACATTGACCCTTTTTGCTTGTGATTCCTGTTGATGTTGCAATGATGAACATTTTTACTAGCTTTCAATTAGTTCCTCTATTTGTATTGTGTTATTTTTCTACTAGTTTCTTTTGATGCTTTACTTGTGTCAACTAATTTACTCATTTCGTTTCAGTGTTTCTTTGTTTGTATTGTGTTTTAACTAGGAAGTACAACTCAAACTCATCCAACTCACTCTACAACCAAAGCAAGGGGAGTATTGCTTCCCTTATCTCTCTTTATTAGTGTTCTTCCCTCACATTGCGGACAATGTGAACCTTAAGTATGGGGGAGGGATAATTTTGTGTGCGTTATGTGAATTGTGATGGGTAGAGTAAAGTAATTGGACTTTTGACTGGTTTGAATGTGCATAAGATATATATTTTGAATTGTTGGCAGGGTGTTTTTGTGCATGTGTAGGGGAAATGCTGCTGAATTTTTTTTGGGATGGTTATGTTTATAAGCTTGGAAATGACTCTCTTGTTGGTTGCTTTAGTACATATTCTTGAAAAAAAATTCATGATCGGAAGAACTGGAAGTAAATTGTTATGCAAATGTGTAAATGTTATATCTAGAAAAGCATATTATATGAAATAAGGGTGTTCATGTTAAATGTGCATGCTTAACTTAGAAGATTTGTCTTTAAATGATTACATGAAATTGTGGGATTAACATGATGAGTGTGGGCATCATTTCTCTATTTGTAGTTCCTTAGTTTGGATGCAACTTCTTTTGAAAAAAAAAAGAAGAAAAAAAAAGAGAAAGAGGAAGTGTTACAAAGAGGGAAAACAAAATAAATATAACTTGAATACAGACAAAACTAAGGGACAAAGAGTAAAGGAACTAAAGCATGCATTAGTTATGAAGGTCACACATTCATGTGATCATCTAAAAATGAATCTTTGAGCCAAGTTCGTCCACTATGAAGTATGAGTACCTTTATTCCATACAATAGCATGAGTATTAGAGTTGTTATTGAGCAATTGCATGGTAGTTGGCTTTTGGTGACTCGGGAAAGGATTCACTACAAGAAAAAGGTCATTAGTGACAACATTTCCTAGTGATGACAAAAGGTCATCACAAAATGAGGTTGTTAGGCTCGACATTGAAGGTTGTCACAATTGACTCAAAGCAGCTAAGTTTTCAGTGGCGGCCCTTAATTGTCGTCACAAAACCACTTTGCGCTGTGGAACTTGGAAGGCACGAGTTTTACGATAGTGACAACTTGATAAAAGTTGTCAGTAATTCTACCTCTTCCTTTGACAACTTTTCATTGTTGTCACTGTTTATATTTATTGACGACCGATTTTTGTCAGTAAACTATAGCGTAGTTAGTGACAACATAGTATCATCACTAACTTGAACATCTCCAATGCAATTATTTAATTGTGAGCCTCGATATTAATTTATTTTTTTTAAATTTGGTGATTTATTAAATTAGTCATAGTTACTCAAATAATAATAGGTTTTTAACTCAAAAAAATTAATGAAAGTTTCTAGTTAGAACAACTATATAAACTATTACAACTTGAGAAAGAATACATTTACCAGTTGTTTGAATTTAGCAAAAATTTTTCATCCATTATAATTTTTTAATAAATATGTTAAGAAGTAGTGATTAGAAATACATTAATAAATTTAAATAAAAATTGAAGCTAAAAATTGACTTAGATTGTCTTGATTGACTAGTACCAGAAATTTGTTCAAACTAAACATGAAAAAAAGTGGCGCGGGTACTAGACACTAAGAAAAGGGACCACTCTTACTCCCCATATCCAGATGTCTTCAGTACTCTTCACACTCTCAATCCCTCAATCAACTCCTTTATTCTCAACCCCATTTATTCATTTTCCAAAACCCTAGTAGTAACGGAGGCAGCAGCCATCGTCTTCAAAGATGCAGGTCTTCATGAAAACTCTGGCGGGGAAGACCATCACCCTTGAGGTGGGCTCTTCTAACACCATCGACAATGTCAAGGCCAAAATCCAGGACAAGGAGGGCATCCCCCCGAACCAGCAGTGCCTCATCTTCACCGACAAGTAGCTAGAGTATGGTTGCACCCTAGCCGACTACAACATCCAAAAGGAGTCCATCTTCTACCTCATCCTCCCCCTTCGTGGTGGCACCAAGAAGCGCAAGAAGAAAACCTACACCAAGCCCAAGAAGATCAAGCACAATAAGAAGAAGATCAAGCTTGCCGTCCTCCAGTTCTACAAGGTCAACGCTTAGGTAGGTCCTCTCATGTCTTTACTTGTTTCCCTAATTTTTCCCCAAATATTTTTTTGCAAAAATTTTTTGGTGACTAGTTTGAGTCATGGATTTAATCATCTCTTTCTGCAAAATTTTGCAAAATTTGGCCTAATTTTTTTGTGCAAAATTTTTTTGGTGAAGGAATTCAAGGTGGGAGATGAAGTATTCGGAGACATTCATGAGCATGCTTTGTACCCAAAGGGATGTGGGTCACTGGCGGAGTACACTACAGTGGAGGAGAAGGTACTAGCTTCGAAGCCCAAGAATTGAGTTTTGTCGAGGCAGCTAGCCTTCCTGTTGCTGTTGAAATAGCGTACCGGGGACTTGAAAGCGCTGGGCTTTCAGTTGGTAAATCACTTCTTGTTCTGGGTGGTGCTGGTGGAGTTGGATCTTTTATCATTTAGGTAAAAATTTTGGCCTTTAATTTTTCTTCGTTCAGCTTTATCATTTTCCTTAAATAATTTTGGGTTTCTTCATTGTCTAGGTCTATGTAGCTGCTACTATCTTTCTTGTACCTTTTTTGGAGAGGAAGGGAAATTTCCTGTGGTGAACTTCAATTTCATTATTTTTGGGTTATTTTCTTGTGTTGCTTAGGTAATTTCTTTTAACCACGTAATGCATCAAAATTCATAAAAACACAATAATTTTACAAAAATTTAAGGAAAGTTTCATGGTTTTAAGTATCTTTTACCTTGTTTCGCTTCCAATTTATATGTATGGTAAATCACCCTTGTCGGAAGTCATAAAAGTTTTCTTGTTTTGCATTAAAATATTTGGCTATCGGTTCAACATCAATGTTAGTGCTTTTGCATAAGTACACTACAGGTTGTAAACATTTTTTGAACTCTATTTTTAATGTCGAGTTAATATCGAAGGCAGTGTAGTGGAGGTAGGTTTTGCATGTTTTGTTTAACAATTTGTATGCTTTCATGTACTAAGTGATCCTTCTGTGCATGGCAGGTTCATATAGATTCTGTAACAATTACTAATTAAGATTCATTTATCCTCTTATATAGGTCACGCAAATGCTACACAACCTGTGTGCTTCTTACCACTAGGGTTATTTTTTACCTGTTAATGTGCCAAATTATCACTCTATAGATAGAAGCTTAGCTAAAAGGACATTACAGATGTAACTAACAAAGGCTTCAATGCAAAAAAAGGTCTCATAATTTCTTCATGTTATGTCTATTGATAATCAAACAATTACAGCTCTTTGATATACAAAAGATTGGTTTTCTGCCGGTTGTTTTTTCAAAACATTGATATGTTTGGAAATGATTAGCATTGGCCTAACTTTCGATAATAAGAGAACCTCTTCTTTTTTTTGACTAGTCATTGATATCTACTTTTTTTGTCTCTTTGCTATAAGTTTTTAGTATTCCATTTTGATGGATGAACTTTTTTTTAAACTGTAAAAGGATTGGAAACGATTCAGATAGGTTGTCTTCAATTGAGTCAAAAAGTGCATTGGTTGGGAATGAGCCAAAAAATGAAGGGTTATTGTCTGCTACATCCTCCTCAGCTTTTTTCTGAAGGTTCGAACTGACACTGCTAAGCTTTTTTTTTCTTGCAAAACCTTTTCTTTAAGCTAATAGTATTGATTGCAGTTGTACTATATGTTTCAGATTGTAATGCAAAAATATATAAGGAGCTATCCAAATAAGTAAAAGCCTTTTTAGTGATAGCCTCTGGTTGTATCTCTCTCTGAATCTAATCAATTCGTATATCAACAGATAGCCTTCTGTTTTGCCACTATTCATGTGTTGTTGCACATTTTGCTAGCATTAATCTGTTGTTCTGTTTTGGACATAATTTACTCTCTTCATTTATTTTCAGAACTGGTGAATTTGGTCTACTTTTCATTTTGAGTTTGAATGAGAAACTTTGTTTTCATACTTGTCTAAGTTACTTTAAGTATCCAGAAATGAGTTTGAGAATTATATACTTGTTATCATGTCTCTTCAGTATAATCCAAAGTTCTATGTTTTGTCAAGTATGTTAGCCAACATAATTTTTTTTTCAGATTCAATATTAAATATATGTCTCAAAGAAAAGTTATTTAGATATTCCTATCAATTGACTTTCTTCTTGATTAATGTGCGTGTTAGATTGTGCAGGCTTCCGATCTAACACAATGCTTTGAAAACTAGCCTTCAAATCAGTGAACCTAAAATAACCAATATTTTTAACTTTAAACTTTCATTTACTTTGGTGCAAATCTGTCAAGTTTGTCATTTTTCTATTAATAATGGTTCGTTTGTGATTTGTTGTTCTGGAATTGGCAAGCTTCAAATATTTTGCAAGAGTTGATCAACATTCATAATGATGTAAAAGTCATATAAGCAATCCAATATCAAGTCGAAGATGATAAGGCTATCGTTATTGAGCGAACAGTAGTAAAATCCATTTGTTTATTTTTTTCCCTTAATTTCCAATACTTTAAAACACTTTGGTAAAAATCAAATGTATTGGTCAGTTCCAAAGAATTAGTGATAATTATTGAGGATCAATAAACAACAAGTGGTAGCAGTACTGTGCTAAGCCATCCTTGGCAGAGACAAAGAAATGTTTGTAACTTTGTATCAATCAAAATTTCATATTTGGCTAAACCTTAGTAGCTGTTTTAGGTTTGGAAGCAGTTCTGAAGGTTAACCTTTGATTAGAATTCTATTGTTTTTGGTTGCTATCTTGCTGCTAGCACTGAAGCTTCCATCAATTTTGATGCTTAAGAGGGTGCTATGGTCAGCAATGGTTGGTTTGTTCTCTTTGATATTTACTTGAAAAAAAGTTTACAAAACTTTAGGGAAGTCACTGAATTTATACGGTTGGATTTGTATAATCTCATTTTTATATCTATACCCAGTTGCTTGTCAGAAGTTTTAAGTGCTTTATCTCTTACTTTGCTCTTATTTAGTCACTGTCTAGATGATACTTAAAAGAAATGATTTAGCTTATTTTCTTGCAAATTCTCAAGTTCTTTTTCCTGTCTCAAGTTTTTCTTACCACCTACTAATAATTGAAGTACTTCACTGCAGATATGTTGCTCATTTTAGATTTTTGGAAGATCAGCAGTAAGAGTTGTTAATTGACTCAAGAACTATAGAGAAAATCTTATGCTTAAGAAATGTTTCAACAACACATTTTGTTGGGGATTTGGATTTGTTTTGTAAAACTGCCTTGACTTATATGTGAAATTTAGGCCAAATACCACTTATCAAACTATTTGTAGGGTGTTGTTGAACTTGATTATGATATTCGAATGCTTAAAATGGTATTTTGGCATTTCATAATGTAATGGATGCCTTTCATTTGTTAATTGCAGAGCATTGTCATTTTTTTTTCATTTTTAAGATATAATTGTAGTGGGAAAATCATTAAATTTCATGGTGGTAAAGTGTTGTCACTGAATCAGATTTCTCCATTAACAACCACCTATTGTTATGGAATTGAAAAGTGTTTACTGACAACAAAAGTTGTCAGTAATTAGTTTATACCAGTTGACACTATGGATTAGTTTTAGTGATGATATTGCTTTGTACATCATTGACAAGACACTATATCATTACTAAAATTACAACAATTACTGACCACACCAGTTGTCACAAAACAATACCATTCACTGATGACGTTTAAGGTTGTCACTGTGTTCTTTTACCGATGGACCTTCAGTGACGACTAGAAAGTTGTCAATAAAACTTATCAGTGACAACTTTTTATTTTTTTGTGACGAAAATGGCTTGTCACTAAAAACCAATTTTCTTGTAGTGATTTTTTATGGGCATATGTGTGAACTCAACCCTTGAATCATTGCATGATAAATTTTGTGAATTGCTTAAGGACAAACAATGATTCAAGTGTGGGGGAGTTGACAAGTATATATATTTGCCTAATATTTTGTACTTATTTTGGATGGATTGTGGTGGAATTGGGCTTAAAATGATGATAAGAATGGCTATTTTGATGATTAGGTGATAACTAGTTGATATAGTAGGCAAAGTATGAAAAATTATGTGAAAATGGAAAGATTTATTTGTTAAATTAGTTGTGGCAAGAAGACAAGATATACAGCGTTAGGTATTGCGAAGCCAAATAAAAGGAGTCAAGCCAAATACTGCATTAGATACTTGTTAGAGAATTTTAGAAGAAGAGATGTTCAACAATATACAGTGCCAGATAGTGAAATCCGCTTCGAATACTGCGTCGTATACTTGAGTAGGAAAAATTTCCAAGTGGCGCAAGTTGCACAACTTGAGTCAAACTTTTTAGCTCATTTTTTGGTGACAACTAGGATGTCTTGACAACTACTAGTTGGGTCTAAAATATCAATTTTTCTCACCTTTTGAAACTTTATGTCATTTTTCAATATCTGATTTATGTCAAGAAAGGGTGGATGAAGACTTTTGGGGGGAAAGAAGCTTCTTGAAGAAGATAAAAGGCACTTTTGTTGGGATATCAAGAAGAGGAGAATAGAAGATAAGAGTAACTTTCTTAGACTAGAACTTGCACTTTCTCTCACTAGAATAGAATAGGACTTTTAACAAAACTTTTGATGAACTCTTGATGTAATCTTGGAATGTTGAAGACAAAACGAGAATTTGGAGCTTGGAGATTCTTGTTCCTTCAATTAAATAAGCATTTTCTTCTCCCATTCTCTTTATTTCATTGAATATGTGTTGGGATTCATCAAACATATAAGTTTTATGTGTTTATTCTTCATGTCTAGCTAATATATTTGTTCTAGGAGTTGATGATGCCTTGTGTTTCTTGATTTTGGTTTCAATGAGTAGATGAATGTTGCCTTTTGTACTTGCTAGTTCATTTAAGCTTACTTGAATATTTGTGAATGCTTGATCACCATTTACCAATTATTTTAGTTGTTGTTTATCAATGAAAATTCGTAGATGATGATGGAACCGACTTAGATGGAACTTAAGATCTTAGCACATGAAAGTAGTATTGAGAATAGGTGGGCTTAGTACATTCTTGAGTTTAATGGCACCATGTTTGTTCTTTCACCAAGAAAGTAGGGAAATACATGTATAGGTAACATTCGATTCATCGTGAAAGCGAGTTTCGGATACCATATGTGAATGAACTCTTAGCAAGACAAGTATTGTAGCATTTATCACTCGTTTGAGCTATAGACAAGGACATTTGGCTCAAAGATTCGCTTTAGATCATCTCAAAACAAGGCCAAATGTCCTTGTCTATAGCTCAAATGAGTGATAATCATCAAAGATTCGTTTTTAGATGATCACATGAACGTGTGACCTTTATAACTAATGCATGCTTCAGCTCCTCTACTCGTTGTTCCTTAGTTTTGTGCAAATTACAAAGGCGAATTCAATCTTTCTTTCTTACCGCATTGGGATTGCCTTTTTACATGAAAACCAATATTTATAAATACGGATTCCTGGTTATTCAGTATTTCCTTATTCAAGTATCTTTTGACACGAGAGCTAACACTTGTAGGTGCTAACGCCTAGTTACTCAGTACTCAAGTTATATTTATTTTGCTTTCCCTCTTTGTAGCACTTCTTCAAAAAACTTGATGAGATTCCTCTGACACTCTAGTTTTATTCAATAACTCTCTCGTTAGCTGCAAGTATACAGGTCGCTTTGTAGTGCAAGGAAGTTAAAGTCGATCCCTCGAGGAGCACTCACAATTACTAGAATTTAATCCTACTCTATTATCTAGACAAACAACAACAATGAGAGATAAAATCTACTCTAGATACTAATGTGTAATAGCTAATCGATGCACTCAACTAAAATACAAGTTCTAGGATATGGAATCAACCAAATATCCTTGTCTATAGCTCAAATGAGTGATAAATGCTACATTACTTGTCTTGCTAAAGGCTTATTCACATATGGTATCCGAAACTTGCTTTCACGTATTGATCAAGCAGGCACTTAATTAGGAAAGTCAATTTCAAGTACTTAAACCAGTAAGTTTTCCAACATACATTAAAACTCTTCTTTTAAGCTTTTTAATTTCAAGTATTATTTTGATGATTTTAACATACATGTATATATAAAATATATATATCTATGTATATATTTATTTTATCATGAAGGTTAGAGAGATTCATGTCTGGTTAGGAAAACAAGGTTGTCTTCGGATAAATTATGTGGACGACGAAGACTTGGATGGAATGAAGTGATAAAGGAATGAAATTAACCTTTCATAACTTAGAAAACTTGTGATTAAAAGTGTAGGAAAAAAATTCAAAAAAATAAATGGAGAGGGGGGGAGGGAAGGGGAAATCGATGCTGAAGCTTCATGCTTCAGCACCGCAAGAAGAGGAAAGGAGGGGTAGACTCTTCTCTCACCACCAAATCGCTGGTTTCTGCCAGTGACACTATCCCTTCAACTGGTCCAATGAAAGCCACTGTGGTTGAACCGCACCATGAAAAGCAGCGGCATTTAGCCGTTGCGGCATGAAGCAGTCGCTGCCGTAGTGAGTAGCCGCTGCTACTACAAAATTGGAGAATGGCTGGCAGTCACAACTATCGGCAACGAAGGAGGAAGTTGCGAGGATGATGATGATGTTGGTGATGAATTTAGGGATTAGGGTTTTGGAATTTAGGGTTTCATGAGAAGGAGAAATTCTTTGAAAATGAGAAGAAGGAGATGACCCATTTGAGTAAGACAGGCCACGAAATCGGGTCAGATACTAGTGAACTGGATAGGTTTATTAGAAGTGGATTGGGTTGGTCCATTTTCTTTCTAGTCAAACTTGGAGAAATTGAATTGGATCAAATGATAGTTGGACTATTAATTGGTTTTGTTTAGTTAGATGTTAGGCCAAAATTTAAATTAGTGTTAGGCTAAGACTGAAAGACAATAAAAGAAGCTAAACAATTTTGGGCCAAGATTATTCATGACAGGCAAACAATAAACAAACGCAAGTATAATTAGGTTAGAAGTAAATTATAGGTCTAGTAAACTTTCAATTAAGTAAACCCATGTATAAGACTAGTCCATCCAATCTGGGTTATCATTGTTATTAAACAACAAAACCCAACCTAATTTAATTATGGATTATAAATTAAGTTATTAAGACTTATGCATTATTGATTAAGTTCGAGGTACTTTAGTAAAAGTCCAAGACCTATTTTGTCCCGCTGAATTTTCAAATATTAAATATGGAATTTTCTTAAGGGCAAGTTCTATTTTGTTATATGCCAATGGATCATGTAATTTATTTGAAATGTTTTGATACGCTACAAATTACGATGTGAGTGGCATGTTTTATGAAATGAAAGAAATGTACATGTGACGTGTGAAATTAATTTATAATATGAAAAGCTCTTGACAGTCATGAAATAAATGGTATGGGCTATAGTTCTGGTATGTTATGTTGTGTTAGTCATGGGAGTCGATATAGAACTCGACCGTTTGACTTAAGTTATGTTATTTGACCAAACGGTAGTCATGAAACCTCTTGATCGCCTTCCTTAAAGGGGTTTAATTTCTAAACTAAGTACTCAAAAGTCAGATATTGCATGTACTTGCTATGAGCTATTATGGAATGTTTTACATTCTTACAACTTCTTATGTATGATTATAAATCTCATGAACTACAAGTTGCCATTGCCAGTCATTAATATTATATGTTACCAGTTAAATGTTGTTTTGAATAGTTATGCATGTGAAGTGTGTGAAAATGCTTTGATAGATGTAATGCTATAATTACATGGTTCAACAGAGACGTTGTTGCTACCTACTGATCGATTATCACTCAACCCATTTTTACTACTTTTGCAGATTTTGGAGATTATGAATTAGTCTATGTCGAAGGCCTAGAAGATGATTTCTACTAGATCCTTAGCAGATAGGAATTAGTAGTATAGTTATACTTATGCTCGTATATGTTATCTCTACTAGATGTTGAGCAGATGGACTCCTTAGATATTTATAGGCTATTTCTAATTCAAATTTTACTGCACTATAATTAGTACCATTAATATTATTACTTTTTAAGTTGGCATTTCAAGTTTCACGTTGCCTTGTATTTCGTGAGCTACACTTGAGGAATATGGCGGATGTCTCGTGACTAGCACGTGCGAGTTCGAGGCGTGACAATTGCACTGTTCCAAGTGTGCATGTTACCCTTTCTTCCTTACAATGGTAAGTCTTTGTATATTAATGGGTAAAATACAAAAAAAAAACCCCCCTTGTGATTTGACGAACGATCATGAAACCCTTTTACTGTTCAAAAACACGAAAAAGAACTCTTTGTACTTTGGATTGATGTGGAATGTTAACGAAATCGTTTGAATTGACGGAAATATGCAAAATTACCATACCTCCTTATTGGAAAAACACCAAATGTCAATTAAGGGGCTTAATTACAATTTTGAAAAAAGTTCTTACTTCACTGGAGAGGAAAGTTAGGTTGGGGGACTAATTGCAATTTCTTTAATATTGTCTTGCACAACTGGCTCTAGCCTTAGGTAACAACTCCAACCATCATAAAACTTTCTTCTTCTTCTTCTTCTTTTTTTCATTTTTCTTATCCCTTCTATTTTCCTTTCTTTTCTTTCTTTCTCTACCCTAACTAGGACTAGAAATAAGTCAAGTTTTGGTCTAATCAAGTTGAATCTCAACTTAATTTCATCATATTTGAACTCAAACTCGAACTCGACGATCTCTCAATATATTTGAGGTTGAGCTCAAGTTCGAGCCTACTCGAACTTCAAAAAATAATAAATAATTATTTTATTTAAAAAATGAATAAAATAGTAATTTTTTAAAGACATAATAAAATATTAGGAATATATGTAATTTCACTATTAAAATAAAAAGTAATATATATATATGTATTATGCACGGATGTCTGTATATATATGTATATGTGTATATACATGTATGTATGTATGTATATCCCTTAGGATGCATTTGGTTCATAGATTGGATGTGAGGGCATTATTTATCTTTAGATTATTCGTCTGGGGTTGAGTCACCCCCAGATGAGTAATCTTGTTATCCATTATTTGGTTAGTTTTATGTTAGATGGGGTGTTTTAGAAAATCTCAACCTATTTTTTGGTTGGAGATGGGTGAAGTGGGATTACTTATTTATAGACCAAAATATCTTTTTTGGCAGACCTAGAATTAGAGGTGTTAATCGGGTTTTATTAAGCCGAATTTGGCTTGTATAAAGTTGAATATGTGCTCGATACTAGTCAACAACAACATATGTGAGCTTTGTCTGGTCCAAACCAGAACCAATATATAAGTTGTTTGTATTGGACCGAGTTCGACCTATTTAAATGAGTTTACAAGTCTCAATTTATATGTCTACCTTTCATGAATTAAAATTGACTCAGAAAATATGATTATATAATTAAGTAGTAGGGCCAAATTAGTGTAAAATTTACTTTTGCTTTTAGTAGGGGTAAGTAAGTTTAAAATTTTAGTAGGTCCAAATTAGTTAAAATTTTAATTTATTAATAATAAGATGACATAGTATTAGTAATCCAATCTTGTGTCATGCTATGAATCAAACAAACCCTAACTGATTCATGGTAGGTATTACCCACTTGAAATAACTTATCTTCCACGATTATGGATAATTTATATTCAAATTCAATTCTACTATGAGATATTTTATCCCTAACTTTAAGTATTTCAAAACCACATTACTCCATAAAAGCGAGGATGGATAATCGAAAGATTGCTGAAATATTAGCCTGGAGGCTGTTATGCTTGCTATTCTTTGGAAGCCACAATCTACTACATCTTTGAAGGAGATACTGCAAGTATTATGGAAGATTTGTTGATTAACTGGTATCTCCGCATGGTCCTTTGTTAAGTGATATACGTGCTCTTCTTAAATGACTTGCTTCGTTTGTCTTAATTTGGATGCATCCTCAAGTTTGCATTGTTTGTGTTAGTTTGGATACATCGTCATGGCTAACATTTCACCTAATTAATAAAATTCCTCTTTATTTACTGTTTAAATTATCACTAGATAACATTGTTGAACCTTTGAGCATTAGGTTAATTTGCTGGGATGAAGGCGATGAAGGCTAAAGAGAGTAGGTTTTGGGACCATTCAAGAATTCCTACCCAATAATTTCATGAATGTTAAAATTTTTTGCTATCATTTTTCTCTTTAGATTTTCATCTCATGACTTCAATAAGATATTTTTTTTTATTTATACAAATCTTGCAAATTATGTTAGCCACAAAACTACAAAATATGCTTTACATATTTATTTTGGTCGTCCAAGGTTGTGTATGTTTATATCATTATTAAGCTATTATTTTGTTGTTACGGTTGAAAAAGAAGATGGTCCATGAAGGATTGCCATGGAGAAAAAAAAACTGTGGCAAGAGTGACCAACAAGGGATACACAAGCCAAAAGACTAGGAGAAAAAATGTGGCAAGAGAAGGCATTAACAAGCGGAAGCCTTGAAAATTACAAGCAAAAAACTGGATGAGTATATTGCTTCTGGATTTACACCATTGCACAACGTTTCCTTTTATATATATCTTGATTTTTTGTTTAACGACAATATACTAAATCCAAGAATTTTGCTTCTGATTTACACCATTGCACAACATTTCCTTTTATATATGTCTTGATTTTTTGTTTAACGACAATATACTAAATCCAAAAAAAGAAACAAATATGATTTGTATGGCTTGCTTTTCAATCTTAAATTGTATCTGTACACTAAATATCATCGCTTTTTTAGGATGTTGTGTGGGTGTTGTGCCATTGTGGTACTTAGAGGTGGCAATATGGATAAATGGTTCATAATTGGTTCTAACTTAATGGATGGTGGATGAAATTTCCAATCCATTTAGATCCATTTAATAAATGGATCTAAATGGATTAAATAAGAACCAATTATCCATTTATAATCCATTTAAATATTTTGATTACTTTTTTTTTCGTATTACCATTTCTTGTAATATGAAGATAATTTTTATGTACTTGTAAATTTTAGGTGTATTTGGATGAGAAAGAGGACAAAATACTTAGATTTTATATGTGTGTGTGTGTATTCTTTATTACTCGTCAGATATCACATTTTTCATTCCATAAAAGAAGTATATATCAGTATAAATCAAAATTGTTCAGTCTTTGTCCTTCTCTAGCCACAGATTATTATCTTTTTAACATTTCTATATACGCTTTTATCTCATAGGTACTGTATGCATGCATCGCATTAGCCATTAGCAAGAATCAAGTGTTTATCTATAAAGAATTCACTATGTAGTTGGATATAATGTTCAAAAGACTGATGCCACATATCTCCAAACGATCCAAAATAAAATGTCTATGATATACGTGAAGTCAATAACTTGAACAGCCTTAATTTTCTTAACCAAAAAAGAATTCCTATACCAAATATAAAAAACGCCACCTACTAGGATGTCAAACAGCAGCTTGACTGCTGATGGCAGACTTCTACCTAACACAATCAGAACAAAAACCATGGATAAATGAGAAAAGATGGCACTACAATTGACAACTAAAGCATGATCCCTCAAAAGAGCTTCATTACCTAGAAAATTTGGACGAACAAAGCATTCAGGTACAGTTGCCTATTGTGTTTTAGCTATTTCCTGCTGTCACAAGCATGAAGTAGTACAGAAATAAGGAACTTCCACCTCCAAATTCCTACAAATCACTTGCTCACTAAAGAGCAAGTTAGATAGCTTCAGAATTCTGTTTTAAGAGTATTCTGCTTGATACTCTTAAAATACACTGAATGCAACTAAAGAGCCAACCACTTAAAAGGGATTTACATATTTACACAGGGGCAAAAAAAAAAAAACAAATAATTTCACAGCACTTGGCCTAACAGCAAGGGTGGTCCCTCTTGTTTCTCAACATCAGATGAAACTTTCATCATGAAAGCATTTCCTTAAATGCATGCCACAATAGCACAAGACAGAAACATGAGTTAAGAGTTGCCTGTCCCGTCCAAGCTAGTAGGCACTAATTCTTCATTCACTCCTCCATCATGATCAATTATCGGTTCAAGATATTTGGCCGTCACAACTTCTAACTTAGCCCTGTCATGAAATTTAGAAACTTCTAATATAACAAAGTCAATGTCACTAATAGAAATCATAGAATAAGAGTTAGGAGAATGTTGTTTAAGGAATGTAGGAGGTGTCACCACATTTGGTAATTATTCGCTGAATTCGTTCACTTGAACGATTTGAGGTTGAGTTTCATTTCTTCCACTTCAACTTTCTTTTCAACTACATCTATAGATCCTTCTTCTTGAGACTCTTGCAGTTCCATGTTACTTGTCAGGATAATTGCACTCTCATCTTCCTTAAGATTGATAATAGTCCATGAGGACAACTCTTCACAAATTGCAGAAATCAATTTGCTCACTGTAGATGCCAATTGATGCATTCCATCCTCCATCCTTCTAATTTTCATTTGTGTCTCCTGTTGAAATTGATGTGTATTAGCAGTTAGTAATTCCATAATTTCTCCAAGAGACATACCCGACATGGATGATAGTTGTTGCTATTGATATTGATATTGAAAACCTATTAGCCTTGCTGTATAATTAAAATTGGAGTTATCTCACCATTCTTGATCATACCCATTTGAGTAAGGGTCATACCAAGTTTGAGACATGGTTGGAAAACCTTCAAAAGTATTAATTTGAACATTTGAGGTCATCCTGAAGCATAGGGCACATGTCAGTTGAATGACCCGAGTCATCACAAATTCTACAGGTTCTAACTTGTTGCGTCTGTCCAACATCCAATTTTTCTATAAGAGAGGTTAGTGAATGTAAATATTGATCATTAGAAAAAACACAAACGTTATTACCCCACGTAGAAATAAAATCCAGTCTATCATCAAAATACTGAATGTTAGCAGCCATAAACTAGTAAAAAAATAAGAGAAAAAATAAAATAAAAATTAAATGAATTCAAAAAGAAACAAATTAATCAATGCCAATCCCCGACAACGACACCAAAAATTGACAGGTGTCGAACTCATGCAATAATAAAATCCTACTTACAAGAATATTTATTTGACTATAATGGTAAGTAGGGTCATCTCCACAAGGATTAGGCGGAAAATCTGTTTCTTTCTAAGCGAAACCAATTAGGGGGTTTTAGAGAATTAAAATTAAAATAAAATACTTAATGAAAATAAAATAGTTAAACGAAAGTAAATTAAACCAAATCAAGGATTAACAAACTCTAACCAAGAATATAATTTCGAAAATGGTTCATACAACTGTTCATCGATACAAGAATTGTTTCATCTATTCGTTAATAAACAGGTTATAGTTGCCAAACAAGCGATAACAACCCGTTTTTCCTTATCGTCTCAATAATTAAAGTTTGCCCATTGACTACTTCCCTAACCAAGAAATAACCCTAGATAAACTTGTAGAATTTAATCCTTTGATTGTATTAGGAACTAGAAAAGTCCTATTCTAATCAATAAACACACTACCAGGGTTTATTCAAATTAGATCATATGTCTCCCTAACATGAAACTAATCATGCTAGTCGCCACTAATTTAAGACAATTAAATAGTTACGAATTTAATTATCTTAATTGGCATTAGTGTGTCATGTTAATTTAAATATCGGGGCCCTTGATATGCAAACAACAAAACAATCATGAGAAATTAAAACAGAAAACATACAAATACTAACGAATAAAAGAAATAGATAAAAACAATTAGATCTCATAGATGTAGATGAACCAAATTCTTCGTTACTCCTTGACTAAAAAAGAAAATTAGTTGTGCATGACCAATTGGAATAATTCACACGATTTTCTCAAAACCAGTCACCTAAGTGTTTGATAAAAGAAAAACTAAAGAAACTAAAAGACGAGAAAAGCCAGGCGGCCTTCACGTTCCCTTTGCAAAGCAAAGAGTCACGACACTCCCAATTGTTTCTGCCCAAAGAACTAATCAAGCGGGGAGTCCTTTTTCTCCCATTTTCTAACTTTCAAAATTAATTAAACTTCCTAGTTTTCCTAAGAAAAAGATATTTCCTAATAATCTAAGTCGTTTCCCAATACAATTTGGAAACATGCTCTGTAGGTCTTCAACTTGGATTGGGAAACAGCCACACGCGTAAACCCCAACTTCTTTGGACTCAACAGCAAATCTTGGAAAATTACCCCTTTTATCACTTTTTGCTCATTTTCCTACAATTGGCACCATTAATTAAATATAAGTAGAATCCACCAATTAAAATAATATTTGGCTAAAATTAAGGGTAAAATAATCATAAATTGAATAGCAATTATGCATCCTATCACAGTATGATAGACCCGACATCCCTTAGTTGAGGTGTTGCTCCATAAAAATTGAGTTGTGTTCTTCAATTAGGCTTTATTGAAACGTCTTAGAACCAAAGAAACAAATCGACGTGATCTCATTGAGGTTCCAAAAAAAATAAACAAACAAATTGACTATTCGTACTAAACATTAGGCATGTCAATGGATAGGGTTTTATCCAAATCCAAATCCAATGTACTTGGGTAGTGTGAGGACTCGCAATTTTTCTTATTTTTATTTTATTTTCTGGCTTAATTAATTATTTACTCACCCGTTTTCTCTGAATAATTTATTTGAATCATTTAAAACTTATTTACAAGGAACAATGTCTCAATTATGTTTTTAACACGTCTCGTTAGTAAAATTGATTTTTCTAGGGCTCGTTTAGCGAGAAATAAGGAGTACATATTTTTCGAGACTATGTTCGATTCGAGAGTGCAATAATTTTGGAGAATTAAGAATGATCAATAGTAGATTAAGAAAAGTTAATTGAGAGATTGGATGCGATCAAGTTAAATGAAGCTTTTATTGCTCACGCGTCGATAGTTTCTCGAAAGTCGTACCGCGCAACAAATTGGAGACTTGAGGAATTAAAATTAGTGAGGACTCATATTTTATTTCTAAAATAATTATTCTATGATTAAATACTCAAGTATTAGTTAGTTATACTATCGTTATAAGAATTTCTTAGAATTTTCGCTTTATCGTGCACAAGATGGAAGTTAGCGTTTTCGCACGCGCAACTAATTGGAGGATTCTAGAAATTATTGATAGACTACTAAGAGTGAATAATATTAGTGTTAAAGTAAGTGCATTGGAAGTATAATGCACAAGTGAAACAAATCCGAGAGGAAACGAGCACGAAACGCGTGTGTACGCGCGCGATGGGAGAGTTGACTTTTGCCAACCACCAAGCTTCTTCAAGAAGCTTTATCATCAGCCAATTCTCTCTCTTCCTTCATCAAGACAGCCGAAACTTCAAGCCAAGGAAGAGCAAAGCTTTCTTCTTCATTTCACTTCAATCCAACCAACCATTTCACTCCAAATCCACCACATAAACTCCAAACCACTTGAAGATTCACCTAGGCAAGGAGGAGAGCTTCATTTCCACGGTTTCTTGGAGTCTTCTTGTGGCAAAAAATCTGACCTTTAGCATCTAAGAAGGTACCAAACGATCCAACCCTTGAAACTTGCTAATATTGAGTTAGATTGAGCCAAGAAACTTGTAGTTTCTTGTGGGTAGCTTTGTTTGGTTGGAAATCTTGTGAGTGGGCTCTATAAAATCCCACAATAGACTTGATGAGTTGATTTGATGATATTGGGTGTTATTTGTGTTGGATTAGTGCTAAATCTAGTGAGTATAAGTTGTATTGTGGAAGAAAACTCAAAGGAAGTGAAATGAGAAAAAGGGACGGTTCTGCCCCTGTTTTGCCGTGCCTCTTGGTGCGAATTTTTGTGATCCAATTGACTTGATTTTGATGTAAATATGTTGTATAGGTTGTGTGGAAAGTTTCCACCAAAAATCACTTAATTTGGATGGGTAAATGTTTAGATTTCGAAATGGTTTCAAAACTGGAAATTTTGTCCCGAATTGCTCTGGCAGCAAATTTTAATTGACCATAACTCTTTGCTCCAATGCCAAAATCGAGTGCTGTTTGTGGCATTAAAAACTAGACACTTCCAGTTTTCCAACGATATAAAATGCACCCCCTGATTCGACCTGAGTGAACCGTACCAATTGTTCAAAGTTGCCTGTCCTGTTTCGTTACTCTGCTAGAGAGCCAATGAGATGCTGGAACTTGTGGCTTAAATTTGAGCTAGATATGGACAGAATTTTAGAACGATTTCTTCTGAGAAAATGTAGTCCTATGAGTTTAGTTTCCAACACCACCAACCACGCTCAATTCCAAGTTGAATTGAGTGAATTATGACCAAATTACAGACCTGCATCATTGCTTGAAAACCCTCATTTTTGGACTGATCAATGGCCAATCTTGATTGGGACTTGTTATTTTGAAATTCTTGGTGGTAACCACCTACCAAAAGTATTTTTGATGTTTCTTAGATCTTATCTTCATAAATGAACCATGTTTGAGAAGATTTCATTGACCCAAAAGTTAAAAAGGGAAAATGGAAGTACAAGGCAGATTTGCCTTGGAAATTCTTGGAACTTTAGCGGCTTTATTAACTGACTTCTCGTATGAATTTTTATATGAAATTTGACAAAGGAATAGCCCTTATTTGTTAGGGTAATACTACCAAATTTGGTGCCATTCCGAGTCCGTTTCGATGCCCAACTAAAGTCCCAAAATTCAAGCTTCAAATCTGGAAAATCTTTGTTCTGTGAGGAAATTTCAGCAACTTTGAGCTGCCATATCTTGGCGTTCAAAACTCTGATTCTTGTTCTATTTGTGGTGTTTTAAACTTTTATTGTAACTCTAATTCAGTTCCAAATTTGGGAGGCTAGTTCACATTCTGTGAATTTTGCCGAATTTCCAAACTTCGCCAAAAACCAACCTTGAACCTGTCTTAGGAGTCCAAAACAGCCACTTGAAGCCTAAATTTGAGTGACTTCCGTTTTGAATCATGGAAAAGTGACTTCTAGGAACTTTTAGTACTTCGGAAGTAGTTTCCAACAGTACCAAGTTTGTCATTTTTGGACCTACTAAGTGTAAGATATGATTTTTCTAAACTTGACACACAAAATTGAAATTTGCCGATTTCTTAGAAAATGCAATTACGGGAACTTGACTTCTTTTCCCGATATCGATTGAACATTTTGAACTCGATTTCATGGAAGATTCTAGTCTCTCTTCAGACTTTAAAACTTCACTCTCGAACCTCGAGTTGAGAGAATTAAAGCTCTCTTTTAAGACTTTGATTTAGTCTAAATGAGTGCGCATCTTTTCTTGGTAAATACATGATTGTGTGTGTTAGATAATTATTGTTTGCTCAAGCATTCAAGGGAACCTTCAAGAGGAACTCGAAGAGGACGCCTAAACACTGTTTGAGCACTTACTTCCTATTTTGAATTGATGAGTGTTCCATATAGGAGTACATGACTTGAATATTTTACGACATGCTTACTCCATGGTCATTATGTGTTTAACTGTTAAATGCTATCGATAATTGCTCCTATGAACCTTGCCACCGTAGGTGACTTGAATAGCATTACTACATGTTTACCGATTTACTTGATTACCTGCTTATTTGATTACTTGATTACTAGATTATCTTGAATTACATGTTCATATGAAATTACCGCATATTGCTTACGTGTTTAAGTGTTAAATGTTGAATATAATTGCTCTTATGAAATTGCCACCGTTTTAAGGCGAGTATGTACTTTATCTCACTCGACCTACTAAAATGACAAATTATTACCGTTTACCGTTTACCAATTTGCTTGATTACTTGTGCATGTTGTAAGCTCTAAACTGAATTGGGGCCTGCCCTTGGTTACTAACCTGCCCGAGTCAGGATTGGGTTCGGTCGAGTAGGTTGGAACTTTGGGACACCGTTTCGGTATACTCGAATACTACCACTGGAGAGATAAGGTAATGGCCAGACAAACCGAGGGGATCACTGGAGTTATAAGGTGAAGTGGACCGAAATTGTTCCAAGTGAATACCGTATCCTTTAATGTGTGTTTATTTCTATACAATGATAACTATTTCATGATAATGTACCAATGTGAAACCTTGAACCATACATGTATTATGTTCAAATTACTTGATTTATTAGAACTGTTAGAGTGTTTTGGAACCTCACTGGGCTGTTTAGTTCATTCCATGTTTTTGTTTTTCTTAACAGGGTTCGAGACCAAGGGTGCTCGTGAATAGGATTCGATTGTTCTCTTTTGAAGACTTTAAGTTGTATTATAACGGATGGTTGTAGTACATATTCTTTTGGATTGTATTAAGCTTGAAAACTAGCTAATTGTAAGTATGATATATTTTGGAGTATTTCAATTATATATTGAAAATATTTGAGGTATTTCGATCTTTTGAATTACGGATTGTAGTGAGTCCCAACAAGAGTTAGGCAGGCGTCCCGCCGATACCCTTGGGTTCGCTCTTGAGAGAAGTGAGGGGGTCACAGGTAGGGTTTGAATTATAATATTTTATGGTGATTGGATCAAATACACTAAAACATCATGAATATTTTTTTTATAAACTAATCTTAATTATCATTGTAATTAGTACAAACTTTTTTAGGAAAAAGAGAAAAGTAAAGGCAAATAAATGAAAGATTGGACGTAGATATAGTTGAAGTTTTAAAAATAAATATAAAAAATCGATAATAGTTATTTTTTTGAGTTCATGATATTGCTTCAACTTCTTGAACAATAATTTTATTATTTGAAAATAAAATTTGAAAATAAAAATGGATGGTGTTTATATTTTTTTTGGAAATCTATATATTTTTAATATATTTTTACTTTAATGTGTTTAGAAAAAATACAATGGATACTTATTGGATGCCCAGAACAAGGAGAGTCTGGGTTTGGACTTATTTTTTCAAACCCACAAAGGTCTAAATTTGAGTTTGAATCTAACTAAATTTAATGGGTTTAGATCTGAATCAAAGGGATAAAATCCAGACCCTACCAATTGATATGCATACTAAATATCAATGCTTCTCTTAACTCTTAAGTGCCTATTTCGGCATGTTTCATATAGTATTATATTCTTATATGAGTATCCAACTTTTAGTGAGTAACATACTTTCAAAAATGGATGCACAGTTAATACTTCAAAAATATGTAATAAAACAATAGCTAATAGACATGGATATGAAATAATTATATCGCCAAATGGCCCAATTTATTGCAAAATGTCTAACTGATCACAAGCTTAAAGACAAATTCTAGAAGTGCTTCTATCCATTAATTATCGTGGAACCCAAATTTTAGGGTTCTAATAATAATTGATGCTAGGGTTACAAAATTGAAGGAATAATCACTCAAATATTTATGTGGGAGAGAAAAAATAAATAACTCGCAATGTTATTGATATTTTAAAATAATGGAAGAAAGCCACTCCACAATAAAGAACTTACAAACTCATCTGAACTCTTTTAAGAAAATACTCTAAACTAATATTCTATTTATAACTTACTAGACTTGTTGGATAAAAAACCACTTGCATCAACAATTACCAAATAAAACAGATTCTCCTACATAAAGAACTACTAAATACTTGATTCCAATAAAACTAGTAAATAAGTATATAAATACTTCTAAACTTGGTTTATTCTGTCAACATTGTTTCCCTTTAACAAAGTTCTCCATTGAATTAGGTCTAACTCCATCTAGAGCAACCAATATTATTGAAAACTCTGTAGCCATAGAGACGTTGTGTAATACCATGAAATTAATTTTCATCTTTACTCATGGCAGTAAAGGCACTTTGTATTTTGCAAACAATTTCTTAACAATTTTTGCTAGATCAAAATAATTTTTTATGCAACCCATTCATCACTCACAAACAATCTTACTTTCTTATTAACTGTTTTATTGAGTGGTAATCTAGAAAAGAGGGTAAATTTCATATTGAGCCAAAAAATGTCTCATAACTTGATTAATTTTTAATTTACCTAATTTACCACCCCTTTTAGGTTGTTTTCGATCCTTACAATTGGTATCAGAGTTTGTCTCCTAGACATTAAGCTCAAGCAGTTTTGGAGTAAAAATGACAACCAACAATGCCATGTTCTTTGAAGGACAATCTGTCACTAGACCCTCAATGTTTAATGGATCCAATTATGTGAGTTGGAAAGAAAGAATGATTATTTTATTACAATCTATTGATATTGAACTATGGTTTATTGTTAATGAAGGTCTATATGATGCCTCACTCACAAACCAAAACCAAAAATAAAAAATGAGTTGACTGGTGATGATAGAACTCATATAATTTTGAATGCCAAAACTATGAATGTGTTGTATAGTATTTTAGATTCAAATGAATCGATTAGGGTCAAAGGCTGTAGGTCTGCTAAAGAAATTTGGGTCAAATTGAAAGAAATTCATGAAAAGAGTGAGAATGAGAGAACAAAAGAAATCTATTTTAGTCACCAAATATGAATCATTTAAGATGGAACTTCATAAAAATGTTTTTAAAATGTATTGTAGATTCAATGATCTCATTAAAGATTTAGAAGTGTTAGAAAAGAAATACTCCTTAGGTGAGAAAAACAGAAAAATCTTGAATGCCTTGTCCAAGAATTGGGAGAGTAAGGTAGTTGTCATTGAAGAGGCTAAAGACTTGAACTTTATGCCCATTGAATTTCTTATTAATTTTCTAATCTCTTATGAGTTGAAGTTTAAGACTAAAGTACAAGAGAAAGAGGATCCAAAGGTGAGAAGGAGCATTGCACTAAAAGCATCTCAAGATAAAGATGACTCGATTTCTTTGGATGGAGATGATGTGGAAGTTGATGGCAATGATCTTGCTTTCATCACAAGAAATTTCAAGAGAATCCTCAACAAAAGAAGATTCAGAAAAGGAGGATCTAGTAATACATTTTCAAATCAGTTCAACAATGCAAGAAACAAAGAAAATCAAAAGGCCAATAAAAAATAAACTGACAAGTGTTTTAAATGCGGCCAATTTGGATACTACATGAGTAAGTACCCTATGAAAGAAAGATGGAAAAGTTCAACGAAAACCAAAATTCAACAACTTCCAAATCACTTGGAATGATTGCAACTCAGATGGTGATGTTGAAGAGGAAGAAGAATCTACTCAAAGGACTTTCATGGCCATTGGTGATGATGAGGTAACTACTTGCAACTCTCAATTTAATAGTGATGATGAATCTGATGATGATGTTAATTCCTTCATTGAGAGACTGCATGATAGTTTGAAAGAATCCTATACTAGAAACAAGGAAGTAAAACAAAAAATCAATTTTCTTATTTAAGACAATGCAAATCTTTTTCGACAAAACAAAAATCTGAAAGATGAAAATGACAATTTGAGAAGAGTTGAGACTGATTTACATATTGAGTTTGATAGAAAAATAAAATTTTGTGAGATGCTCAAAAAAGAACAAGGGGATTTGAAAAAAAGAATGAATAATTTTAATGAGTTGTTTCAACACAAAAAATAAAACTGTTTTCAAAGAAATATACCAAAATCTTATCGTGACATTCATGAGAAGAAGTTAACTTCTAGTTCAAATGAGTTTACCATTTATAAAAGAAGACAAGTAAGGTTTGTTAAATCTGTCCATACAAGTAACTCTTTGACTATGTATAGTTTTTGTTGTCAAATAAGTCACATGAAAAGTAATTATTATGTGAAGAAAAATATGAGAAATGGCATAAAATGTATGTGGATAGTTAAACATAATACTAACTCCCAAGAATCCAAAAAGTAAAGGGTACCATATGTTATCTTGTGAACTTTTGTGTAGGTGAATTTGGTAAATATCATTAAGAAATCAAAATGGTTCATAAACAGTGGATGTTTAAAACACATGACCGGTGATCCATCACAAGTCATCAAACTCAAGCCTAAATCAAGTGAAAAAGTGATATTTGGAGATGACAATAAAACTAAAACAATTGGAGTAGGAGATGTTGGTAAGAATGGTCAAATTTTTGTTCACAATGTTCTCCTAGTTGAAATTTAGATTATAACTTGTTAAGTGTTAGTCAATTATGTGATAAAAATCTGTTTGTGTTATTCAAAAAGTATGAATGTCTTGTTCTTGACTCAAATTTAATATTATCTTCAAAGAAAAAGAATAAATGACATTTATGTAGTTATTCTTGAAAATGTTGATTATTCTAATTTTAAATGTTTTAAAGTTTCAAATGAAAATATTTGATTATGGCATAAAAGATTTTGTCATTTCAACATGGATTTGTTAAAAGAAATTTTCAACAAGGAACTTGTTAGAGGTTTGTCAAAAATTGAGTTTGAAAAGGACAAGATTTGTGATGCTTGTCAATTTGGAAAACAAATTAAAGTTTCTTTCAAATCCAAAAAATATGTTTCTGTTTCAAAACCTTTGAAATTTTTACATCATGATTTGTTTGGTCCTAAAATTGTTAGTTTGGGTGGTAAAAGATATTATTTGATTATTGTTGATGATTATTCTAGATACACCTGAGTGATATTTCTTACCCACAAAGACGATACTTTCAAAAATTTTATTTCCCTATTTGTAAAAATTCAAAATCTGATTGGGTTGAAAATTTTTAAAATTAGAAGTGACAATAACTCGAAATTTAAATTTTGTGATTTTTCAAAATTTTGTGATCATAATGGAATTACTCATGAATTTTCTATTGCAAGAATTCCACAACAAAATGTTGTTATTGAAAGAAAAAATAGAATTCTTCAAGAAACCGCAAGAACCATGTTAAGTGAATGCAATTTGTCAAAATATTTTTGAATCGAAACCTTAAATACGGTTTGTTATGTAATGAATAGAGTTCCTTTGAAACCAATTTTGAACAAAAACTCTTATGAGTTGATTTTTGATAAAAAGTCAATTGTTGGATATTTCAAAATTTTTGGTTGCAAGTGTTTTATTTTAAATATTAAGGAACATCTTGAAAAATTTGATAAGAAATCCGATGAAGGTATTTTTTTGAAATATTGTGAAAACAAAAGAGATTTTAGAATCTATTATAGAATGACTCTTGTTATAGAAGAAATCAGTCATGTTACATTTGATGAATCTAATGATGATATTTTCAAGAATTGTGTTGAGGATGATGATGTAGGTGTTCAAGAAGGAGTTAAGAAACTTACAATTCATGATCAAGACAATACTCCACCAAAAGAAAATTCAAAGAAAGATGATCTTCAAGAAAATCAAACATTGGAAGAAAATTACAAGGATGATGGTACACCTAGAGATCTTCCAAGAGTTTGAAAGTTTGTTCAAAATCATCCTAAGGAATTTATTATTGGTGATCTATCCGAAAAGGTAAGAACTCGCTCTTACTCTAAATAATTGATGGATAATTTTATTTTGGTCTCGCATTTTTAACCTAAAAATGTTGTTGATACCTTGAACGATGAAAAATGAATTTTAACTATTGAAAAGGAACTAAATGAATTTAAAAGGAACAAAATTTGGACATTAGTTGAAAGGTCTCAAAATCATCCTATTATTATAACAAAATTGATTTTTATAAAAAAAATGAATGATAAAGGCGAAATTGTGAGAAATAAGGCTAGACTTGTAGTTAAGGGGTGTGCTCAAGAAGAAAAAATAGATTTTGATGAAACATTTGCTCCTCTAGTTAGGCTAGAATCAATTAAAATGTTTTTGATTTTCGCATGTTTCAAGGATTTTAAATTATTTCAAATGGAAGTTAAAAGTGCCTTTTTGAATGGTTTTATTGATCAAGAGATTTATGTTGATCAACCTCCCAATTTTGAAAATGAGACATTTTCAAATCACGTGTTTAAATTTTTAAAAGTTTTGTATGGATTGAAACAAGGTTCAAGAGCGTGGTATGAACGTTTAGGTGATTTTTTGGTTGAGAATGGTTTTAAAAGAAGTATTGTGGATACCACTCTTTTCACTAAATAAAGTTCCAATGATCTCCTAATTGTACAAATATATGTTGATGATATTATTTTTGGTGTTACTAATGAGTGTTTGTGCAAGAATTTTTTCGCTATTATGCAAAAAGAGTTTGAGATGAGTATGATTGGAGAATTGAATTTCTTCCTTGGGGTCCAAGTGGTTCAAAACTGAGAAGGTACGTTCATCAATGAAACTAAATATACCGAGGAATTGCTCAAATGATTTAGAATGGAGGATTAAAAACAAGTTGAAACACCTACGTGCACATCTACTAAGTTTGACAAGGATAAAGAAGTTATAAAAGTTGATGAAAATAAGTATCGAGATATGATTGGTAGTTTATTTTATTTAATCCCAAGTAGACCTAATATTATGTTCGCTGTTTGCTTGTGTGCTCGTTTCCAATCTTGTTCAAAAGAATCTCACTTTATTGTTGTGAAAAGAATCTTTAGATATTTAGAGGGAACTTTGAATTATGGTCTTTGGTATCCAAGGTGTCATGAATTTCCTTTATGTGATTTTTTGAATGCTGATTTTAGTGGATGTAGAATAGATAGAAAAAGTATAAGTGATACATGTCACTTTCTTGGTAATTGTCTAGTGTCATGATTTTGTAAGAAACAAAATGTTATCTTCTTATCTACGGTGGAAACGGAATATGTTGCCGCCGGTGCATGTTGTACTCAATTGTTGTGCATGAAATGTACTTTGAATGATTTTGGATTGGTATATGACTGTGTGCCTATGTATTGTGATAATACAAGTGCCATAAATTTGACAAAAAATTCTATTCAACATTCTAGGATAAAACATATAGACATAAAACATTATTTCATTCGTGATTTTGTCTAAAAGGGTGAAATTTGTATACAATATGTTTGTTGAAAATATCAAATTGCTGATATTCTTACAAAAACCTTACCACTGGACCAATTTGTGCTTTTGAGAATAAAATTGGACGTCTTAGAAAAGATTTTCTAAAAAATTCTCTGGTCACATTTTATCGGACGTGCGATGCATATGAACGGACGTCCGACAGTGTTCTAAGCCATTTTTTTCAGAAAATTTTGGTTCAGTCGGTAGTGTTGGATGTTTCTTTTTGTTCGGCCGTCCGACACTCAAAAGAGATGTATTATAAAGCAGTCATTCCCTTCATTTAGTTTATTTTCAACCGTTGTTTCGAATGCACCCTTTCTTCTTCTTCCACTTTTAAATTTCAAATTCATCTTTCCTCTGAAAAAATTCAAGAAATTGATTTCTTCAATACCATCACACTCTTTTTGCTTATTCTTTAGCACTCATAATTTTGTCTAATTGCTAACCACTCCATCGATTCTAATTCTCAGCAAAAATCCTAACCACTCAAAATTCACTCTTTTTAAAAGATTCAAGCATACATTGTAGTTTATATTGCAATCTTAGTCTATCTCATACACATTTTCATCACACTCTGCAACAAAAACATCTTGCATATCATCATTGTTCGACTGAGAGGAGGTCCTACCGGTGCCGGACGCACTACCAGGCTAAGAGATAAAGATATTGAAATTGTCGAACCTTCCACCAGGAAATCATCAAGAAAAGGGACTAAAACACGTGGTGGAAAAAGAAAACATTCTGCCAGAGAGAAACAAACTGATCAGACTAAAGAACAGTCAACTGTATTGCCCGATATCAGTGATGATGAACAGCCATCTGCTGAACCTTCCATCAGGAAATCACTTAGACAAAGGACTGAGACTCGCGGTGGAAAGAGGAAACGTCCTACTAGAGGGCAATCTACTGTTTAAACTGAGGAAGAGCCAACCCCATTGCCCAAGTTTATAGATGATGAAGTCAGGGAGAGGTTTGAATGAATTTCACAGAAGGGTTTCATCACTCAAAGGACCATTCTCCCTTCAGAATTCCGTAAGCTTGATCTAGAACTTGTCCTTAAGCTTTTCAAATTTAATAAATGGTCTCACATTCTGTCCTTATCCAACGCCTATTACCCTGATATGTTTCATCAGTTCTTCGCTAATTTTAGGAAGGATAGTTCTCACACTGATCTAGTTTGTCGTGTCAATTTTATTGGTATTGCGCTCAATCCTGACATTGTGAATATGATTTTAAAGACAAAGATTGAAGATGGATTTAAAGGCAAAATTGCAAATTTTTTCTCTGATAAAAAGTTCTCAACTGTTTATCACCATTTTCATATTACAAAACTGATAACTTATTTTCAAACTCATTTTAACACTCCTGTTGAGACAAAATTGAAGGATCTCAATTCTCAAAATTTGATCATCTTTACAATAATTTCAAATCTGTTGGTTCCTACTGATGGTCATAGGACTGATGTCAGCAAAATAAAACTTTACTTGTTTTATTGCTTTCTTGAAAAAGTTTGAATTGATTTCGATTTTGTTATGTGCAAGTTTTTGTTCAAAATCAGTACTGATAGTCATAGAAAACTCTCCTATGAAATTTTTTTAACTCCAATCTTTACTTACTTCAAAATACCTTTCATTGGAATGTCTCCAAAAGAGACTACATCCACCATCTTTTCAAATGCTTATTTTAAAATAAAAAATTTGAGATTCTTTGATGGTCATTGGTACTACAAAGTGTCTATTTTAGAGTTTAGGATAAAGAGTCGTCATGAAACTCTTGTCACCCCCAAACCTCCCAGAGACCAGTCTCAGTATGTTTCACTCTTCACCATCCATTCTAGAAAATCATCTACTCAGCCTTCCTCATCCAACCATGAAATCATTTCCTTACGTGAGGAGTTCAAACAACACATTCTCCTTCTTGAAAATGGTCAGATGATGACCATGTCACCTGAGCAGCAAGTCATTTTTATTGACAAAAGAAACCTTGTTGTACCTCCTATCTCTTAAGAAGATGAAAATGTGCATCAAAAAGAGTTTCGAATTAAGTCAACACCTGTTCCACAAGATAAAGGGACACAAACTGAGTTCACCCCTGAACTTCATGCCTCAAGTTCTCAGCCACAAGGTAAGGGCAAGACTCCATCAACTGAAATTAGTGATGATGATGATGAGGAAACTGAAGAAAAAGTGGATCTTACTCAATTTCGCCTTGCAAGAAGAAGGTTTGGATCGTCTAAGATCACCATTTAGACACTCTTAGGTACTTGCATTTCATTTTAGGATGGCACTTCATATTAGGCATTTGCATCTTTTGTACTTCCTCTTTTGTTGATTCAAGTACTCTGTACTACTGAATTCCGGTTAATTTTGTTGGTTTCTAATTTATTTGCTAATATATAACTTTGATGGTTTTTGGTTAACTTCTTTTGGTATATTTTTTGGCTAATAAGTGCTGAATGATTGGTATATTTGTGACTGCTGATTTTGGTATCAATTCTCTGAGTTTGTGGATTGCATTTCTGATGTATTGGATATTGATTATTGATACTGATTGATGATGCTGGATTGGATTGATGATACTGATTGATATTGATGTTGATTGGTTGTTACACTCATCTTATAATGACAAAAAGGGGGAGAAATGAATATTGTGATCCATTGGGATATTAGAATGTTGTATAAATGGTTAATGTGTAAGGAAAAGTTATTCTGAGGGGGAGTTAGGCCTTAAAAATCTTAGCACTTAAAAACTTCTTTGATGAATTGAGTGAGGGGGAGTTTTGACTCAATTATTTTTCCTCCATCCATTGTTTTGTTATCATAAAAAAGGGAGAGATTGTTAATTTAGTTCCTAACTTTTGATTTTTACAAAATAAATGGATGATACTAATATCTTTTCAAGAAAATTCTTTCAGTTATGAAGCAAATCAAATTCAAAAATCAAGTGCTATTGAAAGTAACAAAGGTTGTTGAAAGCTGTCGGACGCTTGTAAAAATAGGATCGGACGTCCGATAATCATTGCATAATTTCGGACGTATGATGAACTCCACCACCGGACGTTCGAAGGAATTAAAACATTTCTTCTAACTCACTGACTTTGATCGGACGCAAGACATTAGAACACCAGACGTCCGATAAATAATGCAGCACTTCAGACGCAAAGCATTGGAGATACCAGACGTCCGAAAAGATTGAAGAAGATTTCTCAATTTCACTATCTGTTTTCAAACACAAGCATTAATGGTACCAGACATCCGAAATAATTGAAACAAAATCTCTCAAACTCACTACCTGCTGTCGGATGCAAGAAACAGGACTACTGGACGTCCGATACTCCCAACAGCTAGTTGACTCTTCAACTGCCTTCTATCCGTTGGAAACATTAATAGAGTAACTTTTTGGTCTCATATAAATAGAGTATGGTCAACCACTTTCAAAGTACTTTTGCACATTGAAACTACAAAAGATCAAGAGTGATTTTAGTGAGAAAATACTCTATAAGGAAGATTTGTACTCTTAGTTGTGTAAATCTCATATATGCTTTTCTTGTGTGAGATAAATATTTCAATAGTATAGTTTTGTGAGGGTTATCCGAGTGATTGTAAAACTTCTTAACTTAACCAAGTGTGTCTTGGGGCAAGGAGGAAGTGATCCTTCCTTTATACGCAAAGATTGATCGTATTTGATCAATTTAAAGAAACTTGCTCTATAAAGTAATATTCAACCTCAAGAGGAGATTGAAATTTGGTTTGCTATTTTTTTCCTTTTACTTACTATCTTGCAAACATAAATTGCTCATCTCTTCTACTCACAAGCAATCTTGCATTCTTATTAACTGTTTCATTGAGTGGTCATTTAGAAAGGAGAGTAAATTTCATATTGAGCCAAAAAGTGTTTCATAACTTGATTAGTTTTTAATTTACCTAATTCACCCCCCTCTTAAGTTATTTTTTATCCTTATAAACACAATAACTAAGTGATAACCTTTTCTAGCTTAAACAATCGCATATTTTTATTGTCAACAGCTCTGGTTATTCCTATTTTTGACTAAACGTGTCTGTTCCCTCCATAGCTGAAGTTTGGATGATCCCTCCAACCTGGATTATAGGTGTTGGACTATGGATTATACTGCTTTCTTGGAGTGGGCGTGTGACCAGTCACGTTCATCTGTTCAGAGGAAAGTCATGGTGTAGCCAAATGCAATATATGTTGAATGAAAAAACTATTTAACCCTCATATCTACTCACGGGCTTGTAAACTATTCTCAAACCTCCAAAAACCACATCAAGGAACTTATTTTTTGACGTAGCCATGGCAAATTTTGAATAAATTCAAATAAGAATAAAATGTGACTCTCTCTCAATTAAAACACTTTCAAACCATCAAAACAAACACTTAGAGTTCTTAAGAAGGCCATAATCAGCAATCTCCTTTAAGTGTTAACATCTACAATTCATAGAAATCCAATAAGTAGAATCCGTATCAATATTTATCAATCATCAGGACACATAAACCTTGTTAAACAAATTCATACCTAGAAAGCAATTATAGGGTGTCCAATTTCTGACTCGACTCTAGCATTCCCTCAGGTATGCAACTTTCCACAGTTATGAAACTTTATTCTTGCAAAATTAACATGTAGAGAAGCTTTGCTATAGATTTGGAACTAAACAAAAAAAAAAAAGATAGAACGGAAAAAGAAAAAGGAGACCAGTACAGCTGTACATTACCGTCCTATTAGATTTTGATACCTTATATTAGAACCTGTACATGTCAAGTCTTAAACAACACATGAAAATGTTTCTACAGTACAATTCAAGAGTTTGGGCAGAGCTAACCATTTTCAAATTGCAAGTAGAGCTCACAAACATTTCGTTGCAGCCACAAACATATAAATTTACCGACAATTTAGAAATGCCTTAGGCTGTCTACATACAAGAATGTTATTGCACATGATACCTCACCTAATCTGCCAACTTCAAATGAACAACTTCTGTGTGTATCACAAAGTTGAGAAAAGTGAGAGTGCTGTCCTTGAAAGGAGAACTTATGAATTTAAAATCTAACTCTGTTGGCAAGGAAACATATATACACAAGATAAGATAATATAGTTTAAAATGGTTTTATGTCATTGATGATACTAATTAAAAGTTAAAGTTGGATCTAAAGAAAGCTATAGATTTATTTTGTGACCAACTGATTGTTATTGATCTTGACTAATTGTGGGAAGATCAAAATAAGTTTATTGTGATTTTGTCAAAATTGAGCCGTGATGCTTTATATATATATATATATATCATTGATGATACTAATCAAAAGAATACGGCTTGCATAGGAAAAAAAGCTTTCAATTAGTGCTTGTGTGCCTATAAATATGTTTATTAGGACTATTATAATTATCCAATCTTTTTGACAAATAAATCAAATTAACTCTTTGAGTTTATTTGCTTTGCCACGCCACTTGAGGTGTACCCTAAGGTTTAGATTCTTGTTGAATCTTTTCTTTTTTTGGGAGTCGATCGTATGTTGCCCCTGGTTTCTCTATCATAGAGGTTATTCATGTAAACCCTTCATCATATTATGCGTACCAGGTAAGTTTCTTTATCATGGTGGTTGTTCATATAAACCCCTTCATCATATTATGGCTTTGCACCACATCGGATGGTATCAGAGTAGGCTTTTCCTACAATGACCACTTATACACACCACCAAGATCCTCAACTTGATCACACTATGCTAAATGTGATCATGCTATGTAGACATGAAACAAGATTCTGTGAGCACTTCACAAACTTGAAGCACAAGGCTACCTTGAGAGGCATGTTCGTGATGAGCAAGTAGTTGCGATAGAGGAAAGTAGGCGATGTGTTTTGTTAAAATGGTTTTGTCCCACATCACCTTTTGTATAAGGGAGTCTTTCTCTTAGTTGCCTATAAATATAGCGGGCTTGTGATGGAATTAGGTGCACCAAACCAAGAGAGTTTTAGTAGGCTATTTGGGCAATTGGATCATTAAACTTTTTGTTTAGTAAAATATTTTGGGTTCTCTTGTATTTTAAGTATTAGGTGTTTTTGGTCTAGGAACACTTTCCTAAGGTATTTTTTGTACTCTCTTCTTTATTGTAAAATATCTCTCCTCCTCCGTCCGTAGACATAGGTCAATTTGACGAAATAATGTAAATTTCTGTGCTCCCATTTTATTTGTTATTTATCTTTTGGAGTTGTCAATAATTCTTTCGTCAATTTGTTAGGGTCAGACCTAACAAACAGGTATCAGAACTTCTTCGGAGACTTTGAATTTTGTGGCAACAATGACAATAATAAAGACTGTCGTCGAGAAATTCGATAGAAATGTCAACTTTGGGATGTGACAACTCAAAATGGAGGCCATTTTGGTTCAAAACGGAGTTTGACAGTAGAGAGTGTGATAGACGCAAATTTGATTCAACAAAATTTTGGTTGCTAGGGACAAAATCGAGAAAAGAGAATTTGACAGTAGTATATCTAAATTTAGATCTAAATCTAGACACAGAATTTTGAAGTGCAATTAGTGTTATAAAATGGGGCACATTAAGGCAAATTATTTTAAATTGAAAAATAAATTGAAACAAAATGGGAAACCTGGTGAGAAAAATATTGAAACTGTTGAAGTTGGTGGTGCAGCTGATAAGAATAAAGGAAATGTTTTTATTGTGACTGATGACAGGATAAGGTCTAAAAATGAATGGATTTTAGAGTCACGGTGTTCTCATCACATATGTCCCAATAGAAATTTATTTTTTACTTATAATCTTGTAATTGTAGAATTATTTTGATGGGCAATAATGCTGTTTGTGATGTTGATAAAGGTATAGTCCGAATTAAAACGCATGATGGTATTTTGAAGACGCTCACTAATGTTAGACGTGTTCCTGATTTGAAAAAAAAATACACAGTTGAAAATGACATTATGAAGATTTTTAAAGGTGCTCTTGCTATAATGAAAGATTGTAAGTTTGGTAGTTTATATGTTTTGCGGGAATCTACTGTCATTAGTTCGGTTGCAATTTCACCATCATTTTTATTAGATTCTGACATCACTAAATTGTGGCATATGCGTTTGAGACATATAAGCGAGAAAGGCTTGGAAACACTAAGCAAAAGGGAGACTTCTTTGTGGTCAGAGTACTGGATTATTCAAATTTTGTGAACACTGTATCTTTGCAAAGTAGAAAAGAGTTAGTTTCAATTCTTCAACAATTCATAAGACGAAAGGTACTGTTAATTATATTCATTCAGATTTATGGGATCCATCTCGTGTTCCGTCTAAGGGTGGTGCTAGGTATATAATAACTTTCATTGATAATTATTCAAGAAAATTTTGAATTTATTTTGTTAAACATAAGAATGATGTTTACCTCACTTTAAAGTAATGAAAAGTTTTGATTGAGAAACATACAGGTAAACAGATCAAGCGGCTTAAAACAGATAATGACATGAAATTTTGTGAAAGAGAATTTGATGAATTTTGCAAGAATGAAGGAATTGTTCGACATCGTACTATCATGATGACATCTCAGTAAAATGGTATGACCGAACGTATGAACAGAACGCTTTTGGAGAGAGCGAGGTACATGATCTTTAATGTAGAGTTGGTAAAAGACTTTTGGGGTAGAGGCGATTTCTATGGCCTGCTGTATTGTCAACCGTACTTCTTCTACTGTTCTAAATTTCAAAACTCCTGAAAAATTTGGTAAATTTTTGGGTGTCCAGCATAGATGTATGTAAATGATGAAAAATTGGAGTTTCAAACTAAAAAGTGTATTTTTTTAAAATTTTTTTTGAGGTAAAAGGATACAGATTATGATATTCTAATCCCAAATTTTTAAAATTTATAATCAGTAGAGATGTTACTTTTGATGAATTCTCTATTTTATCTTCTAAGAAAGAGTTTTTCAGTTTTTGTCAAATATATGATAGTATGCAAAGCAGGTGGAGTTTGAAATTGATAGTTCTAGTTTTTCTATTTAACAAGTCCCAGTCGATGCATCTAAATCTACTAATGAAAATAATTCAGAAGTGGAATAATAATCCATTGCCAAAGATAGATCAAAAAACGATATTCGACCACCACAAAAATATGTAAATTTGGTTACATATGCTTTGTCTGTTGTAGAAAAAATTGATGTAGTTGGTAAGTCTACTATCTTTTCAGATGTAGTTTCTTGTGATGATTCTGCTAAGTGGTTAATTGCAATGAATGAAAAAAATTAATCTCTTCATTGAAATGGAACTTGAGTTCTTGTGAAGTAGTCTCTTGATAAGAATATTGTTGGATACAAATGGGTTTTCAAAAAGAAAAAAGGTATTGCAGAGGTTGAAAATGTAAGGTATAAAGTATGGGTGGTTACAAAGGGTTACAGGCAAGTATAAACTGTTGATTTTAATAAAGTATTTTTACTTACTGTTAAACATAGCTCTATTCGTATTTTGCTTGTTTTAGTTGCCATGTATGATTTGGAGTTAAAGTAGTTTGATGTTAAGACAACTTTCTTGCACTGTAAATTTGAAGAGAAAATTTATATGAAACAATCTCAAAAATTTGAAATTGCAGGAAAGGAAGATCATATTTGTTTGTTAAAGAGATCCTTATATGATTGAAACAGTTTTCAAAACAATGGTATAAGGGATTTGATACTTTTATGTTAGGTCATGGTTATTTAAAGAGTATGTATGATAGTTGTATTTATTTTTGGAAGTTAGATGATCGTTCTTTCATTTATTTGCCACTTTATATTGATGACATGCTCATTACTGTCAAGAATTTGTCAGAAATTCACATTTTAAAGTTGCAATTAAATAATAAATTTAAAATAAAACATTTGGGAGTAGTTAAAAAAATTCTTGGCATGAAAATCAAGAGAAACCGAGGAGTTGAAAAGTTATTCTTGACCCAAGAAAATTATCTTGAGAAAATCTTGGAGAAGTTTGGTATGAAAGATGCTAAACCTGTGACTATTCCTTTTGCTAGTCATTTTCAACTTTCTGCTACTCAGTCACCACAATCAATTAAAGAGAAAGAGTTTATAGCATAGGTCCCTTATTCCAATGTAGTCGGCAGCATTATGTATGCAATAGTTTGTATTCGTCCAGATATTGCATAAGCAGTCAGTGTGATTAGCAGATATATGTCTTGTCCTGAAAAAGCACATTGACAAGTTGTGAAATGGATTCTCATATACTTGCGAGGGACTTCAAACTATTGGTTGAAGTTTGGAAGAAATAATGACACTTTGATTGGTTTTATAGGCTCTGACTAAGCCGAGGATCTTGACAGAAAAAGATCACTTTCAAATTATGTATTCTGTATTGACAATTATGCAGTTAGTTGGAAAACTACTTCATAACTTGTTGTAGATTTATCTACTACGAAGGCAGAACATATAGTCATGACCAAGGCAATTAAAGAAGTTTTGTGGTTGAAAATTTTATTTGGTGAGTTCAGTTTATATCAAGATGTTACTACTATTTACTGTCATAGTCAAATTGCCATTTATTTGACTAAAGATCATATGTATCATGAGAAAATAAAATACATTGATGTGAAATTTCATTTCATTCAAGATACTGTTGCTAAGGGAAAAGTTTTTATTCAGAAAATCAGTACCAAGGAGAATCCTACTGACATGTTCACGAACACCTTTCGAAATATTTATTGTAAAATATTTTGGATTCTCTTGTGTTTTAATTATTAGGTGTTTTAGGCTTATGAATACTTTTTTAAGACATTTTTTGCACTCTCTTCTTCATAATAAAATATCGCTCCTCCTCCGCCCGTAGACATAGATCAATTTAATCGAATTACATAAATTTTTATTTTCTTATTTTATTATTTTTTCTTTGTTAATTATCTTTTGGGATTGTCAAAAATCCTTTCATCAATTTTTTGGGCCAAACCTAATAGTGTTCGTTATAGGTATGTAGTTGGGAGATTTGCTTTTCACAAACCTATTATTCATGTTGTCTCCTCATGCACTCATAGTCATCAGATCTACCAAGGTAGTGCCCAAATCAAGCAATATCAATATCAAATGCATGAGACTGCAATGCCACTTGTTGTAGTACAATTTGAACCTGTTGAGATATTGGAGATCTAGATCGAGGGCAAGTAAGAAAATGTCTATGAGCCCAAGGTTGAGGAAGAGGAATTCGTCTATGATCCCAACGAGAAAGAAAAGCCTATGTATAGTTTGGGCTCTTGAACAATATAAATGAATTTGTTGTAGATTCTGTAACTATGGAGTTTGAGGGGTTAGACTAGTGCCAAAATTTGGGGTTGACGAAATCTATCACCAACAAATCCACCACCACCACACGAGTTGCTAGTTAAATCTGTGAATCCTGTTGTTGTCCCAAATCACAAGAACTTTGATTTTGGAAAGAAAAAATTGATAGGTGTCGAACTTGTGTAATAATAAAAATCTACTCGACAAAAATATAAATTTTGTATATAGCGGTGAGTAGGTTCGAATCCACAAAAACTGAAGATAATTTGTTTCTTCTAGAGTACAGAGAAAGGGAAATTTTTATAAAATTGGGGATAATTAAACAACTCGAACAAAAATAAATAAACAACCAATTAATAAAAGAATTCATGAAAGCAAGCAGGAATTAAATCGATGGTAGACAAACTCTAACCAAAGATATAACCTCTCAGACACAGTTCATTCATCCAATCATTGATGCAAGGTTAGTTCGTTCAATTCATTAACAGGTCAGTTATAGTCGTCAACAAGTTCTGACGACCAACTTTTTCTTAGTTTATTGATAATCAAGGTACGACCATTGATCACCTCTAATTAGAAAATAACCCTAAGTACGACCGTAGGGTTTAATTTTTCAATTGCATTAAAAAATAGAAAAATCTAACCCTAATGAATAACACGCTAAGAAGGTTATTTAAATTAGATTTCATGTTCTCCTAACGTATGTAAACGTTAGTTACCACTAATATTAATCAACTAAACAATTACAGATCTAGTTAATTAGTTTTGCAATAAATTATTAGATCATTTTGAATATCGAGTCCTTGACATTCAATTAACGGACTAATTTTGAGAAATTAAAATAGAGAATATACAAATATCAATAAATTGAAAGAAGAAATTGAGATCAGTCTGATCTCACATATGTTTAGAACTGCGTCGTTGAGTTGATCTTTGACTAGATTAGAAACTTAACCACATCTCATAGAGAAATTTCCACACGAATAAGTTGAATTCATTGACATCAATCTTTTCCCCTGAAACGATTTCATATTTGTTCGAATGAAAAAGTAAGGAAACGAAGAAGATGGCTTGCTTCTGTCTTGTGGCCAACTAGTCTCCTCCCTATGAAAACCTACGTGACTAGTCTATCTATAGTCAGTTTCCTAACCGAATAAGAAATAAAAGTAAGGCAACCACCGATGTTGCCTTCTTCTTGTTCATGTTTCCTAATACTAGTAAACTTGTCAACAAAAGGAAAAAAATTGGTCCAGCATAACCTCGAATCGGATTTCTCAATTTTTTTTGGAAGTTTCCCACGTACTCACAATCCCAAAAATCTGGACTTAACAGCATGACTTCAAAAAAATACCCTTTCTAGCAATTTTCCACTCCACCTCCTATAATTAGGTCTAAATATCAAATATAAGTAGAATCCGACAATTAAAATAATATTTGGCAAGGATAAAAGGAAAATTAACCATAAATTTAATAACAAATTACACCCTATCAATTCCCTTCACACCTAAATCATGTTTGTCCTTGACAATTCAGCAATTTAACCCAATAATGGCTGTCACTCCAATTATCTATTGCCAAAGTACCGTTAAAACACATATCAAGTATCAATGGTAAAAGTCCAAGAAACATCCCTACAGTTAGCTCCTAAGACCACAGACTCCTCCAACTTATGGCTGACTAATCTAAGAAGACAGAATATCTGACCAACATTCATCAGCAAACGGTTTGATTATTAATCAAAATCTCTATATTAAACCCATAGATCGGTAGGCTGACATAATTGATTACACACATTTGTTTTTCTTCTTTTTTTCTCCCATTTATATATTTTTATATATATATATAATTTTTTTTCGTGGCTGCGTCTTTAGCCATTAAAATCTTTTGATGAGAACTCCGATATCTATCAAATGAAGAAATCTGGTTACTCATCTCTTATCGCTATAAAATCACATACTCATGGACATCACTATTTTTTGACACGAATGTCAACACTTTTGATGAAAACCTTCGGTTATTGGGTAGTGATAACCAACGGGATAGAGCACACCTTATTCACAAACAATCAACAATATAGCACTAAAGATTGCACAAAATAACACAAGCCCACTTCATTTCCTCATACATGAAGAATTGAGATTAAAAATTGAACAAATTCACAAGAAAAATGCCAAGCAAATATTCACAATACCTAAAAGAGTTAACTAGAAGTCGTAAAAGTCACTAGATTTCAGGTAGTCATCAAAGAGATATCCTCAAATTTAACCATATTACACTTGATACACTCTTATCAATAAGAGTTGGCAATAGAAAAATTGGAGTCAACTAACCGTTGTTAGTCCCATATAATCACAATAATGCTCACAAATAACAAAAAAAAACTTAAAACATCAAAAGGAGCAGTACCAGCTGTATTACAGCTTCCTCCCCCACACCTAAACTAGACATTGTCCTTAATGAAAGCAATAAAACAAATACAAGAGATGGAACAACGAAACTTCCCTGAACAACGTAGAGGAAGGTCGCGGGCAACTAAGGAATAGGTGGAAAGGGCGGCGTAAAGCCCATATGGTAGAAGTAGCCTGCTAAATTCTAGGATATTTGGGCCACTTGACTCGCAATATTAGTCACCCGTTCATTCATATAGTAGACCTGTGCTGGGAGATGTCGCCACTCAGCATCAGAAGACGATGGCGGAGGAGGTGCAGAAATAGGCGGTCCAGCCTCGTCATTGACAACTTCAAAAAAAGATGAGCGACCGTGCGCATGGAAGGACAACGAACTGGTGCACGAATGGATCTCAGATGTGTAAATCGAAATATGCCATCCACTTTCCCTACAATTCCCTTTTTTCAAGACAAATCACATCTAAAAGGTCCATGTCACAAGTGTCAATGTCCCCGACCATCGCGGTGGTCGAACAGCGGCAGTTGGAGCGGTGGTGGTGAGGGTTTCAGTTGCATGGTGAGCAAGTGGCGGCACGACAGAGGCGTGTACGACGGTTGCGAATGGCGGGGGTACGACAGCGGGAGAAAGAAAGGGATCAGGGGGGAGAAAGAAAGAAAAGGGAGAAAAGAGAGAAAGAGGAAAGAAAGAAAGAAAGAAAAAGAAGAAAAAGGAAAAAAGAAATTTTTTTTTTGATTTTTTTGGCCCTTCTTTTATGGAACAAGACGTAGTCACGTTTTGTGGGTCAAGAGTCTTCTGATGTTGAAGTTAGTCAATTCCTCATTAGCACGTCCCCTCAAGGCGCGAACACGTCTTGTTGTCTAGTCATCGGCTAAAAATTAAAAAACTGGAATGTGAGCTTTTTGTCAACAAGACGTTAGCACATCATGTTAGTCAAGAGTCTTCTGACCATGGAATTGATTAATTCCACGTTAGCATGTGCCCTCAAGATGTGGGCACGTTTTGTAACCTGGTCCTCTAGAATTGCTGAAATTGAAACGTGAGTTTTCCCATCAACCAAGTGTGGGCACGTCATGTTAGTGAAAAAGCTTCTGATAGTGGAGTGGAGTATGTATGCATTACCACGTGCCCTCAAGGCGCAGGTACATCTAGTTGGAAGAAAATCTTCTAATCAAGAAACATAAAAAAAATAAAGATTAAACACACCGAATTCAAAAAATTAAGATAAATAAAATGCAACTAATAATAAAAATGAACTAAAAACTGAATTGGATTGCCACTCAATAAGCGCCTTTCTTTAACGTCTTTGGTTAGACATTGCCAATTGCCCTTAGTTCTCATAAGTTGGGTTTTCAAGTTACATCATCTCCACTTTTTCAACTAGAAACCCTTCATAATAAAGTTTGAAACAGTGTCCATTGACAACAAACTTTTTCTCGGTCTTTAAACTCTATATTTCTACTGCACCATAATGAAAAATGTTAGTAACTATAAAAGGACCTATCCAATGAGAGCGCAATTTATCAGAAAAAAGTCGAAATCTAGAATGATAAAAAAGAACTTTCTGCCCGACTAAAAACATTTTCCTAGAAATTTGCTTGTCATGAAAGACTTTGTTCCTCTCCTTATAGATCATGGCACTCTCGTAAGTTTCATTGCGGATTTTATCCAACTCTTGTAACTGTAATTTCCTATGAACTCCTGCTTCATCATAATCCATATTACATTGTTTTACTGCTCAGAATGCCTTATACTCGAATTCTACCAAAAGATGGCACGATTTTCCAAACATCAATCTATAGAGAGACATCTGTATAAAAGTCTTATATGCAATTCGATAGGCCCACAGTGTATTCTCTAACCTTAATATCCAATCTTTTCTATCGGGATGAATCATTTTTTCTAGAATGGATTTGATCTCCTTATTCGATAGTTCAGCCTGGCCATTTATTTGTGGATGATAAGACATTGACACCTTATGAAGGATACTATACTTGCGAAACAATACCGCGATCGTCTTGTTACAAAAATGAGTTTCTCTATCGCTCACCATAACTCTTACCACTCCAAAACGAACAAAAATATGGGATCTTATAAAATAAATCACTTTTGTATCATTAGTACGGGTGGCATTTGTTTCCACCCATTTGGAGACATAGTCCACAACCAATCAAATATAAAGAAAACCAAATGAAGTAAGGAAGGCATCCATAAAGTCGATGTCTCAAATATCAAAAATTTCAACAAAGAACATAGGTGTCTGTGGCATCTAATCTCTATGAAAATTATTACCTACTCGTTGGCACCTATCACATGGCTTATAGAATACATAAACATTTTTGAATAGGGACGGCCAAAAGAACCTACTTTCTAGCATCTTATGAGCAGTTCTCTTCGCTCCAAAATGATCTCCATATGCGAAAGAATGAAAGATTGTTAATATTGAATAAAATTCATTTTCACAAACGCATCTTCACATTACTTGGTCGACACAATGTTTTTATACGTAAGGATTGTCCTATACATAGTGTCTGGCATCACTCTTCAACTTATTCCTCTGGACCTTCATCCAACCTACAGGTATTTGATTAGATATTAAGTAATTTACAATATCCGCATACTGAGTAGGTGAATTGATAAACAATATTTGCTCTTTCGGAAAAGATTCACACAGTGGTAGTTCCTCTTCAACCACAGGTATGCGATTCAAGTGGTCGGCTACCAAATTTTCTGCTCCTCTTTTGACTCTAATCTTCAGGTCAAACTCCTGTAGAAATAGTATCCACCTGATTAATCTTGGCTTGATCTCATTCTTTGTCAACAAGAACCGCAAAGCTGCATGATCAGAATAAACAATTACTTTCGCTCCTAATAAGTAAGATCTAAATTTTTCTAAATAAAAAATAACAGTGAGAAGCTCTTTTCTATAGTCGAGTAGTTGAGTTGAACTCCATTCAAAACTCTTGAAGTATAATAGATTGTATGGGCAACCTTCCCTACGTTCTGACCCAACACTACTCCCACGACATAATCACTAGCATCACACATGATCTCGAGGGAGAGACTCCAATTTGGTGATTCAATTATAGGTAATGAAGTCAGGAGCACCTTCAACTTATCGAATTCCTTCTTACATTTCTCATTGAATTCAAACCCCACGCCCTTTTACAGAAGTTTAAACAAGGGTGCCCCAAATTTTGAAAAATTCTTAATAAATCTTCAATAGAAACCTGCATGTCCAAGAAAAGAACGTACTTCATGCATAGAAGCACAGTAAAGTAAAGCAGATACAACATTTATCTTAACTTTATCAATTTCAATGCCCTTAGATGACACGACATGATCTAGAACTATCTTATACTCAACCATAAAATGACATTTTTTCAATTAAACACTAGGTTAGTTTCAATACACCTTTTTAAAATTAATGTCAAGTTATATAAGCAGTCATCAAAATTATCACCATAGATACTGAAGTCATCCATGAATATTTCAATTATTTTGTTCACATATTTCGAAAAAATATTCACCATACATGTCGGTAAGGTAGTGGGGGTATTACACAATCCAAAAGGCATCATTCTATAAGTGAAAGTACTGAAAGGGCATGTAAAAGTTGTCTTCTCCTGATCCTCAGATGCTATGGCAATTTGAAAGTAACCTGAAAAATCATCTAAGAAACAGTAGTAAATTCGACATGCCAATCTCTCAATCATTTGATCAATGAAGAGAATGAAAAAGTGATACTTTTTTGTTACAACATTTAATTTACGGTAATTAATACACTGGCGCTATTCAGTGGGCTTTTGGACGGGTACTGACTCCCCATCATTGTTGGCTTCTACAGTCATACCAGCCTTTTTGTGTACCACTTGAATGGGCTATTAGAGATGGCAAAAATGATCCCCACATTTAAGAGTTTGAGTATCTCTTTCTTCACCACTTTTATCATCAGGAGATTCAATCTCCTTTGTGGTTGCCTTACCGGTTTCACAACCTCCTCAAGTCTAATTGGATGCATGCACAAGGATGGGTTTATTCCTTTAATGTCGACTATAGTCCATCCTAAAGTCTCTTTATGATCTCTTAAAATTTGAATTAGTTTATCTTCTTTCTTAAGGGATAACTTTGTCGAGATGATTACAAAAGTCTCTTTCTCACCCAAATACGCGTATTTCAAATGGTTAAGTAGAGATTTTAACTCCACAATGGGTGTCTGTACAATGAAAGGTGACAATTTTTGATGAGTTTCAAGTACAAAAATAGGAGCAAATCCATACTTGAATGAGGTAGATGCCAGTGACTACAATACTCCAGTCATATATTTCAAGTCTATATCCCATTTCACATTGCAAGTCGATTCCAATTCGAGATGCTTAGTTAGGACTACTTCCAACTCATCCCTGTCATCCAATTCAAACACTTTCTGCACTAAAGGATCAATCATACTCACAGCAAATATAGAGTTAGTCTCATAAGGGTATTTCATGGAGTCAAAAATATTAAAGTGAACTACCTCCCTATCAAATTCCATTGTCAGGGTACCTTCGTTAACATCAATTCTAGTATGGGCTGTACTTAAAAAAGGTCTTCCTAACAAAATAGGTGCGGGATTAGAGGAGTGTTCATCACCTATATCAAGAATATAGAAATCTGCAGAAAATACTAATTCGTTAACCTACACTAAAATATCTTCTATCAACCTATCATGATATGCATTCGAGCGATCCGCTAATTGAATGATGATATCTGTTTCTTTTAATGGGTCAAGATTTAATGAAGCATATATGGCTTTTGGCATCACATTTATAAAAATTCCTAAGTCTAACATAGCACTCCTGATTTTAGTACTTCCTATTTTGCATGGAATGAAGAACATACCTGGATCCCCACATTTCGGTGGGAGATTTCTTTGCAATACCGCAGACACATTCTCCCTCACAACTATCTTTTCATCTCCCTTCAGTTTCTTCCTATTTACATATAGATCGTTCAAAAATTTGGCATATCTAAGCATTTGCTTGATTGCGTCTAACAATGGAATGTTTATTTCCACCTTCCTGAATATATCTAGGATCCCCCTCTCTTTCTCCTGCTTCTTTGGTTTCGCCAACCTGTTAGGAAAATGTGGTGGATTAGTCACAATTTTAACAGGAGAATCAAAGGTTATTTGAGGAATTGCATTGCTCCCTCCTTCATCTTTCAACTCTTTCTCAATTTGATCTTGACTCTTATCCTTAGGAATTGTAGGCCCTTTAATTTCCTTCCCACTTCTGAGGATCATGACACTCACGTTCTTTGGGTTAATTTCGGGTTGAAATAGAAGTCTTCCTTTCTTTTGAGACTCCAAGCGATGTAATGTAAAGGCCATCTAGCTCAACTAATTTTAAATATTTCTTATGCTCATGTTTGTCTTTTGTTGATATTGAATGGCATTCTGCTGGAGTTGCATGGTGTTAGATACCAGCGTCTTAACCATATCCTCAAGAGACATGTCAGCATTTGATGAATGAGGCTAAGGTTTCGACGGTACTGCAGTTGAAAACCTTGCTGCCTATTAAGAAAAGAATTTTGGTGCTTGTTGCCTCTATAACTGAAATTCGGATGGTCTCTTCAACCCAGATTATACGTGTTGAAGTAAGGATTATACTGCCTACGACACGCGGGCACGTTGCCACTCATGCTCACTTGTTCTAACCCTTCAGCATGTAGTACTGGACACCCATCTGTGGGATGACTCATGTCCTTACATGTACTGCATGCTTTAGTTTGCCGCAAATTTTCTACAGCCATTTATCGAACCATAAATGTCAATTTGGACAGTTGTTCCTAAAGCGTTGTAATATTCACTTCGTTCACACATCTAGTTAGCACATCCTCTCTTGTACTAAACTGCTGAGAATTTTAGCTATTCCTTCGATCAACTCCCAAGATTCTTGAGGGATTTCATTTACCAGAGCATCTTCACTTGCAGCGTCAATGATACTTCTGTCTTTGTAAAGAAGACCCTCATAAAAATACTGAATGAGAAGTTGTTCGCTTATTTGATGTTGAGGATAGCTAGTCCACAACTTCTTGAAACTCTTCTAGTATTCATAGAGAGATTCTCCGAAGTTTTGCTTGATACCACAAATTTCTTTTCGAAGACTTGCAGTTCTAGAAGCAGGGAAGTATTTGTCAAGAAAATTCTTCTTCATATGTGTCCATGTTGGAATACTTCCCGCAGGTAGATAGTACAACCAATCCTTAGCAGCCCTTTTAGTGAGAAAAGGAAAGCTCATATTTCAATCTGTTCCTCAATCGCACCAGGTGGTTTCATACTCGAATATATCACGTTGAACTCCTAAAGATGTTTGTGAGGCTCTTCACTTGACAAATCATGAAAATTAGGAAGAAGGTGAATTAAACATGATTTCAACTCGAATGTAACATTTTCAGCAAAATCAGGAAAGGTTATGCATAAAGGTTGCTGATTAATATCAGGAGCAGTTAACTCTCTCAAGGTTCTCCCGTTATTTACCATGATGATTTCTTCCTGCTCAAAATCACTTGAGTAGTCACTCGAAAAATCTCCCAACTCGGTTGTCAAATTGAGTCCTGGGGATACAGTAGACGTCTGTCTCTCCTTACATTTCTTGGTCTCTTTCCTTAAGTTACATGTTTTTTTCTCGATTTCGGGATCGTAAAGCAATTCCCCTGTACGAGAAGAGCGAGGCATAAACTAGCAAAAATATCCGGAAACAAAATAAAATAAAATAAACTTAGAAAGAAACAAATAAACGAGCAAAAATATCCGGAAACAAAATAAAATAAAATAAACTTAGAAAGAAACAAATAAACCAATGCCAGTTCCCGGCAACGGTGTCAAAAATTGACAGATGTTGAGGCTGTGCAATAATACAAACCTACTTAACAAAAATATAAATTTTGTATACAGCGGTGACTAGGTTCGAATCCACAGGGACTGAGAATAATTATTTCTTTTAGAATACAGAGAAAGGGAAATTTTTATAAAATCGGGGATAATTAAACAACTCAAACAAAAATAAATAAACAACCAGTTAATAAAACAATTCACGAAAGTAAGTAAGAATTAGATCCATGGTAGACAAACTCTAACCAAAGATATAATCTCTCAGACATAGTTCATTTATCCGATCATTGATGCAATGTTAATTCGCTCAATTCATTAACAGGTCAGTTATAGTCGTCAACAAGTTCTGACGACTAACTTTTTCTTAGTTTATTGATAATCAAGATACGGCCATTGATCACCCTTAAGCAGAAAATAACCCTAAATACAACCGTAGGATTTAATTTTTCAATTGTATTAAGAATTAGAAAAGTCTAACTCTAATCAATAACACGCTAAGAGGATTATTTAAATTAGATTTCACGTTCTCCTAACGTGTGTAAATGCTAGTTACCACTAATATTAATCGACTAAACAATTACGGATTTAGTTGATGAATTTGACAATAGATTATTAGGTCACTTTGAATATTGGGCCCTTGACATTCAGTTAACGGAATAATCTTGAGAAATTAAAATAGATAATGCACAAATATCAATAAATTGAAGGAACAAGTTGAGATTAGTTCGATCTTACAAATGTTCAAGACTGCGTTCTTGAGTTGATCTTTGACTAGATTAGAAACTTAACCACGTCTCATAGAGAAATTTCCACGTGAATAAGTTGAATTCATTGACATCAATCTTTTCCCCCGAAACAATGTGATATTTGTTCAAATGAAAAAGTAAGGGAAGAAGACAGCTTGCTTTTGTCTTGTGGCCAACCAACCTCCTCCCTATGAAAACCTAAATGACTAGTCTATATATTAGTCAGTTTCCTAGCCGAATAAGAAATAAAAATAAGGCAACCACCAATATTGCCTTCTTCTTGTTCCCGTTTTCTAATACTAGTAAACTACTAGTCAACAAAAGGGAAAGAATTGGTCCAGTATAACTTGAAATCGGATTTGTCAATTTTTTGTTGGAAGCTTCCCACGTGCACACAATCCCAAGAATCTGGACTTGACAGCATGACTTCAAGAAAATTGCCCATTTTAGCATTTTTTCACTCCACCTCCTATAATTAGATCCAAATACCAAATATAAATAGAATCCGATAATTAAAACAATATTTGGCAAGTATGAAGGGGAAATTAACCATAAATTGAATAACAAATTACACCCTATTAGAAATTATATTTGACAAATTTTCTCTAGCTAAAGAATATTTTCCTATGAAGACCAAGAAAGTTGAGTTCCTTATCAACTGGAGAAAAATTATAAGATTTGTTTTGACAATGTTAGATAGTGAAATTATGAGATTTGAGACCTTTCCAGGATCGCATGTGATTTCTTATATTCATAGTTGGGTGTAAAGGTTCCATCACAAGCATCAATCCTACAAAATTAATGGTTATGTCTTCTTGTGGTTCGTGCATCAAACTCGAAGAGTTTGATATCTCAGGTTTATGAACCGTCATCTATATCCATTATTCTGTCTAAGAACTCATTTAGGATTCTAAATTAGCATCTTTTCCTAGCAGATAGATGTAATTTTAGTAGTTTTCTAATTATTTTATTTCCTTTTCTAATTAGATGTTTTAGGAGTTTATTTTTTCTTAGGTTAAAATACAGAAAACCCCCTGTGGTTAAGGAAATTGACATGAAATCCCCTCATTGTTTAGAAACACCCGTTTAACCCCCCTGTGCTTTGAACTTCTTTGGATTTTACCTGCAAACCGGTTGGGAAGTTAGCGAGTGATATTGACACGACCTAATGATCACTTGTGACTGGAAGAGACTCATTTATGGAATAAGATACTAGTTTTCATTCCAATTTTGCCTTTAGTAGTTTTCATTCCAATTTTGCCCTCCATATCTCTTACAAATGAAACCCATTATAGTTGTAGTTCTGCAAATGAAAAAAAAATGGATAGAGAAATGCAAAACTACGACAAAGAAGTGTAAGAGTGCAGAGCAGTTTTGGAGGGGAAAAAAAGCTTTATTCAAGGGAGAAGCCAAAAATGTTAAACTCCCAAAACTTTGACTATGGATCGAGGGACCTAAGGTACCAAAACCGGTGATGTTTCTGCAAGAATAAAGCAAAGATTAAAGTAGTAAAATCTGAAAAACCATTAAAAGGTATGTTGTATTTTGTATGTGAAACTGATGCTTGTTCATTTTGGGCATGGTGCAACCCAATTAGTAGAGAGAGAGGCACTAATGAATCATCCTGCCAAAGTCCATACGTGGAAGGGGTTTCACCAATTGGACCTACAACAGTGGAAAGATTTTTCATGTCTGGGCATGGGATGGAAAGTAATAACTATAATATCATTATGGAATTACAGTTGAAGATTTACAATATCAAAACAATGATGGGACTGATGAAGATGATGATGATGGTGTCTGTAGTTGTGTCTCTTTTGTCACTGGTTATTATATGTATGAGATGAATTTTGGAAAAAAATTGTAATGTAAAAATAGTGTAATAGAATCTGGAGTTGGGACAAATTATAGTGTAAAAAATTTGTAGAAAACGAGGGAGTTGGGCATAATAGTAAATTTTGTCATGCCCAATATGTTGTCACATCCTGGTTTCAATTACATGTAATGAATTACACATTCATGTTTCAATAAAGAAGAACGAATGAAGCTGCTTTTGTTGTAGGACATTGAAAAAATACATGACAAAAAAACTAAAAGACCGGAGATTTCAATGCAATGAACTTGTCAGATTAAGTCATCTTTAGCAAAGATATGACCTGCAATACTGCCATCCATAAACACAAAAACACAGCATATTGCCAGAACCATGCCATAATGGTATCCTACCATAACATGACCAAAAATTTTAGTTTTCTAATTTCAATAAATATTACAATCCAATCCCAAAAAAGTTCACCAACAATACTGCCACAAATGACACAACAAGGCAGTATATTGCTACATCCATACTATAGTGGTATCAGTTAACCAAAACATAGCAAAAAAATCTGAGTTTTCTACTTGACATAACCAGTATATTTAACCAACAAAAGCGAGATAACTGCAGTTCATTTTCTTGGTCTTTTGGAGCCATAATGTCACAGCCTTGAAATCCTTGCAACTGATTGCTTTCTCTTTGAGGATCTACTTTGCTGGCTTTCTTGGTTGGTACCACTTATAGGCTGACTTGGTTCCTGCATATAAGTCCTCATAGTTAGTATGTAAGAAGATCGCAGCACCCAAAAATAGACAATTAAGAACTAATACCAGTGAAAGAGTAGTAGCAATAGTACTTGAGACACTAACTTGAGCTACAGAAGCTACGGATGTTGTATTTAAAATTGTTGGATCAACTTTAGGTGCTTATAGTTCAAATCGAAATGAATGAGTATATAAGTAGCAACAAAACAAACTAAAGCATAGTTTTGGTTCTGAAATGTTACATTACTTTTGTAAAGTTAGGACTTAGGGTGAATTGCTGATTTGCAGGTTCTTATGTTATGTCCAAATTTCAAACATCTCTAACAGTAAACTACAAGACCTTTCTTGCTTGCTTTCTGCTAATTTGTAGGCTCTTATGGACCCTTCTTCCTCTACTTTTTTGGCCTACCAGGCTATTTTTTCACCAATGGTGAGTTCAAATATTGCATTTTGCCATCCACCCAAAACTACTTCAAAGGACCAGGACGAATTGTGAAGTTGTAGGCTCTTAAATATACTTCCCTATGGTAACAAACATCAACATATTGCTCGAATTCCAACTTTCTGTGCTGAATCCAGGCAACCGCATGCACGCATGGAATGCCACTAAGCTAAAAATGACCACATGTACATGTTTTCATCTCCAAATTGATAACATTTGTTCTTTCATAGCCATCAACTTCCAAATTCCCATTTTCTCCAATAAATTGCAACACAATTTCTTGCCTTTATCTTCAGTTTCTTTAACTTCTCATGAATGTTTGGACATAAAATACCACCATGTTTCAGCATGCCCTCTCATTTGGTTACCAACATTTGCATTAATCTTCTCTGAATCTACTCCAGCATTGTTATTATTGGCTCACCTCTAGCTTTTAATATGTAATTATTCCATGAATCACTCATGTTGTTAATGCATGTGTCACTCCTACAAGTTGTACTAAAGTGGGCTCTGGACCTAGTTTTGGAGGCAAGCGTTTGAACCATCCCGCAGCTGTTAGCTGGTCACCTTCCTGAGGGTCAGCCCTTTCAAGATTTGCTAGGGCATTTTCATACTCTGGCATGCCTGCTGCTACAACAACTTCCCAAAACATGTCTCTAAGGTTTTGATTCTTGAATCTTTGTTTGAAGTTCTTGAACATATGTTTCAAACAAAATCCATGCTCTGATTCAGGGAACAATTCCTCAATTGCATGGACAAGACCCTTTTGCCTATCCGAAATGAAACCACTCCTTTGTTTCCTCTTCCAATTTGGGTGATTAATTGATGCAAAAACCAACTCCAACTGTTATAGTTCTCTACCTCAACAATAACAAAGAAAATAGGAAACATATTTTTATTGGCATCCCTACCCAAGATTATAAGCAGTTGACCTCCAAAGGAACTCTTCAGGAAACAGCCATCTAGTCCTATTACAGGTCTGCATCCTTCTAGGAAACCATTTTTCAAAACACCTAATCCATAATATATCCACTAAAATGTAGCCCTTTCCTCAACCCTTCACCTATCAATTTGCAATGAAATTGACTATCAGGATTGGATTTTTTACAGTAGCTACATAATCCCAAGGTCTATAGTATTGCTCCATGTTATCTTCTCTAAGTGCCTCTAATGCTTTTTTCTTTGTTTTGGCAGTTTTTTTCTGACTAATGTCTAACATAAACAATCTTCTTGTCTCATTCACTATGCCAAGAATACTGCACCCAGGATCATCCCTCACTTTCGCTTAAAATTTATTACTTAGATATGTTGAAGTGGCATGTCTATTGCTGTAATCCCTGCCACAATGGTGCTCTCCCTTAAGAGTTTTGATCATAAATGTCTTTTTTTCTCTGGATTCTGCTTGCATGAATTCTCCAACTGCACCCCTTTGTACATTTAGCTGTGATTCGAGAGCCTTCATTTCTAATGTATTTATGCTCATATCCCTCCCTAATTTCCCATTCCACCAAACTCTCTCTAAATTTATAGAAGCTAGTAAATTTATGGCCAACCTTTAGTTCAAAGTGCTCTTTCCTAAACTCTTCCTTCGCATTGAAGTAACTGTAACCAGGGATGCTTTCATCATCAGATCCTATTCCTTTGTCAAACAGGTTTTCATCATCCTCTACTAGCTCATTCCAGTCCTCTTCTTGCTCATTGGCATGACAGCTATCATTCAGACTTGATGTTGGCTGACTCCCCACTTCATGGGTCCGGTTCTTTGCTTGCTTTCTTGATTTCAATTGCTTATCTTATTGTTGATGCTTTGAATCAGTTTGTTTTTTTGGATTGGGCCTGCTGTTGATCTAAATCAGCTTGTTTTCTAGCTTTTGCTTGCTGATTTTCTTGTTGCTGCTCTGAACCAACTCCAATAGAATTTGTAGATCCTAGATTTATAGATGCCTATGTTGATCCTTGACCATTTAAACCTACAAATATTTCATCATTTTCAGGCCGTTCTAGTGCTTCTCTTAACCAGTCAAGAAGATCTGCATAATCTGGTATGACATCATCTTCTTCTCCGCCTTCATGAACTATTTTTTCTCCCCTAAAATTAGTTGTTTCTACTATTGGATCTCTCTCAACTATTGTTTCTTCTGCTGAATTCCTTATAGGAGATTGTTGGACCTCTAAGGATGTATCAACTTTTTCGTTCTCTTTAAACAACTGTCTGATTGACTTTCTTGTACTTAACTTTAATCTTTGTTGCTTAGCTTTTTTATCATTTGTTGTCTTCTTTCTATTGGACTTGTTAGCTGAATCATGTATCTTCTCTCTATGTGGTCCCACAAAAGCTAGATCCGACTCCATTTGTGATGACCCTTCTTCATAGATGCCCTTTCCTCTAGATTTAATGTGTGGAATGTCATTATTGTCCTTATTCCCAATTACTAAAGGGTCAATGTTATCACTACCTTTAACAGCTAAGGATGAACTAATCTTAGCATGCTAATATCGTGATATGGAAGTGCAAGTAGGCCATCACCAGTCACTCTCTTGTACAGTAATTTTTTATCCGAAGAACAACTTCAATGGGATCAAGCCCTGTCTAAGCATATATGTGCATTTCTGGAAGCCCCTCATAACATGTTGTTAATAACTCGATGTCGACATCATCCTTAATGCAAACAACACCAACATCAAGGTCATGAAAAAGGATAGAGTACTAGAAATTCATATTTGTTATGCTGTGCTCAATTGTGTCATACATTTTTTGAACTCAAATGAAGATAATTCATCAGGGTCCCATCCACAAAATAGCCTCACGTGTTCGCCAGTGTATCTAATTCTCAGTTTCCATTTGAAATATCCACGACAATGCATGTGTATGTCTATAGTCTTAAACAGATTATCTCCCATTCTTATGCAGATAAACCAAAGTAACAGAGATTAATTTACTAATTTGATTTTCAGATGTATCGAAAAGGACAGGCAATATTTCATACACTTTTGGTTTAAAAAAAATATAATCAACATTAATACACTTATCTAGAAGGATAAAAAACATAATCAATACCAGTATGGACCACAATAGTCCTGATTACTTCAAAAAGACCCATACTTTTTGCATATTTAGCAATTTTTTTTAAAAACAATTTCCACAAAGATTGTTGGAAAAACTTCTGACTAAGCCAAAACTGATACTTCTTTTACCAAGTTTCAAAATATCCCCAACAATTTACTACCAAAACACCTGCCATCAAACAAATCAACTCCTCTGAAATTTAGGGTTCAGATATGAGATTACCTAGTTAATAGCTATGCTCGATGCATTGCAACCCTAGATCAATCTACACAGAAACGCCAATCTATCTGCATAGAAACGCCTTCTTCTTGGCTGTAGGTTTAGAATTTCTCTCTCTACACATGAAGTACCGCTCAAGATTTACTAATTGCATCTATACCTTTTCAGATATTATAAATGAGGGTATTTTTGGTATTTTATATTATTACCGGCTTTCCAGCCGGTTAGCAGGTAAAATCCAAAGAAGTCCAAAGCATAGGGGAGTTAAGCGGGTGTTTCTAAACAATGAGGGGGTTTCGTGTTAATTTCCTTAACCACAGGGGGGTTTTCTATATTTTGCCCTTTTTCTTAATTAGTTTTCTAGTGTAATTATTTCCTATTCCTTATGTGATTCTAGTAGTGCTTATGTGTCTATAAATAAGTTTATTAGGGCTATTATAATTGTCCAATCTCTTTGACAAATAAATTAAATTAACTCTTTGAGCTGTTGGTTTTGCCATATCCCTAGGGATGCACCCTATGGTTTAGATTCTTGTTGAATCTTTTTTTTTTTTCTGGAGTTGATTGTGTATCATCCCTGATTTCTTTCATATGGAGGGTGTTTGTGTAACCCCTTCATCATATCACGCTTCCATACCACGTCAGAAAATAGCCTTCTTCAGTATGACTACCTTTAGGAATTCCTGCTCAAGTTCTTGCTAAATTAATTCCAAATGTATACATCTGTTTGAAAAAAAAGCCACCAAGAAAAATATACTTATTAGATTATTGGGTTTGTTTCAGAAATCTCTCCTAAGATTTCTCACAATTCACCTAGCACTCTCCTATTTTTAGAAATCTCACCTGTCAGTCTCCCTCTTGCCAACAATTTTCAGTTTCAATACGAAAGTTTTTAATAAAAATTTCAATTTTTGCTCAATATGAAATCAAATAGATCACGTACAAAGAAATTGGCCTATGTATAAAACACAACATTTATAATCAAGCATGGCATATCACATGCCTCAAGAAATATGCATAATTATGAGACCATTTTTACCATTTACTACACAGTTTTGGACTAGTATATAAGCAAGTTTTCATATTTGGTCATCATCTTCCCAACACTAGTCAAAATTAGTACAAATCAACATGATCAGACCTAGAATTATATAAGGAATAGGAAATAATTTGATAGGGAGGAACACCTCGAAAGAGTCCACCAAAGAGGCCAATATGTAAGTCAAGAACCTAACTCTGACCCAAAAGTTTAAGCTTTTAGATCTCGGGTCCTTACTTACATATTAACTGCTCTTTCTCTATCTCTCGGACTAATGTGGAATATAATTCTTTACTCATGAACCTAACAAATTAGACTAGGAAACTACTTAAGACAAAATTCCATAACATTTTCTTCCTCAATTTTTTTTAATCTTATTTTTTCCTCATTTTCTGCTAATGCTAATCTGAAGACAAAATCAAGTAAAACTTCCTTTAACCGAGAAACGTTTTTCAGCATTCATTTAAAAATACATATCCAATACGAAAGGAGATTTCTATTTCTCTTGGAAAATTGGTCAAAGTGGTGAGGTGAAACTGAGAGAATGTGAACTGCATCTGCTGGGGTTGATTTTCATAGTAATCAATGTCCAAGGCAAAAGATTAGAACATTGTGCCGATGCAGCCATGCATATGAGCTCATTCAAGCACTGGTATATTCTAACGGCTCCATGGTATCACTCTGGATAATATTGAATATATGACATAAAATTCGTGGATCAAGTAAAATGAATGAATTGTCAAGTTCTTGAAACTTTTTGCACTCATCTCTCTCCTGTGTTCATATTTCTTGGAGAATTATATTTTCAAGTTGTAATCAATTATTCCAGTTGATGTACCACTGATTTGATTATGTATGGCATATTGCTTCTCCTAACAAAATTTACTTTACATTCACCACCGGCAATTCTCTATCTGCATATTTCATTCTTCCATTTACTGAATAGAAATCTGTGATTGAATATGATTCACTGCCTCATGAACAGCTGATATACTACATAGATATCTTCCACATTCATGGAAACTAGAATGCAATCTAAAAGGACAATTATTACCCATTATTTAGTACTGGTATAGTATATTTTATCAGTCTAGCTTACAAACTCCAACCATGGAATTAATTTAGCTGCAATATTGTGAAGTTCCATCAGCAAGATGAAGAGTGCAGCCCTTTGGGGCTAAACAACAATTGCACCTTGGGGTCAGCTTTGTTCCCGAGTTACCGCAGGTCATGTACTCCACATCGAAGCAATATTGTAGGCAAGCCTCGACAACGTTGACTTCCACATTGGATCCTAGAAGAATCATTCCTGTTTTCCATAGACAAATCAATTATTCATGAATATCATCCTTGTAAAAGATGAAAAATGCTGGAACTTGTTTAGATGGGATGAATACATTTAATTCTTTTTATTTTTCAACATTGCCCTCACAGTTTAATTAACTCGTCTATAAAAGAATATAATTGCACATACCGCACAAAAGAATAGACATTACACCATTAATCCTGTTGATTGCCATGATTCCTTGTCTTCCAAAACCTTGCTTTAATTTGAAATTGCTTGGGCTTATGCCTAGGCATTTATAGGGACCGAAGAAGAGTAAAAAGTGAGAGTCGTGACTGAATAGCTATTAGGTGCAATTTTTTTCAAATGCCACATTTATTGACTAGACTAATTTTTTCTTCTTTGGCAACTGCACTCAATTTGTCGAAGTCATTGGATTGCATCCAATTTAAGATCTGACTGTTGATCATCATTTAGAGTGTTGGGTGCTAGAGTTAAAGAGGTGGGTAGCGGTCGTACGAAGCAGTCAGTGGGGACCTTGTTGCCGACTAATTTTGATGCATGCCTGTTAGAAGTGTCAAAATAGGAGGCTTGAGCGAATTTAGATGAATTATAATTGAATAATAAATATAATTGGATCAATTCATTTGTTTGTATTATCACATTCATTTAGTTTTGCATTAATTTGTACTATCACATTCATTCGGTTTTTGCTTTCATTTGTACTATCACAGTTCTAAACATTTTTCGGTTTTGCATTCATCCGTACTATCACTAATTTTGTTGAATTTATAAAAAAAAATATGAAATAAGTACAATAACCAAAAATCTACAAGACAATTTCACTTACCAGTCCAGACTGTAAATTATGTCTTAAAATTCGAAGTCCACCAGAAGGCTAAGTGCAATAAATGCTAATCTAATAGCTTATCCATGCAGAAATATTTGACTTCCTGTATCTTGTTAGCATCGAAATGAATAGAGTAAAACAAGTCGAGATTCTAATGATGGAAAAACTTGCAATGTATTCAATGTATTCTTTAGGACTAGAAATTTCGTTCACAAGAGAGGCCAACTTTATCATGAGGATATATCATGACGTAGGATTGCTATTTAAGCACTTTGATCCCGTTTGGATTGCTATTTTGTGAATTTTTTTTTAAAAATGTATTATAACGATTTGATATATGTGAGAAAAAAAGTAATTGAAAGATATGTTCACAAAAACATATAAATTTTTTTGGTGGAAAATGCTTTCCGAACCTAGTGTTTGTATAAGTCCTTAAGATTTTAAAGTTGGATGCATCCTTTCAAATATTCTAAGGTCTAAGATTTTTTTTTTTTTTTTGAGAAAATAAGGGCTAAGATTAAGATTGAGTCAAGGCAACTTTTGTCAAATCTTACATTAATGATGACCTCCACGTAAAAAATCTTGACATGATAACTCTTGAATGCCTTGACAGGTTTGAATTCATGATTTTGAATTATTGGACTCAAAAGTCTTATTTGGAGTTAAATGTACTTTTCCTAAAGTCACAAGGGGATTTTCTTAATTTCTATTTTATTCTCTTTACAAAGAAACTGAGGAATCTAACGGGCCTATTGCTGAATTATTGTGCTTTTCACTTCTAGGTAGGCAAATGAAGTTCTTCAGGTACAGTTTTGAATTTGAAGGGAAAGCTATGGCTCCACATACACAGAAAAAAAAGTGGTAATTTAGCACTCTAATAGTTGGACATTTTTGTTCTAATTTTGTTCTAAATGATTCATTTCTTCATTGAGGATAAGTTATTCTAGTGAAGAAGAAATTTCCTAAATCTGAACAGTTCTGTTGACACATTCAAGTAGTAAGAGTTATTAGGTTTGGGATTCCTTAGATCTATCTTATTAGATTTCACCTTGACATTTGGGTTTGAATCAGTTTATTAGTAGATCGGGAAGAAAATAAGCAGTGCAATTGTAAGCATACACAGATGATTTTGGAGCTATACGTGTTTTACTTTTGATGTCTTTAGAATTTTACAATGTAATATTCTATAGATTTTTTAGATTTGTAGTATCTAGTATTTATTCTTCAGATATGTTTGTATTTGTCTATGATTGATATAACTTTTGCCATGTATACAAATTTAATCAAATGATGATGTTTGTATTTGTCTATGATTGATATAACTTTTGCCATGTATACAAATTTAATCAAATGATGATGTTTGTATTTGTTTGTATGTATACAAATTTAATCAAATGATGATGTTTGTATTTGTTTGTATCTTTCCATTTATTGTCATCAAACAATCTGACCCAACAAATCCTTAGGAAGCTGCTTCCAGCTTCAAAAAATTATAAAATGCTCAAAAGTCAAATATGTAATTTCTCTTTTCATAACTGTTCATTAATTTTGTCATTCTGAAGTACGCAATATTCTGGTAAAGAAGAAAACAATCTTAAAAATGAGAAGGCAGAGCCGTTTTCTAAACTTCTTCCCTTCAATGATCTCATACAGATTTTGAATTGAAGACAAATATTTTGGCCTGAGCTATATTTGATGTTTCATTTAGATACTGCAGTTGGCAAGAGACAAAATGAACAGCGATTGTCAACAACTGTTTTAAGAGATTATGTGATGTGATAGGGATTGGAACAATTACTAGTTCGATGGATTTCAATTTATTAGAATCCTCCGTATTAGAATTAGATAGAAGATTCTCTATTTATTAAGCAATTATGAATTCCTCAAACATTTTAGGGAAAATGGCCAAATTCGTCCCTAAATTTTTTATTAATGTCGATTTAATCCCTAACTTTTGTTTTCAGTCAATTTGATCCCTAAACTTATATTATAGTTTCAATTAAGGATCTCTACGGCAGCGCCACCACGGAAAATAGATCAAACTCCACATTGACCAATTAAACAGGGGTATTTTAGGAACTTTTAGATATCTCTTCCCTCTATTATCAATTCCTATCGCCTACCAGCCACCTCTTCCTTCTACTCCTACCCTTCTTCTCCAACCTCTCCATTCCCTCCATCTATCATGTCCATCATCTTTGTTGCTGCCCGCTAACTAGTTCTTGAGCAGCCCAAAACACAATCCTTCTTACATTGAAGAAGAGGCTTCATTTTTCAAAAGAGATAGCAGTAAAAGCTTCTCTCTTTCTTGCTTCTACACAGCTATAGCCATGCCAAGTTCAAAGTAGGAATCAAAGGATTATCCCAAGCAACCATCAAAATGAATTTTGTTGTGGTGGATGATGAGTGTTAGGCGAAGCCATGAAATCCTTGTTAGTTTCTTGGGAAATTTTGGCCTTGCTGAACTTGTACACTGCAAAAATAGTATGGATACATTGAAATAAAGTTTTTTGTAGCTTTGGGTATAAGTGATACATCAAATCATGCATCCAGTAGTCCTCCAGTTTTACATATATCATGTTGTCTTGTAATTTGATTTTTGAATTTTGCCGGAATGTTCTTGCTAACTATGAACATGCCCTTTTTTTTCCATGGACAGAGGATAAAAATGAATTAAAAAAAAAGAATTTACTCTTCACTTTCCAGCCAGTCCACCATTTTTGGTATTGCTCCTATATTTGATTTTGATAATATAATGCTTACAAAACTCAAATTACTACTACTACTTGTATGTAGAGAATCACTGGATTAGATCCACCTTAATCAACCAAAATCATTACTAATGATTACCAAAAAACAACATGCTTCATCATGTCTAGATCTTCACTAGAACAGATCCGATACTTACCCAACATCTAGATTTGGGGCATCGTATGGTTTCGGCTTCACCCAATCCAAGGGAGTGTCTTTGCTTAGTTTTTGGAATATCTTGGCCCTCAAATCCCTCCCAAACTCTACCCTCTATCCATTATTGGCTCCTCTTCACACCCTTCTCTGTCCCAGAAGTCAAAGTATCGCATCTTGTTCCTGATCGATTCTTAATTGCAAAATTTATAGAGATGATTGACATAACAGAGAGAGGAGCAAAAAAGGTGGGAGACGAAGGGTTAGAGAAGGAGGAGGTAGGTGCAGGTGGTGGAGATTGATGGTGCAAGGAAGACATATCAAAAGTTCCTAAAATACCCCTGTTTAGTTGATAAATTAGGAGTTTAATCTATTTTTCTTGGTGACGCGGCTGTAAAGATCCTTAATTGAAACCATAATATAAGTTTAGGGATCAAATTAGCCGAAAACAAAAGTCAGGGATTAAATCGACATTAATAAAAAGTTTAGGGACGAATTTGGCCATTTTCCCAACATTTTACATATTAAAATTGTTCATGATGTGTTTGACAGTATGATTGGTATTGAAAACTTTTTATTAAATGTAACAATATTTTGATATTCGATTAAAATAATTTTAGAATTCGTTACAATATACACAAATGTTGCACATTTTAATTAATTTAATTTATCTCACATAGAATAAAAGGTTTCAAAATGAATTGATATATAAATGTGATGATCTAAGCACATAGTAACTAGGGGTGAGCAAACGGTACATATTCGATAATTTGGTTATATGAATTCGGTAAATTCAGTTATTAGACTTACAGATATCTAAACCGCTTTCAAATTCGAATTGGAGATATCCGAATTCATTCAATTCCGAATTTGAATTCGGAAACGGTAATGAATTCGGGTTAACTGAATTCATTTTAAAAAAAAATTTGCTAAATCCTTTAATTGCAGTTTCCTGCCTAATTAAAATAATAAGTATTATAGTTATACTAAATATAGTTATGTATGATACGTATACTTATTAATTATTATCTAATTCTAGTCATGTATAAAATAATAAGTATTATAGTTATGTTATGTATTGTTGTATATTTGTATTATTATAGTCATATAACAATTAACAAATATTAAAATAATATATTGTACATTATTATATAGCATTATTATCATAAGTACATGACAATACCATATACTAACTATTATTAATAGCATTTACCTATATAATATAATAATATATTAGTAGTATATACTAATACTAAACCAATTCTTTATAAACGAATTCGAAATCGGTTATTACCAAATTCCTAATCTCATTACCTATTTCATACCGTAATAGAATTCGGTGAATTCGGTAAATACCGCTTTTGTACCAAATTACCAAATATCCGATTTCAAATTACCAAATTGAATTTGAATTCGGTACGTAGCGAATTTGCTCACCCTAATAGTAACAACAAACTAATGATATGTTGAGAATATTTTCTGGTTTTCTGATAGTATGGAAATAGATGTGTAAGCAACTACATAGAGAATCAAAATGTAGATAAAAATAAATAACCAACTCGTCCAGCATGTTGTGATTGCATGATTTGGAAAAGCCATCTACCTTAAGGGCAAGGAAAAAAATAACCACATTTTCCTACCCAAAAGAAAAAAATCCTTTTTTTTGAAGACCATATTTTTCCAATAGTTTGGGTAATAGAGAAACCAGGAAATTAACTCAAACAAAAGCCTATACTAATTTGAACTGGATCCTCTGCACTCATTGAATCTTATTTTGTGGTTTTAATTTTTATTTTGAATACTTTGCACCGTAATGTTATCAAGGTATCACAAACCTCCCCCACAACTTATATTGTTAATGAAAGTAAAATAAATTAGGTGCCTTTAAAACTCTCCTTTTCAATATTTCTCTCTTTTTCAATATTTTTTAGGATTGATGCTAATTTTTAATATGAACTGAATAGGGATGGTGTCCTAGAATATCATATTCGTATATTCAAATTTTAACTACCCAATTGAAATACTAAAAATCCTTTACATAACACAAAATTCCTGTCAAAATTTTGGAAGAACAAACACCACCCAAAAATGTGAATGGGACTTGTTGAGTCAGCTTTCCACAAGTCACATCTCCCCTTAGGTGCCGTGGGATTGTAGACAGACTAACTTGATGCTGCACACATGCTTCATCTTAAGAAAATAAGGATTCTTTACTGGCATAAATTGACTATCGGCAAAAATAGACCATTTTCTCGTAACAAATTACGTGTTCAAATTTCGTTGTTAATGTAAAAATTGTATTGGTGAGTGATTTGTAAAAATTTATAAAAGCGACATATGATTTTAGAGGTATACCCTGACCCGTGCTAATGATCGAAACCGAACTCACACAAATAGTCTCTTACCCAAAAAATCCTTAAGAAACTATGCATTGGCTGCTCATGCTTCAAATCGAAAGTGGTGAAGTGGATGACTACATATGTAAACACTACATGTTATGCTTTTTCTGAATTAGTACAGCAATATACAAAAAAAAAGAAAAAAAATACTAGAGGATAAAAACTCTAGAGTTATTTCAGTCAAATTCTTAATTCACATGCTCATGTACTTTGACATGTACAAATATTTCCCCAATGAGTAACACACACTTTCAAGTACACACATCATCTCACACACAAAATCCGTCTCAAACACAATTACATAAATTCTTTAGTCCACACCTTCAAACATGGGTCTCTATACATCTCTGACTGACACACAGAACACAAATTTTTTCATCTCTCAACTACGCATACTTTCACACATAACAAATACTCTCTCTCCAACATAGACTAAAAGACTTATTAATATTAGAGAGTAATATTTAAGATTCTAATTTAGTCTAAAACAAAATAAAGCATTTCTATTAATTTATGCACTAATACACGTGGAATTAGATTATTTAAATTCAATACTTGAGTTTAATTGACTGTCAAAGAAGTGTGATTTTAAGTTTGTAGCAATTTAATATTAGCACTTAATTTTCAATCTCTTTTTTTAAATTTTGGTATAATCAAGCTCTGGCTCAGCTAAACAAATTTCTACATGCTGCAGTGCTTCCCTTTTTTGTGGTGCTACTCCACAAAAGTTCAGTCTTACTCTTCAATTTAGGCTTTACTGAAACGTGTTAAAACCAAAACATACAACTAGATAGTATTCTTCTCAAGGAAAGGAAAAAATAAAAGCCAAACAATTGAGTATTCCTATTCGACGTCAATGCTCATCCTAAGTACCTATTTCGTCATGTATTGAATAGGATCACATTCTTGTATAAATTATTCAACTTTCATTGAATAACATATTTTCAAAATTGGATGCACGCTTAAATATTTTTATATATGTAATAAAACAGTAGTAAACAGAACATGGATATGAAATAATTACATTGCTCAATGGCCCAATTTATTGCAAAATTCTTAGGGATCACAAGATTGCAGCACATTTCTAGAAGTTCTTGAGTCCATTTATTATCAAAGGCTTATCAGCTTGCAGTGCAGATCACAGTCCCATCAGCACGAAAAAGCTTGCAACCTGGTTTGGCCAAGCAACAGTTGCACACTGGGCCAAGTTTCTTGTAAGGTGCAGGTGGGCAAGTCATATAAGCTACTGCTGCGTAGCAGAAGAGCGGGCATAGTTTTGCACTCGCATGTTCCGGCTTCAGTCCAAGTAGAATTGTTGCTGTTTCAATTCAAATCACAAGTATTAATTTAAGTTGTTAATCCCCGTTATTGCAAGAGTTATTTTCCAGGTACAAAGGCCAGTTAATATGAGCATCTGCTTTCTCGCATGGTGGAATTATGTATCTTACTGATTATACTTACATATGAACTTTTGTACTACTTTTTATATGCAACTTCCAGTTCAACTGTGAAATGCATCATGCATGCCATGCTTTTGTGTTGAATTATAGCAAAATTAGAGGAAAGATTTAATGTCAAATGAAATTATGTACTTCACTTTAGCAGATGAAGTAGAAATTGATTTTGCAAACCGAAAAAGAAACCATATTATAGACAGCAAATAATTAATTGCGCCTTCATCTCAATCAACAAAATATATAACAAAGTATTAATCTCATGATAATCTCATGATATGATCATATGAATCGATAGTATATCATACACAAGATGATAGAACGTACCGCAAAGCAGGAGAGTGATTACTCCAACTTTTGTACCCGCCATGTCTTGGTGAATATGCAACAAAGGTGAGCAATGGTATTTATAGCATAGGGGGCCATAACCAACACTATATATAAACACATAAAAATAGTCAAGTCTTCTTCCGCATTAGAATAAGGTTTTGGAGTAGCTATGGATTGGTCAATTTGGTGCTACTAAAATTCAGCAAAACAACGTAGAACGTGATAAATAGCTGGAAGTGGGATTGCGTGCTACTTAAAAGGTTTTCATATTTTAATCAACGGCCTGTCTAACGAAGGGACTCGTTAAGATGTATTTCATGTATTATGTTTTTAAAAATATAAGATTAATTAAAAAAATATAAATGCAAGAAAATTAGTTAGAAAAAGTGTATAAATGCAAGAGAGGGTAGCAATTGTTAGTGTGTGTATATACATGGTAAGTTAGATGAAATATAGGTGTATAAACGAGTACCCTATGGGCACTGTTAGAAAAACCCTTCAATCAATAGTCAGCATTTAAAGTTAGTTCAAATTCATTTTTAATACTTTCTTTGTCCCACTTTGATAGTTTTTGAATTTTTTTTACATAGTTTAAGAAAAATTAGTTAACTTTATTGAAAAAAATAAATCTAGCCTCCTGTCTTACAAAAATACCGGAGAATGACTAGCCATTATACATTTGCATTAATTACAAACAACAATACTGACGAAAAGTCACACCATTCAAGGCATGAATCGGGGCAATTATTGAATAAAGTAAATTATATTCACTGATAACAAAATACATCAAATAAGAATATTTTAAAGAAGTTAAAAGTTAATTATGTTCTTTAATTGAAAAGTGGACTATAATTTGGGATGATTAGAAAAACGATACTATCAAAGTAAGATGGGGAGAATATGAAGGTGGGCGGTACAGTTGAAATTAGGTGTAGTTTATTGAATTTCTTCCAAGATTAGATTGTACATTTTTATATATTTCATGTTCAGTTGGTGTATGTAAACAAATTCATTTGTATAACAAATTTAGATGAATTTATATCAAATTATGTAATAAGTACAATTACGACAATCTCACTTACCTGTCCCGATTGTAAATTGTCTTGAAATGTGGACATCACATTCAAAGTCCACCACAAGACTTCTTTTTTTTTTTTTTTTTTTTCGTGAAGGAAGTCCACCGCAAGACTAAGTGCAATAAATGTTAATCTATGAGCTTATCCATGCAGAAATATTTGACTTCTTTTTTTTAAACAAGAAATATTTGACTTCTTGTATCTTGTTAGTATCGAAATGAATACAGTAAAACCAATGGACTAACATCGAGACATGACAGCCGTCATAAGAAGTCAAGCTCTAGTGATGATAAAAATTGCAATGTATTCAATGTATTCTTTATGACTATAAATTTCGTTCACATGAGAAACCAAATTTATCATGAGGATACATCATGTGGGTGGATTTATCTTCCAAGCACTACACTATTTAAGCACCTTGATTAAGTCCTCAAGATCTTAAAGTTCTGTGTGTCTTTTAAAACATTCTGAGGCGTAAGGATTTTTTTCCTTTTTTAATTGCCAAACTAAGGGCTAAGTTTGAGCCGAGCTAAATTTTGTCAAAGTCTGCGTTAATAATGACCTCCAGATAAAAAATCTTGTCATGTTAACTCTTGAATGCCTTGATAGAGTAGATTTTATTACAATAATCAACTTTAGTAGTTTGAAATTGCTGATCACTCTGTAGGTTTGAATTCATCATTTTGAATTATTGTTGGACTCAAAAGTCTTATTTGGAGTTAAATGTACTTTTCCTCAAGTCACAAGGGGATTTTCCTAATTTCGTTTTTATTCTCTTTACATAGAAATTGCGGAATCTAACGGGCCCATTGTTGGATTATTGTGCTCTTCACTACTAGGTAGGCAAATGAAGTTCTTCAGATGCAGTTTTGAATTTGAAGGCAAAGCTATGGCTCCACACACACAGAAAAAAAAAGTGGTAATTTAGCACTCTAATAGTTGGACATTTTGTTCTAATTTTGTTCTAAACGATTCATTTCTTCATTGAGGAGAAGTTACTCTAGTGAAGAAGAAATTTCCTAAACCCGAACAGTTACGTTGACACACTCAAGTAGTAAGAGTTATTAGATTTGGGATTCGTTAGACCTATCTTATTAGATTTCACCTTGACATTTGGGTTTGAATCAGTTTATTAGTAGATCGGGAAGAAAATAAGCAGTGCAATTGGAAGCATGCACAAATGATTTTGGAGCTATACGTGTTTTACCATTTAATATTTTTAGAATTTCACAATGTAATATTCTATAGATTTTTTAGATTTGTAGTATCTAGTATTTATTCTTCAGATATGTTTGTATTTTTCTTTGATTGATATAATTTTTGCCATCGGTACAGATTTAATCAAATGATGATGCTTGTATTTGTTTGTATCTTTCCATTAATTGCCTTCAAACTATCTGACCAAAAAAAATCCTTAGGAAATTGCTTCCAGCTTCAAAAAATTATAAAAGGCTCAAAAGTCAAACATGTAATTTGTCTTTTCATAACTGTTCATTAATTTTGTCATTGAGAAATATTCTTGGTAAAGAAGAAAACAACCTTAAAAATGCTGAGGAGGCAAAGCCATTTTCCAAACTACTTCCTTTCAATGATCTCATACAGATTTTGAATTCAAGACAAATATTTTGACTAGAGCTATATTGATGTTCATTTATATATTCGCGGTTCGCAAGAGACAAAATGAACAGAGACTGTCAACAACTGTTTTAAGAAATTATGTGATGTGATAGGGATTGGAATAATTACTATTTCCGATGGATTTCAATTTAATAGAATCCTCCATATTAGGGGTTAAATAGAAGATTCTCTATTTATTTAGCAAATTTTGAATTCCTAAAACATTTTACATAATAAAATTGTTCATAATGTGTTTGACAGTATGATTGGTATTGAAAAATTTTTATTAAATGTAACAATATTTTGATATTCGATTAAAATAATTTTAGAAGTCGTTACAATATACACAACTATTTCACATTTTAATTAATTTAATTTATCTCACATAGAATAAAAGGTTTCAGAATGAATTGATATATAAATGTGATGATCTAAGCACATAATAACAACAGACTAATAATATGTTGAGAATATTTTCTGGTTTTCTGATAGTATGGAAATAGATGTGTTAGCAACTACACAGAGGAAATCAAAATATAGATATAAATAAATAACCAACTCGTCCAGCATGTTGTCATTCATGATTTGGAAAAGCCATATACGTTAAGGGCAAGGAAAAAAATAACCACATTTTCCTACCCAAAAGAAAAAAAATCCTTTTTTTGAAGAACATATTTTTCCAATAGTTTGGGTAATAGAGAAACCAGGATATTAAATCAAACAGAAGCCTATACTAATTTGAACTGGATCCTCTAAACTCATTGAATCTTATTTTGTGCTTTTAATTTTTTTTGAATGCTTTGCACCCTAATGTTATCAAGGTATCACAAACCTCCCCACAACTTATATTGTTAATGAAAGTAAAATAAATTAGGTGTCTTTAAAACTCTCCTTTTCAATATTTCTCTCTTTTTCAATATTTTTTAGGATTGATGCTAATTTTTAATATGAACTGAATAGGGATAGTGTGCTAGCATATCATATTCGTATATTCAAATTTTAGCAACTCAATTGAAATACTAAAACCCTTTACTTTAGGGTTAATTCCACTTGGACCCCTCAAACTATACCCTTATTCCCACTTAAGTCCCTAAACAAAAAAATTCGTCTCACTTAACGAAATATTTTGACGGAATCTGGGGTGCCGTAAGTTTTCCTAGAGCGTGCAAACACGCTCTGTTAACCGAAGGTTGTGTCAGTTGTGTGAAGGAAAAGCGAGGACATGAATGTAAATTCACCTGTAAATATTTAAGAGGTTGTCTGAAGAAATTGTTCTCCATTGCTACCTCCATTCGAAAGGGGACGAGCAGAACGGTAGGATTAGCAAAAAATAAAAAAGAAAAACAGCAATCCACCATTGATCGGGATTCATAGCTGGTGATATGGGAAGGAAGAAAGGGCATCGAAAGGCATCTCCAGTGAAGGCAAAGAAAGGGAATGTGAAGATGTAAACTGGTAAGAACCTTCAAAATTTCACTTTAATACTATTAGAGGGTGGTTTGCAATTGGAATATGTTGATGGATCGGGATTTGTATTGACATAGAAAAATGATAAATAGGCTGATGAAGTGGGGGATTAGTGAAAAATTAGGGTTTGTGAAAATATTTAAATATGCAATATACTTACTTGAAAATTTTTTATTTCGAAAATGGTCTGGAAATTTGTGATGTTGGAACCAAAATGCTTCTTCGTTGGAATCCTAATGCTCTCCCATTGAAGACATTGGGGTCCTGAACGTACTACTGGGGTATTTTTAAATTTATTTTTCTGATTAAAAATTCTTTCTTTTAATAATAGATGGTGGTAATGGAGCAATTTTGGGTCAACCATTCACTTTGGAAATACACCATCCAAGGTGACTTCACAGATCCTCCCAATAGACAATACTTAGGAGGGCAGGTGGATTATATAGACGGATGCAACCCGGAAGAGTGGTCCCTGATAATGTTGGATAAATGTGGGGTGGAAACTTGGATACCCAAAAGACTCGGGTTTTTTATGGTACTGTAGATTACCAGGGATGCCTTTTGGACACAGGATTGTATTTTTGCTTGTGTGATAGAGATTGTGAGGTAATGGTGAATACATTACCAAATAATAGAGTCGCAGAGGTGTATGTAAAGGTTGTACCTGGAGTAAACACGATGATGCCTCACACCCAGCAGGCTTATGATGAAGCTAAGTCAAATCAACACAGGGAGGATGAAACCATACATGAGAGCAATAGTGACATTATGATATTAGAAGATTTGGGACCTGATGATGAGGTAGCAAAAGATGAAATGAACCAACCAAAGAAAGAAAAAGCTGCCTTAGGAGAGTCGAGAGTTGACAACAGCAATGAAGTGGAAGGGGAACCTGTGGAGAAACATGACATAAATCAAGTTGATGTGAATGCTGAAAAGGGAAATATCAGTAGCAAAGATAGTGAAGTGCAACCTGCTAGAGGAAGCAAAAATGACAACCCAAGTGATGATCAACCCAAGGAGACAATGGAAAATAATAATGGTGACAAAATTGAAGACATGCCTACTGAAGAAAAACTGGAGGACTCAGACTATGAAATGGCTACAGACGAAGTTGATATCATTGATGAATGCATAAATGTTGGGCAACAATTCGGCTTTAACCCCACAGAAAACGAAGCTGAGCCTTCTAACACAAATGTGAAAACAAGGAAGAAAGTAGGCAGAAAAAAAGAAAAGGCAGCCGAAGTCAATGGTTGTGAGGATGCTGATGTGATAAATATTGATGGCATGCAATCAGAATATGAATCAGATGCTTCTGCAGAGTTGAAGAGTGCAAGTGACTCAGACGAAGAATCTGGTCTCCGTAGAAATAAGCGACCTAAGTTTCCAGTTTTCAATGACAAGACTGATATGAAAAGTGCTAAATTTACTGTTGGCCAGCAGTTCACATCAGTGGTTATCTTCAGATTGGCAGTCAGAATACAAGCCATTATGGATGGGAGGGATGTTTACTTCACCAAGAATGACACAAACAGGGTGCGAGTGAAATGTAGAGGCTGTGGGTGGGAGCTTTTTGGCTCGAAAATGCAGGGTGAGAGCACTTTTCAAATTAAAACACTGAGTGCTGAACATAGTTGCGGCAGAGTATTCCATAACAAGAATATGACCTCAAGGCTGGCCAGTAAATTGTTTCTAGATGAGGTGAGAAAGACATCTTCAATGAATGTACATGAGCTACTTACCAAAGTGACTGAAGAGCTGAACGTAGATTTTTCCTTAAAACAAGGATACAGGACACTTCAAAAAGTTAGAGCTGCAATTGAAGGATCCCATGAGAAACAGTATGAATTGCTAGAAGACTTCTGTGGAGAATTGAGAAGAGCAAATCCAGGGTCTACTATTTTTGTAGAGACCGAGATTGATGATGAAGGAACTTCTAGATTCAAGAGGTTGTATATGTGTCTAGAGCCATTGAAAAGGGGATATTTAGCAGGATGTAGACGTTCGATTGGAATGGATGGTTGCTTCTTAAAGGGCCCTTACGGTGGACAACTTTTGACACCCGTCGGCATGGATGCGGATAATAAAATGTATCTTTTGGTAATAGCAGTTGTAGGAGTGGAAAATTATGATAACTGGAGTTGGTTTTTGGGACTACTTGTCTAGGACTTGAGAATTTCAAATTCAAAGAATTGGTGCATAATGACTGATAAACAAAAGGTAAATGAAAACTGAAATTAGGCACGTGAGACTTACTAATTAGAAAATACCTTGTTTGTCATATTGTAACTAACTATCTGGTTTTGACTTGGATTGGGTTAGGGACTGGTCCAAGCAGTTAGAGACAAACTCCCGGAGGCTGAACATAGGTGTTGTGCTCAACATTTGTACTCCAACTTCAAACTCAGTCATAGGGGCCTGGCACTAAAAGATAGGATGTGGAGATGTGCAAGGGCAACATATGTGAACCAGTTCAAACGTGAAATGGAGTTGCTGAAACAACAATCTGAACTTGCACATCAATGGCTGGATGACAAAGACCCTAAAACATGGACAAGATCTCATTTTAGGACTGGTTTGGACTGTGACATTCTGGTGAACAACATGTGTGAGTCCTTCAATGCTGTGCTATTAAAAGCAAGATCACTGCCCATAATAGGCATGTTGCAGACCATTTACCTTTATTTATTGAGGAGAATAGAGATAAATAGGGAGGCAATGGGTAAACATGAAGGTTAAGTACCTTTTCATCTTTGTTATGTGTTAATGTAATGACTGTTAGCTCCCCTTCTTTATAACTACAGTTGAAATGATCCTATTGTATTTTGCTGCTGTAGGTCTCCTTTGTCCCAGAATTTTTGAGATACTTGAGAAAGCAAAAAAGGATCAACGCATGTGTATTGCCTCTTATGCGAGGACAAACAGGTACCAAGTATCTTGTCCATTTGGTGAGCAATTTGTTGTTGATATGGCTGGCAAAACTTGTAACTGTCGCAAGTGGCAATTGAGAGGAATTCCTTGTGGTCATGCTGTTGCATGCATTAATAGAAGGCATGAGCAACTTGAGCAACATGTATCTCACACATATTTGAAGACTACTTACGTGGTAAGCTATGAGCCCGTACTAAATCCTATCAATGGCCCAAATTTGTGGGAGCACATTAATTTACCACCAATGAAGCCTCCAAACTTTGGAAGATCACCTGGTAGGCCCAAGAAAATGAGAAAAAAGGGTCCAGGTGAAAAGGAAGCAACTTCTAAATCATGTGTCAATCCAAATAAACCTCACAAAGTGAGCAAGGTTGGCACTAAGATGAGCTGCAGTTTGTGCAAGAAGTATGGCCACAATAAGAGAAGCTGCCCAGCTAATAAGAAGTCAGGAGATGAAACAGGTGCTAAACAACAACCTGTTACTACACAAGATGAGGTGTCTAGTATGGCACATGGTGCTGCAGGAGATGAACTCCAATCTGCCTTCCCTTCGAACAAAAATTCAAGTGCTCAAGAGCCATCTAAGAGTGGGTTAACTGCTGATGTTGGTATGCTGAATACCCAGGAGAGCATATCAAGTATGCCCCAAGATGTGCCATCCAATCAACCAACTAGTGCTCAAGGACAACCAACTATCAAAAAAGGCAAAAAATGTTCATTTTGTCATAAATATGGCCACAGTAAAAACAATTGCAAATATCGACAGTGGACATTTAGAAACTCGCTTGATATTGAAAAGGGGTACTGGCACAGGAGATGAGCCCTCTAACCCATATAGAGCTGCTGGCAATAACCAAGTGACTGAGAAGACTCACACTGATACTACACAGGTATGTCAAGTGCCAAAACACAAGCTTAAACTTACTGCTACTTTGACTATTCACTTTCTTATTCGTCTCTACCTTGTTTAATGAATGCAGTTGAACTCCAATGCTGCAGGTATAGTTTATTCCCACAGTCCCGGAGTAGCAATGAAAGCTCCAGAATTATACCTAGATGAGAGATACACAGAGGACTTATCTGCAAATTTCCACCTTGCCCAAGGACTTCAGCCAGCACCATTCACTTGGAGGGGTCATATGTGCATTAACTTGTCTGCGTTACAGAAGGTTGTGGGCCACCACAAGGATTCAACTGGCATTGACAATGTGCAGCTCCATGGAGATGGGAACCAACATGTTAGTTTAGGGAATTTAAATGCCAAGAACAAATAGGGTTGCTTTTGGTGTTAGGGAATTAACAGATTGCATGGACTTACTAGGTACCTGGATTATGCTTTTAGGTAATGAGCAGTTTTTAAGTGCAACTAGGACAACCTGCTCCAAAACTTTTTGAATTTGCTACTTGTGCTTAACAATGAGCAGTTTTTGATAGTACTTACAACAACCTGCTCTATATTTGTAAACATTACAGTTTTTAGTAGTAACAGCACTCTTTGTTATCTGTGTAAGGCTAAGCTTGCCTTTTTCTCTACGAAATGCTATGGTTGGTACCAAGTTATAATGAACTGGATAATAGGGGACAATTTAGAGGAACTATTCTATATAAATGATGTAAATGATGAGACACTTCAGTTATTTTACACATCTAAAAGGATCATTTAAATCCTTATATTATATTTTCTTAGGGACACTTAAGTCCCTAAACTACGAGGGTACACTTAAGCTCCACTAATAATGCATTACATCCGAAAATAATAGTTGATACTGCAAATTACATACATAACCAGCAAAAACACTCATCCATTGCAGTATTGCAGTATCAACACTAGAACCAGCTTATATTACATAGTTCACTACACAACCTATTCCGAAAGCCTACAACTAAGGAAACTTGGATAACCATCCCCTTAATAACCTTTGATCCCAGCATTAGGCAAAAATAATAATTTCCCACATCATAGGCCAGCTTCTTCTCCAACTTCATTTTCACCTTTTGGCCCAGATTTGAAGAAAAAGAGCCACAGGAGAATGACACCCCAATGAAGCATCGGGTACATCTTCAACCTCCTCGCATTTCCTTGCTGTACCTTGGCCATCTCCTTCCACATCTCGACCTCAGCTGCAATCTTGTTCTTGGACCGTAACAGTCCTGGTATTATTTCCTTAGATCTTTGACACATCTCTGGATCAACCCAATCCCAATATTTACAGCCTCCCAATTCCTATTTACATACCACAATATTATCGAACAAATCACAAAAACACCTAAATTCCAACAGTAAGCCAAATTACAAAAACTTCTTGTTCATTACCTTATATTGAGGACATCGAACAAATCTTCTTCCTGGGTTTGTGTCTGTCCATGATGTCATCAGTAGGGTTGTTTTCCACAATTACAAGTTTCCCTGACCATCCTCCTATTTTGCTGTAGCCTGCTTCTTTTTCTTCTGTCTTCGTTCTTCCCCAGCCCGTTTGAGGAGTCCCACTTTGTTCTCATTTTGATTAGGGCACATCCGACCCTTTTTATGATTTGGATTTGGAGCGGGTCATGTAAGGACCCACAGGTATTAGTCAAATGGTGGAAAACTTTCCCTCTCTTGGCCCATTTTATTTTCCTTTTAACAATAAAATTCCATCTATGCCCTTCGGTTAACAGAGCGTGTTTGCACGCTCTAGGAAAACTTACGGCACCCCAGATTCCGTCAAAATATTTCCTTAAGTGAGACGAATTTTTTTGTTTAGGGACTTAAGTGGGAATAAGGGCATAGTTTGAGGGGTCAAAGTGGAATTAACCCTTTACTTTACACAAAATTCTTGTTAAAATTTGGAAGAACAAACACCACCCAAAAATGGGAATGGGATTTTGTTGAGTCAGCCTTCCACAAGTCAGATCTCCCCTTAGGTGCTGTGGGATTGTAGACAGACTAACTTGATGCTGCACACATGCTTCACCTTAAGAAAATAACGATTCTTTACCAGTACAAATTGACTCAATCGGCAAGAATAGACCACCTTTTCACAACAAATCGTGTATTCGAATCCCGTTAGCGATGTAAGAACTGTGTTGGTGAGTGATTTATAAAAACCTCTATAAGCAACCTATGATTTCAGAGTTATACCCTGATCCGTGATAGTGATCGAAATAGAACCCACACAACTAGTTTCTTACCAAAAAAAAGCCTTAAGAAATTGGGCATGGGCTGCTCATGCTTCAAATTGAAGTGGTGAAGTGGATGACTGCATATGGAAACACTACAAGGTTATGCTTTTTCTGAATTAGTACAGCAATATACAAAATAAGAAAAAAAAATGCAAGAGGATAAAACTCTAGAGTTATTTCAGTCAAATTCTTAATTCACATGCCCATGTACTTTGACATACACACAAATATTTCCCAAATGAGTAACACACACTTTCAAGTACACACATCATCTCACACACCAAATCCGTCTCAAACACAATTACATACATTCTTTAGTCCACACCTTCAAACATAGCTCTCTATACGTCATGACTGACAGACACACAGAACACAAATTTTTTCCTCTCAAATACGCATACTTTCACACATAAGCAAATACTCTCTCTCCAACATAGACTAAAAGACTTATTAATATAAGAGAGTAATATTTAAGATTCTAATTTAGTATAAAACAAAATAAAACATTTCTATAAATTTATGCACTAATACACGTGGAATTAGATTATTTAAATTCAATACTTGAGTTTAATTGACTGTCGAAGAAGTGTGATTTTAAGTTTGTACCAAGTTAATATTAGCACTTAATTTTCAATCTCTAGATCTCTTTTTTTTTTTTAAATTTTGGTATAATCAAGCTCTGGCTCAGCTAAACAAATTTCTACATGCTGCAGTGCTTCCCTTTTTTGAGGTGGTAATCCCTAAAAGTTCAGTCTTTTTTTTTTTGTTGTCAAAATGTCAATAAAAGTTCAGTCTTATTCTTCAATTTAGGCTTTATTGAAACGTATTAAAACCAAAACATACAACTAGATAGTATTCTTCTCAAGGAAAGAGAAAAAAAAAAGCCAAACAAATTGACTATTCCTATTCGACGTCAATGCTCATCCTAAGTACCTATTTCGTCTTGTATCGAATAGGATCACATTCTTGTATAAATTATTCAACTTTCATTGAGTAACATACTTTCAAAATTGGATGTATGCTTAAAAACTTTTAATTTATGTAATAAAACAGTAATAAACAGAACATAGATGAATGACCCGATTTATTGCAAAATTTTAAGGGATCAAAAGATTGCAGCCCATTTCTAGAAGCTCTTGAGGCCATTTATTATCAAAGGCTTATCAGCTTGCAGTACAGATCACAGTCCCATCAGCCCGAAAAAGCTTGCAACCTGGTTTGGCCATGCAACAGTTGCACACTGGGCCAAGTTTCTTGTAAGGTGCAGGTGGGCAAGTCATATAAGCTACTGCTGCGTAGCAGAAGCGTGGGCATACTTTTGCACTTGCATGTTCCGGCTTCAATCCAAGTAGAATTGTTGCTGCTTCAATTCAATTCACAAGCAGTAATTTAAGTTGTTAATCCCCGTTACTGCAAGAGTTATTTTCCAAGTACGAAGGCCCGTTATTATGAGCATCTGCTTTCTCGCATGGTGGAATTATGTATCTTACTAATTATACTTACATATGAACTTTTGTACTACTTTTTATATGCAACTTCCAGTTCAACTGTGAAATGCATCATGCATGCCATGCTTTTGTGTTGAATTATAGCAAACTTAGAGGAAAGATTTAATGTCAAATGAAATTATGTACTTCACTTTAGCAGATGAAGTAGAAATTGATTTTGCAAACCGAAAAAGAAACCATATTATAGACAGCAAATAATTAATTGCGCCTTCATCTCAATCAACAAAATATATAACAAAGTATTAATCTCATGATATGATCATATGAATCGATAGTATATCATACACAAGATGATAGAACGTACCGCAAAGCAGGAGAGTGATTACTCCAACTTTTGTACCCGCCATGTCTTGGTGAATATGCAACAAAGGTGAGCAATGGTATTTATAGCATAGGGGGCCATAACCAACACTATATATAAACACATAAAAATAGTCAAGTCTTCTTCCGCATTAGAATAAGGTTTTGGAGTAGCTATGAATTGGTCAATTTGGTGCTACTAAAATTCAGCAAAACAACGTAGAACATGATAAATAGCTGGAAGTGGGATTGCGTGCTACTTAAAAGGTTTTTCATATTTTAATCAACGGGCCTGTCTAACGAAGGGACTCGTTAAGATGTATTTCATGTATTATGTTTTTAAAAATATAAGATTAATTAAAAAATATAAATGCAAGAAAATTAGTTAGAAAAAGTGTATAAATGCAAGAGAGGGTAGCAATTGTTAGTGTGTGTATATACATGGTAAGTTAGATGAAATATAGGTGTATTAACGAGTACCCTATGGGCACTGTTAGAAAAACCCTTCAATCAATAGTCAGCATTTAAAGTTGGTTCAAATTCATTTTTAATACTTTCTTTGTCCCACTTTGATAGTTTTTGAATTTTTTTTACATAGTTTAAGAAAAATTAGTTAACTTTATTGAAAAAATAAATCTAGCCTCTTGTCTTTCAAAATACCTGAGAATGACTAGCCATTATACATTTACATTAATTACAACAACAATACTAATGAAAAGTCACACCATTTAAGGCATGAATCGGGGCAATTATTGAATAAAGTAAATTATATTCACTGATAATAAAATACATCAAATAAGAATATTTTAAAGAAGTTAAAAGTTAATTATGTTTTTTAATTGGAAAGTGGACTATAATTTAGGATGATTGAAAAAAAAAGATACTATCAAAGTACGATGGGGGATAATATGAAGGTTGGACAGTACAGTTGAAATTAGGTGCAGTTTATTGAATTTCTTCCAAGATTAGATTGTACATTTTTATATATTTCATGTTCAGTTGGTGTATGTAAACAAATTCATTTGTATAACAAATTTAGATGAATTTATATCAAATTATGTAATAAGTACAATTACGACAATCTCACTTACCTGTCCCGATTGTAAATTGTCTTGAAATGTGGACATCACATTCAAAGTCCACCACAAGACTTCTTCTTTTTTTTTTTTTTGTGAAGGAAGTCCACCGCAAGACTAAGTCAATAAATGTTTTTTTTTTTTGAAGGAGAAAGACACTAAGTCAATAAATGTTAATCTATGAGCTTATCCATGCAGAAATATTTGACTTCTTGTATCTTTTTAGTATCGAAATGAATACAGTAAAACCAATGGACTAACATCAAGACGTGACAGCCGTCATAAGAAGTCAAGCTCTAGTGATGATAAAAATTGCAATGTATTCAATGTATTCTTTATGACTAGAAATTTCGTTCACATGAGAAACCAAATTTATCAGGAGGATACATCATGTGGTTGGATTTATCGTCCAAGAAGGGGTGGGCGCAAGTCGGGTACCCGTCCCATTCACCATTTGGCTAATTCAATCCGCACTTTACGGGTCAGTCATTTTTTGACCCTTACGTGCCCCACATATCAACGGGTACCCAATTATAAGGTACCTGCTAAGATAGGGTCGGGTCAACGGGTATCCCCTCCGGCCCCATTTATCATTTAATTTTTTTTTAAAAAAATGATTTATACTAATTTATTTTTATATTTTACACATTCATCTAAGATTTAATAAAGATTTTTTCTCAAAAAAAGTCTCCCTCCAAGAAACAAGCATTGCGAAGAGAATACAAGATAAAGGAAAAAAATTAAAAGAATTCAAAATCAATAAAAGTTTGAAATAAGTAGCATATTTTTTGAAATATATGTTCCACATTAATTAAATTCTTTTCTATAAAACATAAGATTATGACCTCTACAAATGAATTTTATAAATAAACTATAGTCTCTCATATTTGTAATGCAATTTGTTCAATGAATTACTTTTTTTTTTTAAAGGGCTGGGGCCACTGCCACAAATTATGATGTTGGCTCTCCCACTTGGGGAGACCATAGACAGGCACCCCTCCTAAGTGCAATGGAGGCCACCAACCTAAGCCATGAGCCTCCTTGATCGCCCATCGATCCCGTCCAGGTAAGTAGTTCAATGAATTACTTATTTAGCTTTAAATTATTATTTTATACTATGTGTATAAAAATAAAAAATATATGTATGTGTGCGGCGGGTCGGGTAACTACGGCTTCCAAGCACTTTGTTTAAGTCCTCAAGACCTTAAAGTTCTGTGTGTCTTTTAGAACATTCTGAGGCGCGTTAGGTTTTTTTTTTTCTTTTTTAATTGCCAAACTAAGGGCTAAGTTTGAGCCGAGGTAAATTTTGTCAAAGTCTGCGTTAATAATGACCTCCAGATAAAAAATCTTGTCATGATAACTCTTGAATGCCTTGATAGAGTAGATTTCATTACAATAATCAACTTTAGTAGTTTGAAATTGCTGATCACTCTATAGGGTTGAATTCATCATTTTGAATTATTCTTGGACTCAGAAGTCTTACTTGGAGTTAAATGTACTTTCCCTCAAGTCACAAGGGGATTTTCTTAGTTTCATTTTGATTCTCTTTACACAGAAATTGAGGCGGCTAACGGGCGGATTGCTGAATTATTGTGCTCTTCCCTACTAGGTAGGCAAATGAAGTTCTTCAGAAACAGTTTTGAATTTGAAGGCAAAGCTTATGGCTACACCAAAAAAAAAAAAAGAGGTAATTTATTGCTCTAATAGTCAGACATTTTGTTCTAATTTTGTTTTAAATGATTCATTTCTTCATTGAGGACAAGTTATTCTAGCGAAGAAGAAATTTCCTAAATCTGAAGAGTTATGTTGACACATTTAAGTAGTAAGAGTTACTAGATCTAGGATTTCTTAGATCTTGTCAGGTCTCATTTTAACATTTGGGTTTGAATCAATTTATTAATAAATCTTGGAGAAAACAAGTACTGCGCTAAGAAGCATATACAGGTGATTTTGGTGCTCTACATGTTTTATCTTTCTTAGATCTTGTGGCTATACAGCTGACTTGATTGTACATCTCCCATTTTTAGGAAAGTTTATTTTTCTAGTAAAATGGCCAATTAATGTAAGTATAAATGCTTAATGAATAATAATGCAATTTACGTGTATGCTATAGTTATTAACCCGTGTTTTTTTTTCTTTGAAATATACCTACAATTCTTATCACTAGTGACTGATAGTCTATGGAATTAAATTAAGCACCCAAAGTAGGCTAGCCTATACTCTCTCTACCCACTCGTTCTCTCTGCCTTTTCTCTACTCTCAACATTCTCTCCACTATTTTTCCTCTATAATAAGGAGATCTTGGCCTTAGGTAAGGTCTCCCTTCCATTTCCTCTGTTTTTATTTTATATTTAATAAAGTCTCTCTTAGAATATTTTAATGAGAGTTTTCTCTCTCTTTGTTTTTATTAGTGAGAGTTTTCTTCTCTCATAAACTATCCTAGTGAGAGTTTTGCTTAGTTTTTTTGTTATTTTTTTTTCAGATCTAGATGTAATCACTTATCGAGAGTGTCAAAAATTAATTATTGAATTTTCAAAACTTGAAGCAGTGGGAGTCCAGATCGAATCCACAGAGAACAGTTAAAGCTTTCAATTTCCTTTGTTAAAATCATAAAAATTGAATTGGGATCATTGTAACGATAACTAGAACTAAAACAATAATAATAAAAACAAAAGATAAATATAATAAACAACAAGCGAAATCAAGACATGAAGATCTTTATTCCAATTGATCATCAGCTCTTAAAGACTCAAATTTAATCAATTATTTGGCTTAAATTATCCTAGATGCCAGTAATAATTCATAGATTCTTTTAAATTCAATAATCAAGATGACGCACTCAAATTGTATTCTTGTTATTAGACAATTTAGGTGTTCATGTAATCCTGATTACTCTAATAACAACATTAAGAATCAAGAATCAGCCAAAGGTGACAATAACCTGTGAACGCAGTTATTTAACAACACCGTAACTCCCCCTAAGGGTTCACAAAAGGGGACAATCAATTGTTAACCATATTTTCCATATAGAAATACCAACATAAGACAATTACGGATTAAAATTAGTATTTTGGCACAAAAAATACAGATAGAAAAAATAATTAGTCACTTAATCCACCATGCATGCATCAACATAGAATAAAATTAAAGAATTATGGATAGCAAATTAAAGATTGAAAGATCAAACCCAATTTCACAATCGGTGTAATAAAGACTTCAATCCTTGGTTTGAATAGAAAATTAGTTAGATATTGCCCTCAACAGAGAAACAGAGATGTTCATAGCCAAACTCTAGTTCTACTTATTCTAATCTATTCATAAGAATGTAGAATATGAGAAAGTAATGGCCTTAGGCCATTCTCCCTATTGGCTCTCCTCTAGAGTCGATCAAAACCTTCTATTTATAGTGCTCGAAGGTAGAGTTTTTTTATTTATAATTGAATAGATGCATTAAAACTCAGAAAACGTGTGTCCATACAATATCGGGTCTTAAGTCGAGTTGTAAGACGGACGCCCATCATTGCTTAAACTTCCTATTTGACTGAAATCAGTTTCAAACTCGAGCGAGCCTTGTGTTTGGCCTCATTAGCTGCTACCTTTGTGAACTTAGCATTTTCTTTCAAATTGAGCTCCTTTTGCATTCATTTTCACTTTTAAGTGCTTTTTGAACCTTTTCAATCATAAAACGTATCTTAAGTAGCACTTCTAAAGATAAAATATGCATAAAATAATAGTGATAGAAGAACATAAAAACATGACATTTAGGAATCATCAATATTTTAGATCTGAAATTTAATAGACCTTCTCGTCAGATTTCAGCATTAGTTTTGAACTTGAACAAATTGGATAGCAGATCTGAAAGAGTAGACTTGCATAGATTTTTATGGCGCAACTTGTGTAATTGGTCAGATTTGATAGTTTGTGACTCATAATGTAATCTCTCTTATTTTATAGCTCTATTAAATTTAATAATTTTTCAAATCAGATATATTTGTATGGTCTACGTATTTTCTGCCATTAGTACAACTTTCTTTGTTAAGGAAATCATATTGGATGATTTTCAACTAGTATATTAATAATATTGCTTTCTATTTATTAAAAGAAAAAGTGAATGATAATCTATTAGAAGTTTCAAGTTTCAAAGATGTTAAATGCCTGAAGTTTTTAATTATTCAATACAAAAGTAGTTATTTATGCATTTAATCATTTCTAAACAATTTAGTTGGGATAAATTTGAAATCTTTTAAAAACTATAGATTTTCAGGGGATAGTGGTAGCATGTGCCTCCATTGTAGATCCGTCCGTCTTACAAAAAGTCTTTATTTTACACATATTAACACTCATCTTTAGGGGCTTGCTGACCATTATGCATTTCATATTCTATACTAGGAGAGGAGAGCTTGCACATCACGCCGAAGTTTGGTACCTGTGGTTTAAGAAAGTTTGTAGTTTTTATTTTGTATAATTGTATAGAAGTGTATTTTATAATAAGTAAAAGAGAGCTATTATGAGATTAAGTGTAACTGTATATTAAACTATATAAAAATGAAAGATTAGATAAACGCAGAATTCATAAGTTTCCTTCACAGTGTCTCTCGTATTTGCATGAAACTAAAGTACTAGTATGTTAGATGTAGCTTTTCTTGTAAATAGTAGTAGTTTGTTATAGTAGTGTCTTTCCTTGTGCTATCTCTATTATCTTGTAGATAGGTTGAAACTGCAAAATTTTGAATATATTATTAGAAGCTATTTCTGAGTGTTAATAGTTCCTCTTAAATATTTGTAATTTTTGTAATACTTACTCTGGTAGGATGCTTGCATGGGGGCAAGAGCAATGTTAGTTATTTGTTGGTTCTCATTGTTGTCATATTTCACACCAAAGAGTTAAGGCCATTGGTTGACAGCTGTGTAATTTAGTGAGAATATATTTATAGTCCATTTTTATTAATTGGATAGGTATTAGTCGTATCATTGATCAATAATTGATGACTTGTCTGGTATGTGGATTTGCTATTGTAGACTGTGGTTGAAATGTGAGTAAGCAATTGCAGGAAGGTTTGAACATACGAATCTTTTGATAGTATTATTTAAGAGGCATATTTACTTCATTTGAAATTTGGATCAAAGTTCATAAATCCAACCTTCAACACTTAATAGAATTTTGGATCATACCTATTTTATAATTTCTGTTAAGGTGGGAGATGGAGACGTGAAATGAGTGGCCTGTCAATTTCTTACAATTTTTGGACAGCATATGTGGTGTTGATAATCCATGAATATTCTTTTTTTTTTTGGATGGAGCTTGTGGTCAAAATGGGTTGAACTTTTGCAGTAGAGATGTAGCATTTTTTATGGGTGCAAAAAATTTGTTGAAAAATTCCAAATATGTATCATAAATTAGTGCTTCAACCTTTTATCCTTGTACAACGAAAATATATTAGAAGAAAATGTTAGGTAGAAAATTTGACCAGACAACTCATTGGTTAAACCTTTCTCAATTAACACATAACATTTATTACATATAATAAAAATAAATAAGTTTTCTATGGTATAATCACATATTCCTTAATAATATTACATGAATTTAAAAAATTATGGATAAATCCATAAATAAAGCATATGAAGAAAGAGTTAATTAAAAAATAAAAAATAATTTAATCTATTTTAGCTATAAAGCAAATTGATGTATTTTTTGTGATTTTTCCTACTTGTTAGAAACATACATTACAAATTGTCACAAATTCAAGTTAGTTACTTGTATAAATTAAGATCTTTTTGTCATATCATTGGAACCTTTGTTTTTTCTTAAAACTAATATAAAGCATTTATTTGAAAATGAGAAACAAGGAATAAGAATATAAATATATAAGTTGAAATGATACATGTCAACAATTGTGCTAATAGTGATCGAAGTAGGAGTAAGACAAGATAGAGTTTATTTCATATGGTTGAGATTTTTTAATTACCTGACTATAAACGAAGACAATTTTTATAGCATTTTCCACTTCTAGTATTGTGTTTTTGTTTTTCAATCACTTTTTTTTTTTAAATGTAAAGAGATTTATTACCTTGAAAACAACTTACAAGTGAAGCACGAGTTCGTCATTCAGACGACCTTTTAAGTAAACGGAGAAAAGGAAGACCTAATTTATCTAGCCTGAGTGCCCCTCCTTGCAAGCTGAGGCAGGCTATGGGTTGGTCATAAACCCTCATCCGGTCGAGAGGGTGCAAAACCTTCATTAGCGAGGATGTCTGCCATTCGTGTTTGCTTCGCGAAGCAGTGGAAGAAATGCCCTGGATCCTCAACCAGCTGCCATATTTGGAGTACCTCTCTACGAATCTGCCACGGACACTGAAACCGTCATTGTAAGATACCTACCAACACCAATGAGTCAGATTGTACTCGAACCTGTGTAAAACCTTTCTGGTCGCCAAAGTTGGAGACCCGCTAACAGTGCCAATACCTCCGCACGCAAACTCGTACCAACCCCCAGAAAAACTGAATATCCCACCAACACTCGACCATCTGAATCCCGGAGAACACCACCCCCACCACTTGCTCCTGGGTTACCCTTAGAGCATCCGTCTGTATTAAGTGTCACTATCCCCGCACCTGCTGCCCGCCACCGAACAAGCCTGCACTGAAGCGCGGATGGGGTAAGGAAAGGCTATCAAAAAACTGACCAAATGTCGGTGGGAGTCTCCACTTGTTACACTTGCCGGCGATCGCCAAAAATACATCTTGGATAACACCATTACAAACATCTCCCGAGGACAATCTAATCCCCTCCCAGAGTGTTTTATTTCTCGCCTTCCAGATGTGCCAACAGATGAAGCTTGGGAGAATAGAGACCACCAACCATTTTGGACCCTCCGGCTGCTTGGACAACCACCACGCCACTACTTTGTCACGCACCAGACCTCGAGGCGAACCTATTCCACAAGCGACTCCAAAGAAACCCCAAACCTCCCGCGCTAGTTGCCCCGATGCAAAAATATGCTCAATAGATTCCCCTGCTGCCGTGCGGCAACAGAAGCATTTGGACGGTAATTAAGCTCGAAGCCTACCCAAGATGTCATCAAGCGGAAGTCTCTGCAATAATAGGCGGAGCATAAAGAATGATACCTTTAAGGGGATCTGGGGATGCCAGATGCGGGAGAAGATCCAAGATGCGTTCCGCAATTGCCTGACCTCTTAGAAAGCGGAGGATAAGGAGAACTGCCAGGACGTCGACGGCATCCATACCACCTCATCCGGCCGCTCACCCTCAGGAGGTGGCTGCCTGTAATATCCTATCCATGATGTCCCTTGGAAAGTAACGGGCAAGTAGCAGGGAATTCCATCTACCATCTACCAGAAAATCCTTGAATGTCAAGGACCTGTGAACCTGAACTCTGTGGAAAAGAGCCCCACCACCCAGCCAGTTGTCATACCAAAAATCACAAGTTCCCGCATTCACCAACAACCGCATAGATAGCTCCGCCTGATGGCTCACATTAACCAACCATTTCCAAGTAGCCGATGCCCCCGTCCTATATTCCACCTGACACGGGTGAGAAGATCTACAATACTTTGCTAGCATAAACTGAACCCAGAGAGATGTCCCCGTGCGGAACTTTCACCATAACTTCAAAGAGAAGGCCGTGTACACGTCCGGGAGGAGTCGGAATCCCACTCCCCCCTCCTCCGTCGGAAAAACACAACTGATCCCATCGAATCCAATGGTATCGGGGCCCCCCCTCATTTGACCCCCACAAGAAATTAGAACACACCTTCTCAATAACGGTGAAAACTGCAGCCGGTAGGACCGCGACCGATAATAAGTGCAAGGGGATAGATGAAAGGACATGTTTATGAGCACGAGCTTGCCCCCTTGGGACAAGAGCTTGGACTTCGACGAAAGAATTCTCCCCAGTATAGCCTGGCTCACCTCTTCATAATCCAAAGCCTTACCCCTTCCAAGGTGGAGCAGGAACCCTAAATACCGGATAGGCGAATGCTGACGAGGGAAACCGGTGATACGCTTGACTATCCTCCACCGCGCTAGTGAGGTTGATGGATGAACCACATAGCCCACTCTTCTGCCCATTCACCTGCTGACCGGAAGATGTTTGGTATAACTCCAACACCCGAACACTATTCTGTAAGGCTCGCACAGATTCGTTAGCAAAAATCAGCACATCATCAGTGAAGGCCAGGTGCGTAACTGGAGGACACCCAAGCGGCACTTTGAACCCCTGAAAGCCAACTTGTGATGCAAGATTGTTTAATGCCCTAGAAAGAACCTCTGCCCCTAGCACAAACAGCGCGGAAGATAACGGATCCCCCTGTCGTAGCCCCCTCTTCGATTGAAAGTAGCCATAAGATGCCCCATTAATAATAATCGAAAATCACACATTCGAAATCGGCCTCCAGACCATATCAATAAATCTTTCCCCAAACCCGAAACGTCGCAAAACATTGATCAGAAATAGCCAAGATACTCCTATCATATGCTTTGGACATATCCAATTTTAAAGCAACATTTCCTCCCCGCGAAGATTTGCGTATCCCTGAAACTAACTCCTGTGCGAGAAGATAGTTCTCAGTAATGTTCTGTTCCTTAACAAAGCCAGTTTGTGAGGCGACACCAAGTTCGGCAAGAGGGAGGCCAATCTATCTGCTAAGATCTTGGACAACACTTTATTGAAGAAAGTGCACAGGCTAATCGGTCTAAATTTCGAGAAGTCCTGAGGGTTAGGTCCCTTTGGAATCAATATAATGGACGTAGAGGTAAGGAACCGAGGAAGCTCAGCCCCACAAAAGAAGCTCAGTACCGCATTATAGACATCCGGACCAATCACCTCCCATGCGAAGGAAAAGAATCTACCCGTGAAACCATCCGGACCCGCTGCACTCTCGCCATCCATTGCAAAAATGACCCGCATCACCTCTTCCATAGACGGGTCGGCCTCCAAACGAGCATTCTCCTCACCTGGGACACAAGCTGGGATCACATGCAATATGTCCGTCGCATTGCCCGCGGGCTCAGAGAATAAATCCGAAAAATACCGCACCGCTTCATTAGCTATACCTTCGTCGGATTCCACCCAAGCTCCATTTATATCTTTAATCTGATGAATAACCCCTTGCACCCTCCTCTGCCTCAGGATTAAATCTTGCATGAAAGCCATAAAGAAATTGTTGCAAGTTTTAACTAGCACCATTAGAAGGCTTTCTTTTGTGACACTTAAATATTGAAGTGTATTTTAGCTCATTTCTTAGAGTTGAGAATTTTGCTGTATCATCAATTAAAGTCCCATCAAATTGAGATTGAGTTATTTCTATAGCATTTCATTCTTGATTCTTTCATGCAGAATTTCTTAACCATTCAAACTTTTATAATATACATAAAGATATATGGTTAATTACTTGTTTTAACCATGTGTATTAGGAAAGGATAAAGAGGTTAAGAAATAAGAGAAACTTAACCTTCATGAAAGAAGAAATGGAAAGAAAGGTAATTTTGTTCTCATTAAATCAAACAGCGATAAAGACAAACGTTGTTTGTAAGAGAATCATATTTGATACTCTACTTTGAGAGAAAGTAACTCAAAAGAAAATCTCAATTGTTGAGTGTTATAAGTTGTGATATATTTGATGAATTGGCTAAAGCTGTCAATTTACGCTGCCAGTACAATAAATTTCTGATTATATGAAAAGTGAACAAAAGTTTCTTTATAGAAACTAAAAAAAAATGTTCACATAAAGATAAGTGATGTATTATTGCTCATTTTAAGAAAATTTGTTATTTTTTCTAAAACATTATTTTCTTGTTACTTTAGAATTTCTATTTTCAAATTAATTACTATTGGGTATGATTATGAACCTCATTATCCAGTAGTAGATTTTGAAAATAGTGAAGTTATTTCTAAAGTTTTCAGTACCATCCTTTAAATTGAGCAATATACTGCACTTGACCACAATAATTATATTGGCAGCAAATATGTTTATCACTGGGGAAATTTCTTAAATTTTGGCATAAGAGATTGAGATATATCTCTATAAGGATATAAATAGTTGATAAATCATAAATCTTTAAAGATTTTAGATTCATTGACTATAAAATTTCAGGTAGACTGCATAAGTAAAGTAGACTATGACGGGATTTTTCTATACGTACAAGTTAAAATAAATCCGAAATACACCCGTTTCACTGCAAGTATACAGGTCAACTAGTAGTTTAGGGTATATATCGGGTCGATCCCACGAGGAAGAGTGAACAAGTACCGGTGTTTACTAAAGTTTCTCTATTATTTAGACTATCAATGAATTATAAGTAATGAAATCTACTGAACTTATGCAAAATAACAAATGAAGCTCCTTAGGTTATGGTATCCCTCACTACTCATGCAAGTGCTATATTTGTATCATTGAAAACTACTATCTAGGCTAGTTATGGTGTAATTTCCTCATGCATATGAAACCTACTTTCGTAGTGAATCAATTATGCTCATAATTAATCCATACCTATTCTCATGGTTATGAAATTAGCTACAAGTTCATTTCTTCAATGAAATTACATGAAATTAATCACCAAAACCACATAGGTGCACCTCTACTCTCGTGAGTGTACTCCCTATGTTTAGCACTTCTTGAACTAATGTTAAATCTCAATTTTTCATTGCAGAAATAACACCTTAGATAATCACAATTAATGGTACCAGATTAATCATGATTTAAAGAGTCAAAGTGCTAAATAACTTGCTCAAATCATAGCAATCAAATAGCCAAATAATAAACACCAACAATTATAGAAAGTTCAACCAAACCCAAGGCATAAACTTTAAAGACACATAATAAACACAAAATCCAGAACTTGTATATTAACTAAACTTGGGATCAAGTACAAAAGATAAAGAGTTTGGAAGGAATATAACCCTTGTCACATGAGTTCTTCCTTGCCTTCTTCATCTCCATCTTCATCTTTGCTTAGCTAACAAACAAGTAGGATGAACTATACTACTCTATACTCAACTACTAAACTAATTGAACTAAGAAAAACTAGTGAGAACTACATTTTTGTGGAGTTTCTCAAGCCTCCCAAAAAATTGTGAAAATACTCTTCAAGGCTTCTTTTATAGAGGAATTCAATCTTATGGTGAGTTGTTAAAATTGTTGTAATTGCTTCTTGGGATCACCAAAAGATGTTTCTTGACTTCTCCATACTTGCAGGCTCAGTTTCAGCCGGATTTCTTGCAGATAAATTTGGTCAAAAAGCTTGTGTGAATAAAGCACAAGTTGCAGAGCCAATCACGGAGCCGAAAGTAGCGATCCGAGGGCTAGATCCGAGGTCGGATCTATCAAATTACCCCTCGGATTACATTTTTCTTCATTTTTATTTTCACTGTTCATTGGGATCTGAGGCCTGCTACAGGGGATCCGAGCTCGGATCCTATGGCCTCGGATCCTCCTATCCAGAAGATCAGACGAGTGCTCGGATCACAATGGATCCAGGCTCGGATGTACTTGCTCTGTTTTTTGTCCAACTTCAACTGATATTTGCTTGATGTTAGAGACTGAACTAGCTCTTGTGTAAAATATGGAAGTTGTAGCCCTTTGAGTTAGCTTTCCAATGCATCAAGAATCATCCAATTTGGAGCTCTGTGGATCAATAAATGACCAAAATTGACTGGTCAGAACCTTGTTTCAGCTTTCGACCATGAAATTGCACTTCAGTATTTCGACTTTTTGACTATGAAAACGACTGAACTGGACTTCAATATCTTCATACCAAATGTAGATCTATCTCTTGGCTTCAAAATGGTATAAGAATCACCTCAATCCGATCATTGTAGCTCAAGATGTAGCCGAAATACCACAAGGTGTCAAAGCTATGAAACTCCTTTTCTTTAGAACTTGATTGCATTTCATCTCTTGCACTTCATATTCTCTTTTTATCACTTCAAACCATCATCAATCATCCAAATATCTTTTCAAGTCATGCCATTTGATGATTGAATCATTAAACCTATAAAAACATGAAGTTTTCACCATAAAAATCCATAGAAATGCAATTTTTACCATTTAAACCACAAAATGCATATTTTTACTAGAATCTTAGTTAATTAGCTATAAAAGTTGTTAAAACACACCAAAACTAAATAATAAAACATACTTAAAATACGTAAAATATATTCTTATCAGACTATTCAACCATTATGGATGCCATAAGAGTTTCATTATAACACTAAAATTTTGTGAATTATTTTCTATCCTTTTTTGATTGGTGAGAGATATTTATCTCATTATTAGGTAACCATTCATCAAATATAAAGTTCCTTTCTTATTTGATAAAGGATCAATATTTGATACCTTTGTAAGTGTTCAAACGAGAAAGGAAATTTGAAATTTGAGGGATAGAAAATAAAATGAAGGCACACAAAATTCGGGGACTATCCTAATGTGCTTATTTTATAAATTCCTTAATTATAAAGCATTGCTAATGAGTAAAAGCAATGCTTGATTAGTTACATCCAAAAGATGTACTTTAAGGAAATAATGAGATAGTTGTGGATATAGCATTTTGACAATCTTTATATCTTGTACGTAATGCCTTGAAATTGAAGTATATACTTAAACAATTTCCTCCAATGTTGTTTAAACACCACTTTGATTATGGTATGGATGGAAATCAAGTTTAAAATATTATGTTCAGTTTTTGTGAGGGTAATCAACCTGCACATAAAGAAGCTGTACAAAGGAAACAATGCTATTTTACTTCAAGAAATTTAGATTCCTTTACACTTCAAGAATTATTAGAACTGGAGATTTAAATTTCTTAAGAACATGAAGTAGGTAGGAGTGTTTTGACTCTAGAATGGAGTTTTGAAATGGTAAGGATTCATATTTGACTCCTTTGCATATGGAAATTGATAGTTTTTGCATATCAATTTGGTGTTGATAGCCAAATTATGGATAATGATAAACCCATAACTTTCCTAATGATTTCTATTAATTATATATTAACATCTCTCTTGTTCATAAATATGCTATACACTTATGTTTTGTGAAATAGAAGGACATAGATTGATGAGGATATCAACAAATAAAAAAAAAGGAAAAATGTGTAGAAAAAACAAAGGCCAATGGAGAATTGAGACAATTTAGATCATTACAGCAACACAAAGGTTGTTATGACTTGTACCCATGCTATAAAGACAACTACAATAACCACACATTTCAAAAAAATTTACAAAATAAAAGGCCATTTTTGGAAGTACAAGAAAACAAACTCTATCATAAATTATATTCTTTGCTATAATTACACTCTAAACAACCTCACAGTTCCAAAATGCCTTCACCCTTGCAATTAAAATTCAAAATCCTTTTTGACCTAAATTCATTCTTATATAATATAAGGAATCCATAAGGAAGGATTCTAACTATCTACTTTTCTTTAGCAACATAATCTAAAAAATGGATTGAAATTTAACATTTTTTCTATATTTAATCGAAAGCACATGAAATAATTAACTCCCAAATGGAACACAAGCTTGCAGCCAGTTTGAAGAGGTTCTTGTGTACCTGGATTATGGAAGGCTTATCAAGTTGCAGTACAATCAAAGTCCCATTAGCCTGATAAAGCTTGCAGTGAGGGTTTTGCCAAGCAACAGTTGCACACGGGACGAAATTTCTTGTGATGTGCAGGTGGGCGAATCATGTCAGCTGCTTTGAAGCAGAAACGCGGGCATACATTTACACTTGCATGTTCCGGCTTTCATCCCAGTGGAATTGTTGAAGTTTCTATTCAAATCACACCAGTGGCGGAGCTAGAAAAAATTCTTAGTGGAGGCAAAAGTAACACTACAAATTTTTACTTACTCTTTTTCTAATTTTTTAAGCAAAAAAAAAAATCACCAATGAGTACAAATGATACATATATTCCATAAAAAAAAATAAAAAGACAAACTCAAATTATTAATGTAATAATAATTTTATTTCAAAAACAAACTAAACTATTTACAATTGCTCACGACGATTTTTCATATTTTGATAACGGTTTACAACCTTCTCATTTTGAATTTTACGAAATATATTTTTCTCAATGTAAGTAACTAAATAATCATTCATCCAAGTGTCTCCCCATTCTATTTCGTAACCGATTCTTCACTATATTCATAGCTAAAAAAGCCCTTTCTATTATAACTGTAGCAACAGGTAAAATCAAAACCAACTTTAAGAGCATATAAACCAATGGATATACAATATCTCTCTTAGTCTCAACCAACTTTTGAGTTAGATCAGAGATTTTTCTTAAATCTAGAAATTCCTTAGCTGATTTCAAGTCATTAATATAAGTATCCAATTCAGTGTCAAGTGCAAGAATATCCAACTTAGAAAACTGACAAGGATAATGTTCTGCAAGACGAATCAACTTTTCTTATCAAATGCTGCAAAGGAATCACTTGAGTTCAAGCATGCCATACAAAGAAGCAACTCCATATTGATTTCATTGAAACGATTGTTTGAGTTCTTGGAGTTGTAAATCTATCACAACACAAAATAGCTCTACTCGATAGTGGCGAAGGTTTGTAATTTGCTGAACTTTTCTTCGAGATCTCCCACTAGCGATGAATATTTCATCCATTTTCGGAATGCTGATCTCATGTTTTCACAAAACAAACAAACTTCATCAAGTAAAAAATCCCATCCATGTTCCCTAGTAGCTTGTAATTGTTGCTTGGAAACTTTGATTAGACCCATAGCATTCACAATATCTTGATCCTTCCTTTGTAATGCTTCAGATAGTGTGTTTGTTATTCCCATGATTTTCTTCATCAAGTGTAAAATAAATGCAAATTCAAAAGATTGCAAAGAATTAAGAAGTGCATATGCTTGACCTCTTTGCTCCACAAGACCATCATTTTCAAGTATCAAAAGAACATCTATTACAGAATCATATATAAGAATCAACTTTAACAACGAGCCAAATGTGAACCCAACGTGTATCACAAGCTCTTTGAAGGCTAGTTTCTTGATTTAAGCCCCGACCACTCACAAGTACAACAGAAATTGCCTCCAAAATATAAGGATCCAGATATGTTTACTATTCCTTGCAAAATATGAAATGTTAAGGTCAAAAAAGCATTGATAGATTTAGGAGATGCAATAAATATCATGCATCGTTCCATTAATAATTCTTTGAATCTTGGACCCTTAAAAAGAAACGAGTGTTATTATGCAACTTGTTGATAGGTATAATGCATATCTTGACAGGGTGTAGGAGGATATTCTAGTTCAAGTAGATAAATTGGTTTTTCCTGTAGATTTCTATGTGTTAGATATGGATGATGATTTTTCTATTTCACCCCCAATTTTGTTAGGTAGGCCATTTTTAATGATCTAAAAAAAATTGATGTTTATTTCAGGAACCTTGACAATGGAATTTGATGGTGAAATAATAAAATTTAATATCTGTGATGCCATGAAATGTTCTAGGGAGGCACATTCTGTTTTGTTTAATGTAATCGACCCTTTCATGCAGCAAAAGTTTGAATTAAATAGTAGAGACACATTGAAGGCTGTAATCAATCGCAATTTTGGATTCACAAGAAATGTTCAAGAGCTGCAAAGAAATTTGATTTACACCCAGATTGAGCACGTGGTATTGTCTAACTAAAAACGTTAAAGAAGGCGCTACTTGAGAGGCAATCCAAGTGTTTTAATTTTTAGTCATTTTGTGTATTTTATTTCATATTTTTTGTGTTAAAGTTAAGTTTATTTCGTTCTTTTTGACAAAGGCTTTTTGTTGTAGGTTGTGGACGTGGCTCATGAAGTTTTCGCTTTGATTGGGTGAAAATTCCTTGGGCAGAAGACTTTCTGTTATAAAACGTGCCCACGTTTTGTGTCTAGTTTCAGATTTTAAATAAACGTGCTCAAGCTTTATGTCAAATGCAAATTGGTGCTTTTAAGGAATTGATGGACAGAATACTATTTCTTATGCAGCGTGCCCACGCCTTACAACAAAACCTCTAATACTTGCGATCCCAAGTTGAAATTCACTACGTGCTTCGTCTGCATCGATGTTTAAAGGAACTTATTCCCTCCCGAATTTTTAGCTCAATAATCAGGGAAGTCCTCTTCTTCTTCTTTTTGCACATAAGTTTCATCCATTGAGGACAATGTCTGATTTAAGTGTGGGGGAGGGGATCTTTCAAATGAAATTAATGAAAATTTGTCATGAAATTTTTCAAATCTAGTTTGGAGATTCTTTTGTGTTTTACAAAAGCGGTCAAGATGCAAATATGAATAGTATATGTTATTAGCATGAGTATGTTATTTTCTTTCAATTGATTTGAATGATAGATGTGCTAGATTTGACATATTTTAACCACTTTGTGAGCTTTTGAGCCTAATGAGCAATGCATTATAGTGTGCTCTATTTTCTTTTGTTGAGTGATATCACACATGGTTTGACATTCTAGAACTTGCTTTGTTATGAATGTTGAGACCACGTTTGAATTTGATGCATTAAAATGATGAGGGGCAATTAGGTTTAACCCTTTTGACTTTCTAAATGCCTTCCCTAATTCTGTTTACCCTTAGTTAACCATGTTTGAGCCTTACCCTTTTCTTTGTTTAATAGTCAAATTTTGTTACCTTAAATCTTTTCGTTTGGACCTTTCTCATTTGAACCTTATATTGAAGGAATACTTTAATATTCTTGCATGAGAATTTCAAGTGTGTTCCAAAAGTACGTTTATAGTTAGCAAGTGTGTTAGTTTTGTCTTGTGAAAAAGGGAAAAAATCAAAAAAAAAGAAATGAAAAAAATACAAAAAGAAAAAAAAAAGAAAAAAATTGAAAGAAAAAGAAAAAGAATTTGTTGTAAAGTGCACTTGTGTTGTTTTGTGGTAGTTGGGCTAATGCCTAAATTGCGCTTGCACTTGCTAAATTTGGGAAAGTTATTGACATGCCTTGAAGCTAGCTGTACACGTCAATGAAAAAGGAGTTTGACTTCATGCAAAGTATTATTGGTATTTCCTTTGATATATTTACACCTCAAAATTTCCCTTTAATCCAACCATTAATCGTAGTCCCATTACAATCCTTATAAAGACCCCTTTGATTTTTGCATTGAATTCATTTTAAGTGGTGGAAATATGATATACTAGCAAGCTTATGGTAATGTCATTTCATGGATTGATTTGAGTGCTAAATGTCCCTTAAACACTTGAGTGCAGAGTGTATACACTATTATCCGTGTGAGGGCTGTTGAATCTTGTGCATCCTGATTTTGATAAAATTGTTGAGAAGCCATGATACTTGTGTTAGTATGCACTGTGTTATGAAATATTTGCCATCTTGACTGTGATTCTTGGGTAGTGAATGTTTGAGGGCAAGCATTATCTAGGTGTGGGGGAATTTGTTAGATGGCTAATTGTGCACATAATTTGTAAATAATTTCCCCTTTATTTTGCCTAAAATATGGTGTTAATTGATAGATTTTACTCATAATTTGATTTTTGGTGTTGTTTCTAGAAATTTGTGCTGGAAAGAGAATAAAAGGTGTGTTAAATATGAAATTTTCCGAAGACTACATGATAGGGTATTAATTGTTAGTAATTTTATTGTTTAATTTCCCTCTTTGTCCTTGCCAAATATTGTTTTAATTGTTAACATATACTTATATTTGGTATTTGGCCCTAATTACAGGAAGGGGAGCAAACAAGTGCAAAAAAGGAGACTTTCTTAAGAAAAATGCTCCACACGTAGGAAGCTTCTAAAAGATCCACAACCGGGCCCCACATTGTACCACAAGCAGATTGCCTTTCCTTTTGTTAATTGGTAGTTGACTAGTAATAGGTAGTTTACTAGCACTAGAATTCCAAAACAGAAGGAACATTCGCGGGCCGGCTTTTGCCTCTTGTTATCTTTTTTATTGTGGAGATTAGAGACAGTTTTTTTGGCTCCCTTGGTTTTGGGGGGCTTCCAGTTCCTCTGTTTCTTTATTTCCTCTTTTCCGTCTCTTCTAGGAGGACGGGAACATAGCTTGTTTTCGATAATTACTTCTGCAATTTCGCATGGGATTTCCTCCATGTAGATGAACTAAGTTTCTACATCTAGTCGAAGGTCAACTTGAAAACTCGGTTCCAAACATCTGTGAGATCGAATTATTTTACTTATTTCTTTTATTCATTGGTATTTGTACGTTTTCTAGTTTAACTTCTTATGATTGTTTTGTTATTTGAATGTTAAGGGCCCGATATTCGAATTAACCTAATAATCTACTGTCATATTAATTGATTGAATCCGTAATTGTTCGATTGATTAATACCAGTGACGACTAGCGTGATTGGTTTCATGTTAGGGAAACGTATGATCTAACTTAAACGAACCTCGTAGCGTGTTTGTTGGTTAGGGTTGGGCTTTTCTAATTCTTATTGCATTCGAGAAATTAAATCCTATGGTCGTACCTAGGGTTATTTCTTGGTTAGGGAAATAGTTAATGGTCGTACCTTGACTATAGAAAAAGTAAGGAAAGACTGGTTGTTTATCGCGTGTATGACAACTATAACCAATCTATTAATGAGTAATTGAATTATCTTTGCATCGATGATCAGTTGAATGGACCGTGTCTGAAAAGTTGCACCTTTGACTAGAGTCGTATTGGTTATTGATTAATCCTTGTTTATTTCTATTAGTTGTTTTCATTAGTTAGTTAATTAGTTATTTTATATTCTCCAAAATCCCCCCTGCTCTGAACTCTAAAAGAAACGAATTATTCCCAGTCCCTGTGGATTCGACCCTACTCATCGCTATATACAAAATTTGCATTTTTCTCGAATAGGTATTTATTATTGCACAGGCTCGAAATCCTGTCACTACATTCTATATGACATGGGCATGCGATTTGACCAAATGAAAGACGGAACCCACGGGATTGCACTTGTCGTGTCCTTGTTGCTACATTAGCCGTAAATTGGAAGTTCTGATCAATTGTGGAGTGATGCATTCCATTTGGAAAGTAATTAGCCTATTGAATTTTTATTATTTTATTAGTTTAAGTAGGAAAAAGACTAGAAAAGGAAGTCTTTTCCTTTTAGGAGATGTTTTCCTTGGTCCATTGCGATTAAACTAGTCTTGTAGGAGTGTAAGAAAGGGGGAAGCCTTCGGCTAGGGGCTGTGATTCCTTTTCTTCTTTTTCTCTTCAAAAACAATAAACCCTAATTTAGTTTTGGCTGCGACTCCACCATGAGGAGCGGCTAGTTTCTTTTCTAGTTGAAGGATAATTGAAAATTTGGTTCAACAATACTGTGAGATTTAATTCGATTCATTTGTTTCATTTATTTATGAGTATTTATATATTCTCTGTTCATTCGTGATTATGATTATTTTCTACAGTTAAATACTTGATCAATATTTAATTGTCGAAATAGTCTATTGCCATCTAAAATATCAAATCCGTAATTGTTTGATGGTTTTAGTATCTGTGGCGCGTGATATAATTTGATTGTAGAAGAAACTTTCGAATTTATGTTACGGAAATATATAATCTAACTTAAATGAACCGAGCTTGTGTGTTTGTTGGTTAAAATTGGTAGCTTCTCTAATTATTAATGCTGTCAATAGGTTAAATCCTAAGAGCTTGTTTAGGGTTGCTTAATTGGCAAGAGAAATAGCCCCAGAGTTTGTTGTGGTTATCGAAACAGTAAAGAGAGGTAGGTTGTTAGAACTTGTTGACAACTATAACCAGTTTATTTATGAATAATTGATTTTATCTTTGCATCGATGATCAGTTAAATGAACCAAAGTGGAGATTAGACCTTTGACTAGAGTGTTGCCTTTTCTTGGGTTTCGTTTTTATTTAATTTTGTGCTATTGCCTTCATTTTTATTCAAGTGAGTTATTTAGTTAATTTTTCATGATCCCCTTTTTTTATTTATTGTCTTTACAAAGAAATAAATTACCCAATCCCTATGGATATGACCCTACTCACCGCTATACTCGAATTCATATTATTAGAGTAGGAATTTTTATTTTTGCTAATTTGACACGCCAACAAATTTTGGCGCCATTGCCGGGGACTGGTGCCTTATTGATTTATTTTCTTTGATTTTTTATTTTTATTTTCTTTTTATTCTATTGCTAGTTTATGCCTCGATCTTCTCGTATAGGTGAATTGCAATACGATCCTGAGATAGAGAAGACAACACGTAGACTGAAAAAGAAAAACTAAGCAACAAGCAAGGCCATCAGCTTTATCCCCTGGGTTTAAAATTGGCATCTGATTTAGTTGAATCTTCTAGTGAATCCGAAGAGGAGATTGAAGTCATGACAAACGAGAGAACCTTGAGAGAGCTAGCTACACCAGATTTAAATCAGCAACCTCTTTGCATAACATATCCTTCTTTAGAAGTACCATTTGAATTGAAATCTGGATTAATTCATTTACTTCCTTCTTTTCGTGGACTTGCAGGTGAAGATCCTCACAAGCACCTCAAGGAATTTCATGTGGTATGCTCGACCATGAATGCCTAAGGAGTCACTGAGGAGCAAATAAAATTAAGAGTCTTTCCATTTTCTTTAGCTGATAAAGCTAAGGACTGATTCTATTATTTGCCCTCTGGATCAATTACCACATGGACCGACATGAAGCAGCAGTTTCTTGAGAAATGTTTCCCTGCCTCCCGAGTTGCAAGTATTAGAAAAGATATATGTGGGATCAGACAGTTCAATGGAAAGACCTTGCACGAATATTGGGAAAGGTTCAAACAATTATGTGCAAGTTGCCCTCATCACCAAATTTCGGACCAACTTCTTATCCAATACTTCTATGAGGGACTATCGTCAACGGATAGGAAGATAATTGATGCTGCCAGTGGAGGAGCATTGGTGAATAAAACGCCCACAGAAGCAAAGGGACTGATCTCAAGTATGGCTGCCAATGCACAACAATTTGGTGACAGACAAGACTATATTCCCCGTAAAATTAATGAGGTAAGTGCTCATTTAATTGAACAAAAATTAGATTCTCTAACTACTCTTGTAGAAAAGTTGGTTGTAGGACAAGTGCAGCACATTAAAACATGTGAAATTTGTTCAACCTCGGATCATCCAATTGACAAGTGCCCTACACTTCAAGATGAGCCAAATGCTCATGTGAATGCTGTTGGAGGCTTTCCAGGTCCTCCCCAAAAGGGGTATAATCCGTATTCGAAACATGTACACTCAAGGATGGAGAGATAACTCAAACTCTAATTATGCAGTAAGGCCGCCAATTCCACATCAACAACCAGCTTCTACAACAGGTATACCTCTTGAAGAAATTGTTAAATCATTAAGAACTAACACACAACAATTTCAACAGGAGACAAGAATGAGCATTCAAAACTTGGAGAATTAAATGAGTCAATTGGCATCTACAGTGAGTCGATTAGAGTCTCAAGTTTTGGAAAAATTGTCTTCACAGACCATCGTCAATCCCAAGCAAAATGTGAGTGCAATTACTTTGAGAAGTGGCAAAGAATTGCAAGAGTATCAAAAAGGAGTATCTAAGCATGATCTTGAAGAGCAAGTTGAGGAAGAAACAATGAAATCTCCAATTCAATCCCTTCCAAGGAAAGAGCCCAGAGATGAACCCTCAGTAGTGGTGACACCTCCTCCTCCATTTTCCAGTTGATATGCAAAATCCAAGAAAGAGAAGTAAGAGCAAGAAGTTTTTGACATTTTCGCAAAGTTGAGGTAAATATTCTCCCTTCTTGATGCCATTAAGCAAATTCCTCAATATGCAAAATTTCTTAGAGAATTGTGCACTACTAAGAAAAAGTTAAAGGGTTTTGAAAAGATTTTATATGGGAAGACATGTTTCAGCAGTGCTTACAAAATATAAGGATTCAGGTATGTTTATTGTTCCTTGCAAAATAGGAAATTGTTAAGGGTCGAAAAAGCATTGATAGATTTAGGAGCTGCAATAAATATCATGCCTCGTTCCATTTATAATTCTCTGAATCTTGGGACCCTTAAAAGAAACGAGTGTTATTATGCAACTTGCTGATAGGTATAATGCATATCCTGACGGGGTGTTGGAGGATATTCTAGTCCAAGTTGATAAATTGGTTTTTTCTTGCAGATTTCTATGTGTTAGATATGGATGATGATTTTTCTGTTTCACCCCCAATTTTGTTAGGTAGGCCATTTTTAATGACATCTAAAAATTGATGTTTATTCAGGGACCTTGACAATGGAATTTGATGGTGAAATAATAAAATTCAATATCTATGATGCCATGAAATGTTCTAGGAAGGCACATTTTGTTTTTGTCATAGATGTAATCGACCCTTTCATGCATCAACAGTTTTGAATTAAATAGTAGAGACACATTAAAAACCTGTAATCAATCGCAATTTGGATTCACAAGAAATGTCAGAGTTGCAAAGAAATTTCAAGAGTTGCAAAGAAATTTGAGTTACACCCAGATTGAGCACGTGGTATTGTCTAGCCAAAGACGTTAAAGAAAGGCGCTACTTGGGAGGCAATCCAAAGAGTTTTAATTTTTAGTCATTTTGTGTTTTTTATTTCATATTTTTGTGTTAAGTTAAGTTTATTTCGTTTCTTTTTGACAAAGGCTTTTTGTTGTAGGTTGTGGACGTGCTCATGAAGTTTTCGCTTTGATTGGGTGAAAAATTCCTTGGGCAGAAGACTTTCTGTTATAAAACGTGCCCACGTTTTGTGTCTAGTTTCAGATTTTAAATAAAACGTGCTCAAGCTTTATGTCAAATGCAAATTGGTGCTTTTAAGGATTGATGGACAGAAGACTATTTCTTATGCAGCGTGCCCACGCCTTACAACAAAACCTCTAATACTGCGATCCCAAGTTGAAATTCACTACGTGCTTCGTCTGCATCGATGTTTAAAGGAACTTATTCCCTCCCGAATTTTTAGCTCAATAATTAGGGAAGTCGTCTTCTTCTTCTTTTTGCACCTAAGTTTCATCCATTGAGGGACAATGTCTGATTTAGGTGTGGGGGAGGGGATCTTTCAAATGAAAAATTAATGAAAATTTGTCATGAAAATTTTTCAAATCCAGTTTGGAGATTCTTTTGTGTTTTACAAAAGCGGTCAAGATGCAAATATGAATAGTATAATGTTATTAGCATGAGTATGTTATTTTCTTTCAATTGATTTGAATGATAGATGTGCTAGATTTGACATAATTTTAACCACTTTGTGAGCTTTTGAGCCTAATGAGCAATGCATTATAGTGTGCTCTATTTTCTTTTGTTGAGTGATATCACACATGGTTTGACATTCTAGAACTTGCTTTGTTATGAATGTTGAGACCACGTTTGAATTTGATGCATTAAAATGATGAGGGCAATTAGGTTTAACCCTTTTGACTTTCTAAATGCCTTCCCTAATTCTGTTTACCCTTAGTTAACCATGTTTGAGCCTTACCCTTTTCTTTGTTTAATAGTCAAATTTGTTACCTTAAACCTTTTCGTTTGGACCTTCTCATTTGAACCTTATATTGAAGGAATACCTTAATATTCTTGCATGAGAATTTCAAAGTGTGTTCCAAAAGTAACGTTTATAGTTAGCAAGTGTGTTAGTTTTGTCTTGTGAAAAAGGGAAAAAATCAAAAAAAAGAAATGAAAAAATACAAAAAAGAAAAAAAAAAGAAAAAAATTGAAAGAAAAAAGAAAAAGAATTTGTTGTAAAGTGCACTTGTGTTGTTTTGTGGTAGTTGGGCTAATGCCTAAATTGCGCTTGCACTTGCTAAATTTGGGAAAGTTATTGACATGCCTTGAAGCTAGCTGTACACGTCAATGAAAAAGGAGTTTGACTTCATGCAAAGTATTATTGGTATTTCCTTTGATATATTTACACCTCAAAATTTCCCTTTAATCCAACCATTAATCGTAGTCCCATTACAATCCTTATAAAGACCCTTTGATTTTTGCATTGAATTCATTTTAAGTGGTTGGAAATATGATATACTAGCAAGCTTATGGTAATGTCATTTCATGGAGTTGATTTGAGTGCTAAATGTCCCCTTAAACACTTGAGTGCAGAGTGTATACACTATTATCCGTGTGAGGGCTGTTGAATCTTGTGCATCCTGATTTTGATAAAATTGTTGAGAAGCCATGATACTTGTGTTAGTATGCACTGTGTTATGAAATATTTGCCATCTTGACTGTGATTCTTGGGTAGTGAATGTTTGAGGGCAAGCATTGTCTAGGTGTGGGGGAATTTGTTAGATGGCTAATTGTGCACATAATTTGTAAATAATTTCCCCTTTATTTTGCTAAAATATGGTGTTAATTGATAGATTTTACTCATATTTGATTTTTGGTGTTGTTTCTAGAAATTTGTGCTGGAAAGAGAATAAAAGGTGTGTTAAATATGAAATTTTCCGAAGACTACATTCTATAAGACATGTGCATGCGATATGACCAAATGAAAGACGGAACCCATGGGATTGCACTTGCTGTGTCCTTATTGCTACATTAGCCACAAATTGAAAGTTCTGATCAATTGTGGAGTGATGCATTCCATTTGGAAAGTAATTAGCCTATTGAATTTTTATTACTTTATTAGTTTAAGTAGGAATAAGACTAGAAAAGGAAGTCTTTTTCTTTTAGGAGACATTTTCCTTGGTCCATTGCGATTAAACTAGTCTCGTAGGAGTATAAGAAAGGGGGAAGCTTCGGCCAGGGGCTGTGATTCCTTTTCTTCTTTTTCTCTTCAAAAATAATAAACCCTAATTTAGTTTTGGCCACGAATCCACCATGAGGAGCGGCTAGTTTCTTTTCTAGTTGAAGGATAATTGAAACTTTGGTTCAGCAATACTGTGAGATCTAATTCGATTCATTTGTTTCATTTATTTATGAGTATTTATATATTCTCTGTTCATTCGTGATTATGATTATTTCTATAGTTAAATACTTGATCAATATTTAATTGTCGAAATAGTCTATTGCAATCTAAAATATCAAGTCTGTAATTGTTTGATGGTTTTAGTATCTGTGGCGTGTGATATAATTTGATTGTAGAAGAAACTTTCCAATTTATGTCACGGGAATATATAATCTAATTTAAATGAACTGAACTTGTGTGTTTGTTGATTAGAATTGGTAGCTTCTCTAATTATTAATGCTATCAATAGGTTAAATCCTAAGAGCTTGTTTAGGGTTGCTTAATTGGCAAGAGAAATAGCCCCAGAGCTTGTTGTGGTTATCGAAACAGTAAGGAGAGGTAGGTTGTTAGAGCTTATTGACAACTATAACCAGTTTATTTATGAATAATTGATTTTACCTTTGCATCAATGATCAGTTAAATGAACCAAAGTGGAGATTAGACCTTTGACTAGAGTATTGCCTTTTCTTGGTTTCGTTTTATTTAATTTTGTGCTATTGTCTTCATTTTTATTCGAGTGAGTTATTTAGTTAATTTCTCATAATCCCCTTTTTTTTATTTATTGTCTTCACAAAGAAATAAATCACCCAGTTCCTGTGGATACGACCCTACTCACCGCTACACTCGAATTCATATTATTGGAGTAGGAATTTTTATTTTTGCTGGTTTGACGCGCCACTTTGACATTTACTCGAACTCAGATTATGTGCGCTATTAGGACCACCAACATGAACATCAAATCTATCCTTTTTTTTTTCAATTTGTGAATCCTTCCTTATTGAAACTATCACCACAAGATTGTTCGCCCACATCTGGTATATATAGATAACAGCATAAGCAATAAGCGACATCTTTTTCAATACTATATTCTAACCAATTCTTGTAATCATCAAACCAGCCCTGAACAAATCGACGCATCTTTTTTCCTATCTTTTTTTGTGGAAAAACATGCTCACGAGGTTGACATGGTCCCTTTTGTAAGTAATATCTCCGAATTTCATCTTGAAGGTTTGGATGATAATCCCCAATTTTTTTTCTTTGGGCTGGATCCGCAGGTAATTCATCTAAGTTAATCCCCAAGCAACTTTTTTTATTGTCATTTTTGCAGTTTCATTATCCTTGGCTTCTTCTTTATTAGACGACTTCTTTTTCCATTGACTTCCTCTTGAAATATCTCTCCATAGCTAAAGAAATTAAAATCAATATATAAGTTAGTAATCAAATTAAAATATTAAATAGACAATAAAATCTATCCAAGAACTATTTCACAAGTTAAAGTTATTTATTAAATGACTTATTTATTCATTACTAGATCAATCATTAATCGCAACATATGAACCTAATCAAGTTAATTAGACAAAAGGATTCATACAAGAATAATTTGAAAGTTAAAATATATGTCAAATGGCCCTCTATTCATCATTACATTAACTCCAGTATAAGAAACTAATCAAGGCAAATAAAAATAAATTATAAATCCATAAAAGCACCATTTCACAAGTTAAAATATTTATCAAATAATCCATTTATTAGTTATTACATTAACTAATCAGTTTTCAAATTCTTTTAAAACAATAATAGCCTCATGCTCTAGAAATATATTTGCAAACAAATTCAAAATAATAATAATAAGAAGTAATTGTTTAGAACCTAATTTTGAAGATTTCCTAAAGTTGGTGAGAAGTTTAGAAAAGAGTTGCAATGGTGGCGGACCCAGGAGATCAACTGATTCTGTTGCAATATCTGAATCGGATGAAGTGATTAAGAGAAAGAGTAACTAACTTGATTGTGGAAGTAAGAATGGCTCTCAGTTGTGGGGGGGGGATGGGGGACCAGAGGAGGGAAGGGAAATTGGGAAGTGGGGACAAAGGAAATGAATGATATGATTGGATGAAATGATCAAGAGAAAGAGTAATTAGCTGCTTGGTTGTGGAAGACTGGAAGGAAGAGTGGTTATGGGGGGAAAATGGGGGACCAGAGGAGGGAAGCCGAAATTGGGAAGTGGGGACAAAGGAAGTGAATGATATAATTGGATCAAGTGATCAAGAGAAAGAGTAGCTAGTGTAGACACCAAAATTTTAGTTTTTTTTATTTTTTTTATTTTTATTATTTCATTTATTTGATTTTGTTTTGATTTTTGTTTATTTTTATCTTATTTTCATTTTGTTTAAGAAAATCATTTTATTATTATTAATTAATTCATTGGAAAGAAAAAAAAAAGAAAAATCATCAATCAAACACCAAAATTTTAGTTTTTTATTTCATTTTAGTTGATTTTGTTGATCTTATTTTATTTCCATTTTGTTAAGAAAATCATTTTATTATTGTTAATTAATTCATTAAAAAAAGAGAAGGAGGTACCACGCGCGCGTGCAGTTCACCCGCGCCAATCCTTTCCCATGACTTCGTACTAGAAGCCATGGAGAATGGTACAAGGAAGGTGCAGCTCCATTTCCTATCATTTTCCACCATTTTTTTTCCTTCATTTTTTTTTTCACCATTGGATCATTCCAGCAACACTCCACCTGGGCTTGATCCAAGGCCAAGAATCTTATGGAACAAACCAATCGAATGGTTTAAAAGGTTGGCTGCAAAACTGGGGTTCCATATGAACTCTTGAGATGAGGGTTTGGAACCCTCATCTGATATAAAAAAGATCAAAAACGAGAACAACAAGGAGAGAAGAAGTAGAGTAAAAGCGTGGCGGCTGAGTAGTGTAGAGGGTTAGACAGAAAGCAAAAAGAAAAGAAAAACCAGAGTGAGGGGGAGAGACCGAGAAGAGAGCGAGAGGGAGAGACCGAGAAGAGAAAGAGAGAAAGAGAGCCACGGGTTTTGGAGAGAAAAACCAGAAAACTAAGGAGGAAAACAGGGAGTTGAGGGAGTTGAGGGCTTTCGGCTGAAGCAAAGGAGGAGGTTTTGGGAACGAAAAGCTGAGCAAGAGAGTGACGGCGGAGAGGGAGGAAAGAACTAGAAAGGTAGCTACGGGAAAACTGAAAAAAGAAAGAAAAGGCTGAACTAGAAGAAAAGAGAGGAGAGCTGGAAAAAATTGAAAAAACTGAGAGAGCTTAGGCTGAGGGAAAGATTAGAAGGGAGGTTACGGGCAAAACCAAAAGGGGAATAGAGGGGTGACGGCTAGAAAAGAAAAGGGTTTCTGGGCAAAAGAAGCTACGGGGAAAGGAACCAAAGCAAGGGAAAAAGGAGGGAGGAACCATGAGATCCGAGAAAGAACAAGGGAAAGGGGATAAGGAAGATCCAAGGCTGAAAACTCAGGCTCAGTTTTCTTCATCAGAATCTGCAGTTGATCTCTTCATCAAACCCGGGCTGAAGGTTCAAGTCCAAGGCGGTGAAACAGGTAATCTTCAATCCTTTTCCCTGTTCGCTTTAAGCTCTAAACAGAACCAAATCTGTTAAACTGAAACCTGGTTTTGGTTCATTTGTTGGGTCTTTGCTAACCAATATGCATCAACGTTGCGTCTGATTTGGTTGGAACTGAATGCTCATGATTACCCTTTTCTTGTTGTTTCTCCCACTTTTCCTCCCGTTCATTCTTTGGCCAAGGATCTGTTCCGTTTTCTATCAATTTGGTAGCTTAGTCGAGTCTCTTTTCGGTCGCTATGCTGTGGTTTGAGAAGTATGTGAGACGACATAATGGGTTTTGGTTTGGGCTGCAAAGTTCACAGCAGAACTCTGTTGCAGCAAAGCTTCGACCAGGCTGTTTTTTTTGTTGAACTATCATGGCTATGGTTGTTTAGTTTAGAAATGTCCAGCCAAAATTTTTCCAGAGGATGGAGTTTCACTTAAATCTGCTTTTTAGAAGCTGTGGGTTTTCTCCTGGAAATAGACAGCAACCCTTTCGACAGTTCTTATGCGCTGCTGTCTCTTGTTCATTTCATTCGCTTCATGGGTTCCCTTGTTTCATGCCTTTCTTTGATTAATTGGTTGGGGTGCTGGGATTCTTTTGATGAGTGTTAGTCACGCCTAGAACACACGCAGCAAGAGTGGGCTGGTTTGTAGTTGCAGAAGTGTTTCTCCATTCCTTCGTTGATTACTTGCGTGTCCCGTTCCTCTGTCACGATTATCTTGCACAATTCGCTTGCTGAACATGCCTTGTTTTCATTGATGAATCTTTGGCGTCTGATTATGAAAATAAAATACATGAAGCGGATGTTCTCGTTGGCATGAGATTTCGTTTCGTACGGTTCATATATGTTGAAACCCAGAAAATGGCAAGAAGTTTCGGATAGACCTGTGCTGATGTTTCACTGATGATTGTTCCCTTCCTTTGTTGCTTATGTAAACTTTGGTGTTGGATTTCACTATTAAAAGGTGTAAGTGGTGCATTTTGCTAACTTGAAGATTGCTTGACAACAAACCTAGAAAAGAGTTGCGGAAAGAATTAGCGAAAGAAAGAAGCCAGTGAAGTTGCAGAAGGTTTCTTCGTGAGCCTTGCATGAAAACTTTCCAAAACTACACTTCAGCCCCTTAAATTTTGCCTAATGCTACTATGGTCTAACTAATTGGACAACTTAATCAATTTTGTCCCCTTAACATGCCATTTTTCTTTAATATGTCTTAACGTAATTTTGGATAGATTTTTAATGAGTTTTAGGATGAATTTGAAGGTTTAATAACTTTTTCTAGACTTATAGTTTTGATTTCTGAGCTTTAGTGGAATTTTGGAAATTTTTGTCGTATAATTGTAGAAAATGGGCTTTTATTTGTTTTTCGTGATTGTTTAGCATTTGGCTTTGGTAGGTTTCGTCTTAAGCTATTAATTTTAATTTGTTTTAATTTAGACCCCTAATATTTATAATGTTAATGATTTGACCCTTCAAGCTTCTTTAATTCTTTCAATTGGGTCCTCACTTGTTTAAATTTGGGGTCGAGTGATTTGTTTGATTCAATTTCGTGTTTATCTCCATTCTTGAGATTATTTGTTAATTAAAGTGATGTCTTGACCCTTTTTATTGTTTTGGAGGATAAATAAGAAAATTGCATTTCATTAGACAACCAATTCAAGGGAGGTACACTGTACTCCTTTATTTTATTTTATTTTATTTGATCCTATGTGCTCCTATGTGATTTTATGTGTGTAATTGCATGATTTTGAATGTTTTATTTTCATTTACTTATTTATTTAGTCACTTTATTTGTTTTAATTTTGCGTATTTATCTTAATTTAATTTTTGATTATTTGAAAGGCATTTAAACGCCAAAATTGTAATAGTTAGGTATTTATTTATTTATTTTATTTCCCCTTTAGATTGTAGTTAGGGCCCCCAATGTAATAGTTAGGGCTTTATTTGCTTTATGTGTTTTGCATGTTTATGTGTTACGTGTTACTTGCTTTCTTAGGGTCTTGCATCTAGATATCATGGCTATGTGTTATGTGGTTTATGTGTTTATTTGCTTTATTATGTTTTATATGTTTTATTAAACTATAATAAATACATGACGTCACCACACTAATCCAACGCTAGTTGTGGCCCTTTGCCCGATTTCTCAGTAGTTCAACGCTAGTTGAGACCCCTTTTCTCCGATCTCACTAGTCCAACACTAGTGAACTTATAGACATGGGCTTGTCCAACACTAGACTCTTAGGGACCGTCCTTGCGTTAGATTATATTTGTGTGACAATCACTACATTTTCATGCATACTTTTCATTTTTTTAGGGTTTTTATCATTTTGTATGACATTTCCCTTATATGTATATCCCATATTCCCTTATATGTATATTCTTTATCCCATATTTTCCCTATATGTATATTTCTTACCCCTATGTGTGAAACATAACATTTAGATTTGCATTCCATTTAAGAATTAGAACTAGGTTAGGTCATTTGCTTGACTAGATAGGAAAAACCTCTCGAATATGGGATATGGACGAGTGTGGCTTTTCTAGCCTTAGCACGATCGTATTCCCTTTATAAAAGGGAAAATTAAAATCACGAATATTAGTTCCCGTTCCCGTTATGATACATTCCTTTATATCATGTATATTTGTATAATTATTATTTTCTTTTCTTTCCTTAGAGTCTCATATTTTTGCATATTCGTGACCTCTTCAAAGAGTCTCTCTTGGGCATCACAATTAATGTGATTTGCACCAATTAAGGTTTGAAAAGATATTCCGACCCCCCGATATCCTCTTAGGTCTAAGACTGCATTCATATAGTGACATCCAAATGTGATAAATTCTTAGGTTAAAATAAGAAAATCTTTGACTAAATCACGCAACTAGCCTTGGCTAGGTTGAAAGGGTGCCTTGGATTTTATCCTTACCTTCCCTTTCTTCAAATGTGACTCCTGAACACTTTTCTCTGATTTTCGTAGAATCGGAGTCGTTTAAAAAGGGTTTTTTATATTTTTTTAAAATTCATTTTAGGTGACTTGGTACACCTTAACTCAATACCAAGTGGCGACTCCTATTTTTTATTAAAAACCTTTTTTAAACTATCATTTTGGGGCCAAAACTGTCGCACTTTTAAGTCTCATTTATGCCCATTTTTCTTTATTTATTTTCTCTTTAAATCAAAAATTCATTTTTAATCAAAATTAATCAAAACTCATTTCTCAAATAAAATTAATCAAGATTCATTCCTTTATTAAAAATTCATTTTTTACTCAAAATAAATCAAAAAATTCTTTTTATAAAATACTTTATTTTTCATTTAAAAAATAGGGCGCGACAACTAGCTACTTGGTAGAGTGGCTCTCGATTGTGTGGGGGGGGGAGATGGGGGAGTGGGGACCATGTCAACCTCGTGAGCAAAGACAAAAAAAAAAGATGAAATTGGGGAATGGGGGCACTTTCCAATTAACACTGTATTCTCTACCATGTCTTCGAAATTGTATATGTATTATAGGAATTTAAGGGGAGGCAGTGGGGCCGTGCCTCTAGTGCCCCCACCTTAAATCCGCCACTGTCGTAGGGAGAGGTAAAGAACGATTATATTCAGAAGCAGGTCTATCGGTCAGGAGCAGCAAGGACCTTAACTCCTCTCAGTCTTCAGACGAAGTTACCTGTCAAATCTGCTTTAAGCATGTCAATGCTTATGAGTCCTCGATGATGGATTGTGGCCATTGTTTTTTGCAACATCTGTGAGTCTCTCGCTTGATGGCATTCTATCTTTTCATTTGACTTTTCTCATGATGCCAGATCCTGCATATGCGTGTTATCTAAATGAAGATTAAAAACTTGTAATCAATTTCTTGGTCCTTGGAACAATGTGTTAATATGAAATACAAATTCTGTGTTTTTCAGTTAATGTTTGGACTGGTGGCTGAAAATTGAACCCCTGAAACTGTGCTCGTGTTCTGATATTCCAAATCATAACGGATGTTAGAACTTCAATTTATTTGAGATACATTGATGAATTAACAAAAATGAGAAACTATAAGAAGGAGTTCGAGTCCCACATCCTCAGAGCCGTTTATTCTGTGAAATTAAAAATGAGGTCAAACAAACTTGAGTTTTAAATTAATTTTTAAGCTTGGTGATTAGAAACTATTGGACAATACGGTTATTTGTTAAATAACTAGTTTGCTGATGATGTTCGTCATGTTGCACTTCTTAGGCACTATAAGAATAGAGTCAAGGTGCATGTTAATGCAAATCACGCATCTGATTTTAACTTTCTTTTTTTTTTAAATCTCTTTCATCAAATGCTTAATTTTGTAACCAGACCCCATAAAAGCAGCAAATTTAAAGGGTTAAGTAGATTGAAGTTTATTTCAATAGCTGAATAGCTTGAGTTAGATGCTCCAGTGAATTGTTTAGTAGATGTGCCTATTAGGTGGTTCTTCTATGCTGAAGTTGCAGAATGTTAAGCATTTTCTGTTCTTTTCTTTTGTTAAGGTTGGACAAAGCATTTTATTATGAAGATACACGAGGGTGAGAGTAGACGGATTACATGCGTGGCTGACGGGTGCAAGGCAATCTGTGACGAAGAAAATGTTAGAAATCTAGTTAATAGAAGAGATCCTTTTAGAATCATATGTTGAGGATAATGACAAAGTAAAATGGTGTCCTAGCGTTCCTCATTGTGGAAATGCAATTCGTGTTGAGCGTGATGAATATGGTGAGGTTGAATGTGCTTGTAGTGTACAGTTCTGTTTCAGCTGCTCATCTGAAGCTCACTCGCCTTGTTCATGTTTGATGTGGAAGCTTTGGAAGAAAAAGCGCCAGGATGAATCCGGGATGGTTAATTCTACGAATACTAAGTATTGCCCTAAATGTCATAAACCAGTGGAGAAGAATGGAGGATGCAACCGAGTGCGTTGTTTGTGTGGACAACAATTTTGGTGAGTCTTCCTATTCTTTGTTGGTTTAAGATTCTGACTCGGCTTATACAGTTTGATTTGTCCAGTCACGGCATTATTCATTCTGCACGTTTTAGTACACTTGTACTTTTGCAATCTAATCATAACTAGCACAGTAAGGGCATGCAGCTGCTATCCACAAGTTCATTGGCAGTTTCAAATTTCCTGCATTACGTTTTGTTAACTAGTTAACTTTGTCTGCATGCTCCTTGCTGCTTCTTTCTCATCTGCTTTCTTACTTGATCCATGTTTATACAACTTTAGTCATCCATTACCAAAATTTATCAGCAAGGAACTCTAAAGCATGTCTTTGATTTTCATTTGTAGATAAGAGAATGGATTTTGCCTGCTTCCTAGTACTGCATGTCTTTTCTGCTATCTTACTGCTTGCCTGATATTTCAGTACATGAAGGACAACTTCTTTATGTTTCTTTACTGCATGTTGTTAATATTTTGTCTTGGATATGTTTAGGCAAAACTTAAATGACGCGATTTACCTTTTTGTCCTTATTTTCACAGTTGGCTTTGTGGCGGAAAAACTAGCACAAGTATTGCAGATCATCATCCTTGTGGCCAATATAAAGATGATAGATTGGAGAAAGATGGGCTTGCAAAAAGCAATCTTTGGGCTATTGTCACAATTATAATCAGTTCAAAGCCTACACAGACTCTTTGAAGCTTGAAGCAAAGTTGCAGAGCAGGTTAAATCCAAAAATTGAGATCTTGGAGGAAAATAACCATGAATTAAGAGATTTTAGCTGGGTGACCGATGGATATAATAGACTTTTCAGATCAAGGAGGATTCCCTCCTATTCTTATCCTTTTGCATATTACATGTTTTGTGATAACCAATTCAAGAACGCAATGGAACAGAATGACAGGGAAATAAAGCAGAATCTTTTCAAGGACCAACAGCAGCAGCTTCAGGCTAAGGTTGAAGAACTTTCGGAACAGCTTTTTGCTGATTGGAAAGAAGGGGAAGTCCTCTATACAAGACAGCAGATTTTTGATCTCTCCGCTAATATTGATAGCCGCTGCGAGAAATTGTGAGCTTTACTAACTGGAATTGAACGTGAGCCAAGGAACATCTGAAAATGAGAAACTGGACTAGTTTTATTTATAATAATTAGGTGAAAGGGCTGGGACTTTATTTAAATTCTTTTTTTTTATCTAAGGGTACTTATGGCTATTTGCAGGTATGATTTCATCGAGGAACTATTGCCTCCCGAGCATATTGTAGTTCCATATAGGTCTATGGGAGTGGAGAAAGCATCAGAATTTCATTAAAGGAACTCTGTAACAGCTGGTATGATTCTCATTTTCTGACTGACTAGTTCTGCTGTATTGTTGCTTTTGACCTCGTGCTTTCAACAAAGTGCTAAAAAGGTTTGTTTCTTTGCCACAGCCTAACTAGATGCAAGATGGATGAGCAATGATACAAAGTTCTTGACTTGCAGCCTTTGGATTGGGTGATTTTTCTTCCGTTGAGATGGTTCGGCAAGTGAATGCTTCGTAGTATTTCTATATGCTGCTGACACAATAGAGAGGAGACGATATATGAACATTCTACTTGGTTTTTGCTCGTAAGTAAAGTCACAAGGGTACTCATTGAAAGGAAGGAAAAGCATGGCCGTATATGCCTTTTCGTTGCATATATGTCCTGACTTCGCCGCCTTGTCAATCTTGATTTCTAGAGTCCTTTCCTCGAATATTTCTGGCCTTATTTTCTGCCGATGTTTATTACTTTTCATGAGGTTTATAATCTGGATAAACAGTAAATCCTATATTTCTGTATATATTTCCTTGGTCAATTACAAAAATATTGATAAATGGTCATTCTTTAGAGGTTTAATGGTGAATGTAGTGGGCTGTTACTAGAATACTGTTGCTGGGGAGGGGAAGGTGAAGAGGTATTTAGCAGTAACTTTTCATTGTTCCAAGTTCTACCTCGAGGGTCTGTTTGATAATTCAACTGAATGCTAAAAGTTAACTCATTCAAAATTTTTTGAATTCAGCATGTTTAATAATTAAAATGCTTGACTTAATATATTAAGCATTGTTTAATTTGTGTATGAAATTTTAAGCAAAAATTTTTTATTGAATTTTTTTAATTGATCAAATATGTTACACTTTTCATACATATAATACACTCTCGTGCACGCTCGCACAGAGTATACATTTGACACATACATACACATATACACATGGAGATACGCACACAAATAGACATATTTAAGTACTATCTCTCAATTGTTTAATTATTTCCTCGCATACAAAACGCTTTACTTTCTCTCCAAATATATAAATAAAGACAAATTTTTTTTCAAAGATGAAAGTATAATATTTATGTGATATTTTAATTCTGTATTGTAATTCAGTTAGTTATCAAACATATATCTTTATCAATTTAGCAACTTAATAAATAATACTTTCAATATTTAAATTTCATATTTCAAAATTTAGATTTCAAATTTCAATTTATTAAATAGTACCTAAATGTGTATTGTAGATTTCCCGAAGTTAAAAGGTGTTGTCTAGCAATGTGGTTTTTTTTTTTCGCTCATTACCCAAAATAGATATTCTTTTTATTGACTTATTTGTTAAGGAATATAAACAAATTCCTTATTTCCTTAAGCTTTGTAAGAATGCTACCAATTTGATTAGACGTCAAAATAAATAAAACAAAAAGAAGGAAAAAATATGTCACCTGATGAAACCTCTAACATATGCCGCGTTGACTCAACTTGGAGCAAGTGGAAAACAAATATATAACTTGTTGCGAAACTGAGGAAGTAATTTCCAAGAAGCTAATCTACTAGCTTATCCTTGTCCATGCTGAAACATTGAATTTCTTGTATCTTGTTAGGATCGAAATGAATATACTAACACCGATGGATTAACATGAGAAAAATTATTTATTTGGGAAGTGGTTAGAGTCTTAGAGAATTTCTTTTGGGATTTTTGAAGTTTTGTCTTTTTAACTTTTTGACGTACTATTAGGGTACAACAGTAATTTTTAGTTTTTCTTCTTTTGGCTTATAGATGAAAGCTTATAGGCGAAGCTTTAGCTTTTGTTTTTGTTTTTGGCACATTTAATTAACTTTTGAATCAAACAATTGTAAAAAATTTAAACGAAGTAGAGTTTCAAATATTTGATTTTCGTTGCTGTTTCAATTCAAATCACAAGCATTGACTTGATTGTATATCTCCCATTACTAGGAAAGTTATTTTTCTAGTAAAATGGCTAATTTATGTAAGTACAAATGGTTAATGAATAATAATGCATTAAATTTACGTGTATATATAGTTGTGTTTGGATTGCATTTTCCATGATTTTTCATGAAAAAATTACTGTAGCGATTTGATGTATGTGAGGGAAAAAGGTAATAGGGAAATGTGATCACGGAAAACGACGTAATTTTTCGATGGAAAACAGCAATCCAAACAAGGCTAAGTAACCCGTGTTTTTTTTTTCGATTGAAATATACCCACACTATTCATATAACTAGTGAATGAAAATCTATTGGAAGTTTCAGGTTTCAAAGATGTTAAATGCCTGAGGTTTTTTAATTATTCAATACAAAACTAGTTATTTATATATTTATTCATTTGTAAACAGTTCAGTTGGGATTGTGATTTTCCGTAAAAAAAATTTTATGTTATTTATGAACATATTTTTCAACTCTTTTTTTACATCATATGTATCAAATCAATATAATACATTTTTCTATAAAAATTTTTAAAAATAACAATCTACCTCCGTTGAGATCCGTCTGTGTCCTGTTATATACATTAACACTCATCTTTAGTGGCTTGTCGATCAACATGCATTTCATATTCTATATTTTACCTAGCAAATTATCTTTAGTAACATAATCTTAAAAATGGATTGAAGAAATTTAACATTTTTTTATATATATTTAATAGAACAGTACATGAAATAATTAACTCCCAAATGGCCCAATTTATTGAAACGCTACTAATTATCACAAGCTTGCAGCCAATTTGAAGAGGTTCTTGTGTCCATTGACTATCGAAGGCTCATCCGGTTGCAGTACAAATCACAGTCCCATCACCACGATAAAGCTTGCAGTGTGGTTTAGCCAAGCAACAGTTGCAGACGGGCCGAAGTTTCTTGTGAGGTGAATGAGGGCAAATCATGTAAGCTGCTTTGAAGCAGACGAATGGGCATACTTTTGCACTTGCATGTTCCGGCTTCCATCCCAGTAGGATTGTTGCTGTTTCAATTCAAATCACAAGCATTGACTTAATTGTAAATCCCCATTTTCCACTAAAATGGCCAATTAACATACATAACTACAAATGCTTAATAAATAATAATAATAATAATGCATTCAACTTAAGTGTATGCTAAATTTAACTAAATTACTAATATGATATCTAACTACGCATACAACAGTCAAATGAAACAAGTACATGTGCGTGTATGTCAAATGATATCATGTACATCAATCTAGTAGATGAACGAGGAATTCATATCGCAAATTGAAATGGAAACAATATATTATCAATCAATACTAATTAAATTTGGCTGACCATAAATTATCTAAGGACATCCAGAGTATTAATCACATGAAATTTGTCAACATTATATCACAGAAAAGATGAAAGGTTTTAGTGCGGAAAATGTATTTAGAATACTCTAACTTGGAATGAAAACCAACTACATATTGTGAATCATTTGCAGAATTGAGCGTACCGCAAAAGAGGAGAGTGATAATACCAACTTTTGTACCAGCCATGTCTTGGTGGGTTATGCTCCAAAGGGTTCTGCCACGGTTTTTATAGCACAGAAGACAGTCACCAAAGAAAAAAAAAAAAAAATTGGAGTAGCTATGAATTGGTCAAGTGGTGCCTAGTCAAATTCAGCAAAGGGATGCAGAAAATGATAAGCAGCTGGAAGAAGGTTTTCATGCTAGTTAATTAATAGGTTTTCTTTCCTAGTGGGAGTATATTTATCTTTTATGAAAGATCAGCAATAATCGCCAGTTCAAATTCACACCTAATATATATAAAGGTAACTTATTATGGCGGCTGGGCTGTATAGTTGAGGTTCGGCGCAATTGAGTGCAAATACCGATTATATTATTTGTGTACATCTCTCTCTCTAAATATATATGTATGTTCGTATACATTAAATTGGTTTACACAAAGAAAATCTATGTGCATAACGAAATTATATAAAGGTGTACAACTACTTTTAGAGTAGCTGGCCATCAAGGGAGTTTCAAATCTCTACTTGGATGTAAGTCAAGGAATTGAATTCCTTGGATTGTATTTTAAAAAATTTAGACTTTTCTGAAAATTTCGTCAGTGGTTAGGTCCCTCTCCCCTAATATAGATTAGGGGTAGATCTAGAATAGATTCTATTGTATCTGAGAAAAAAAAAAAGAAATTATATAAAGGTGCACGTCATCAAAATTGCAACGATGCCTGCCGGAGTTGTAAATTATATCTTGAGAGTTGAGATTTGAACTTTACGTTCAAAGTCCACAGCAAGACCGAGTACAAGATGCCTAATCTACTGGCTTATCCTTATCCGTGCAGAAACATTCAACTTCTTGTATCTTGTTAGGATCGAAATGAATATGCCAACACCGACGGATTAACATCAGCAAAATTATTTATTTGGGAAGTGGTTAGAGTCTTAGAGAATTTCTTTTGGGGATTTTTGAAGTTTGTCTTTGTAACTTTCGACATATTAGGGTACAACAGTAACTGATCGATGTTCACAAGGCACGTTACCACCAATGAAAGAAGTCAAGACCCTATTGATACAAACAAGTGCAATGTATTCCATGCATTCTTAGGACTTATCGCTGTGCGTAGCCCCGGAAGATTCGCTCACAAGGACCAAATTTATGAGGACAAATCATGTAATAAGAATTATATGTGCTTGTCTATATATATATATATATAATAGGACTCATATTATAGGAACTACACCAATAAATATAAGCACTTAGTTTAACTCCATAAGACCTTAACGTGGAGGTATCCTATTAAAAATTCTAAGGTTAAGTTTGAGATAGCTTTTGTCAAAGCCTTACGTATTCAATTTTGACCCTTAGAAAAAAAATAAAACTTTTGATCATGATAATGCTTGAATTCCTTGATAGAGTTGAGTTTTTACAAGTACTTATTATGTTCGCAATATCTAAGCATGCATGGGACCTTGAAACTTAAGGGATTCTTTTTTACTTTGTTTCTACTATACACAAATAATATATATAAGTAATTTTATATACACTATCACGGTTGGATGAGTAATACATGAGCAAATTTTGAATTTTAAATTTTGCATATGTATTATATATTTAATGGTGATAGTGTATACATTGACAGTATATACAAAATTAATCCTATATATATGTGTGTGTATATACGTTGATTTGTTTTTCATTGGTTTGTTTCATTTGTTTTTGTTACTTCCGTGGAAGTTGATTGCTCAATCAAAAAAAATCACAAAACACAAGGCAATCCCGTGGAATGAATGGGGTCATCATGACTAGTATATATAATAAAATTGTATTCTCATACTTATTTATTTTCTTATTCTCCATGCTCATCAGAAGAAAGGTCTATTTAATAGTGCGATACCACTTGTTGATAGAGTTTTAGGTATTAGTTTTTAAAAAAAAAATTTAAAATCAAATGAAAAAGTGTGTATATTGGAGGAGAAACGACAATTGATGATGTATTTACCCGCATGCAAAATTTTCTGTAAATTAGGTGCAATTGAAAAACCCTTGAAAGAGAACAATCTCTTTATTACGGACTAGGGAGATCCATCCAGAGCCCAATAAAAGGAAAATTGAAAGATTTCCGAAGCTTTGCAATAATATCTTTTCTTCCTTGATTTTGTAATAGTATATTGTCTTCGTTGTAGTTTTCATCCCTTGTCCAATAACTCAAGAAATTAAAAGAAAAAAGAATGGTAATTAAAATATGCACACAGAATGGTAATTAAATAATTCTAATTGATGGCACCACTATCAGAGAGTAGCAGACTTCCATCTACTTTCAGGTATACCATTAATATCTTCTAGTCCATTCGTTGAGAAAATAGGGAGAACATTAATTAGTCATAAAAACCTCAAAATTAATATTGAGAAGAAAACTAGAAAGATCAAGTGTTACTAGTCTATTTTATCCAATAACATTCATCAAAATGAATTTCACTGAAGAATTTAATACAAAACACAACACAATCACAGAAAGGTTGTTGCCAAAATACAAAACCATAGTAATTTAATAAACTCATATTAATGAATTTCAATCTTAACAAATATGAACCGCATGGACCAAGAGCTGAAAACAATCATGCCACTTTATTTATAACTGAATATTTTTAATAAGAATACATGAGTACAAGATCACAACTGAAACCCACAATTGTGCACAAACACAAATAATTAGTAGTTATTTACAATTGAGCGACACATTATCAAATGTATATTTTGTGAATGCAGTAGTTGCGACCAGAAGCATGTGAGTAAGGAATTTTTATGCTATCGCCAAATTAAAAAGAAAAAATAAAACACATTTTCTCTTCTAATTAAAATCATGTATTTTTCTTTTTGACCAGAACCAACAAGGCAAAGAAGAAGTCAATTGGCAACATGAGATGAAGTGGTGATAAAGTTACAATGACCTCTTGTACATTAATTACGACGATAGATCCATTGACAATGAAATTGGATGACCATAAAATCTGCGAATGTGATAATTAAGCTCATGAAGTGAATCTATTCTTTTTTATTTTGGTAATTAAAAATTTTGGATAAGTTCAGCTCCGACCAAGACCCCAAAAGCATGGATTATTTATTGGAATTCTTGCAGATTGTTTACCAATATAATCCTCACATCAACAGTAAGATTTCAATACATGACCTTTTTATAAGGAAATGATCCGTTCTTATCAGTTGAGCCAACTTGTGTTGACAAAGTGAATCTATAATTACCAACAAAAAAAAAAAAAGACTCTTCTTATTGTAGATTAATATATTATGTCGGAGATGTAGCTTGAAAAACTAATAAAACATTGGTCACTTTGCTTGGGGAATGGAACGTACCGAACAGAAGGAGAGTCGCGATACAAATTCTCTTTGAAGCCACATTTTGTGGATTATGCTTAGAAGGAGCTTCTCCTGTGGCATTTAGCAAGGAAAACTTATCTTTTGTGTGTGTGTGTGTGTGCGTGTGTGTGTGTGTGTGTGTGTGAGAGAGAGAGAGAGAGAGAGAGAACAAATATAGACAATTGATTTAATTCCTAGAGGAAAGTACGTAGAAATTGCAATAGTATTCATTTCACGTAAACCCACTTAATTTAATTGCCAGTCAAATTCAACAAAACCATGATGACTTTAAGAAATAGTGAGCCTCTAGAAGCAAGATTACACACTAGGTTATGGATTTTCTTAGCTTGAGGGATTGTTGTTTCGTGATGAGTATGCAATTGCAGCTAGTGCAAATTCATCTCTCTTTCAAAGGGACATCGTATTCAAAGTCCACCAAATTAATAGAGAATTTGAATTTTTAGCTTACATATGCACTATTGACTTCATGCATGTCATTGTATTTAATTGAGTGCAGTAAGGAACGATTAGTTTAATTTCTCTTGAGAAATGTACTTGAGCTTCTCTAGTAATTTTGGATCATTTGGTTATAAACTTTACTGATCAAGTATCCCAAGCATTTTTGAGGTAATTCCACTAAAAATGTATTCATAACGAGAACCAGATAGATGGATGTAACATATTGTGCAAGTAGCAGTGGAATATGCATTTATAGCAGGACCAATTTCTTCATTAATCTCCCCAATAGTTAAGCGGTTAATGTATGAAATCCCAAAATCTTGAAGTTAAAAGTAGTCATTTCAAAACATTTTATGGCGGCTAACTTTTGAATTATTTCGAAGTAACTTCTTCCAAATTTTTGCAATAAATCTAATCTCCTAGTCAAACAACTGGAATAGACATGTTCGATCACAATTGTTAGGGTTTAAATATACTTTAACCCCCTATAGTTTAGCGCATTTTTCCATACCTCTCTTGTAGCTTCCAAAAGTTTACATTCATAACGAATCAACTAAAATGTCAAAAGTCCCCTTATATAAAGTTGAAAATTATTTATTAATTACAAAGGGATTATGTATATATTTTTGAAAATCATAAAGGAGTTATGTGGTAAAGTAGTAAATTATAAGGAAATTATGTGGTAAAATACAAAATCATAAGAGGCTAAACTGTCATGCATATTATGCTTATATATTTTGGTCATTTCAAACTATTTTAGTTTTAAACAAGGGTAATCTCAACATTTCGATGAGTTTCATTGTAGAAGATTATTTCCGTCATTTTGATATTTTAACCCTAATGATTAAGGGTTATGTATAACTTTTGAATCCACAGAGGATTTAAATGAAAAATCGCTAAACTGCCTAGGGATAAAGTGTATTTTACCTCAAACATTAAAATCCTTCAATGAGTTTAACCAGTATGCATGATTTTAATCTTAAATAATAGTTTTTTTATTTGTGCTGAAGTCGGGACTCAGAATTCTTTGTTCAAGTTCAAGGAATAAAGAACAATATTTTTCCAAATGCCTCAACTGCCCTTGGGGTCAACTAAAATTTCACCTTTATAATCCCAATTATAAACTCTTCATATTCCCATTTACATGACTTCTCGTAATCCCAGCCCCGGCCCAACCCTTCTTTTTTCTCGTGCTTCTCCGTACTTTCCAATTTTGTCTACGGACTCGCTTATTTCTTTCTGCTTTGCCTCCCGAAATCCCCCTCCCCAGACCGGCAGTCACTTGAGGCAAGGCTGCCCCCATTGTTTTAAAACTCGGCCTGGAGTTGAACCGTCAATACCATAGGGCCAAGGCTTAAAAGGGTTTCAACTGGTTGGTCTGGTCTTAAAAATTAGATGACATCAACATGAAGTCGTAAATATATTAATTATATATTAGCATAATAATATGAAAAAAAACCTATAGATATAATAGTATCATATTTTGCCTCCAAAAGACTTTAAGTTTTGGTGGGTAGGAGGTTAAGAATTCAAATCTTGTCTCCCATCAATGTACCATTATATGTGATTTCTTCTAAATCCATACGGATGTGTAGTGCATTCGCCGACTCCATTAGCCAATCCCTCCCCCCCCCCCCCCCCCCAAAATGTAGGCTAGAGTAGAAATAGGAGTAGAAGTAAGATAGACTAGATGTTGCCGGTCTGAACAAAAAAAAATAGTATCATATGAAAAAATAATCCTTTTGTCTCTTTATTTTTGTTTCCATGACTTCTTATAATTTAGAAGCATTAAAATCTAGCTCTAATTAGATGTTCTTAAATTTTAAATGCAAACTAATGAGTCTATAGCCATATATGTAAGAGTTGTTTGAAAATAGGTATCAAAATTAATGTTGCACAAGAAAATTAGAAAATATATTAGAAACTTTTATAGTTATCCAAATATAGGGGGAGAAATGTAATAATGAAACCTTAGGGTGTTTAACTCTAATTTCTTCTTTTATGGCCTTTATTTCTTGGTCGTCAGGCTCTGTTTGGATACCCTATTTTTGGTCCTATTTTTTAATAGACAAGTTTTTTTTAAAACTTCGGCCTTGTTTGGTAGACAAATTCTTTGCCAAGTTTGTTTGCTATAAGGTTTTTAAAAATTTTAACTACAGTAACCTCAAAAAACTTCCCAAAGTTTTTAAACTATACACTTCAAAATATTAAAAAAAAACACATTTCAAAAAAATTTTTAAAAAACTTCTACAATAAATTACAGTAAAATTTTAGACAAACATCCAAAAAACTCACTTGTCAAACGGGGCCTTTCTTTACAGTAACCCTTTAAAAACATTCCAAAATTTTTAATATACATACCCCAAATACCAAAAAACACACAAGTTGTTTCTTTCTTTTCCTTCTTCCTCACCTCACCCACCACTACCAGCCGACACCAAACACCTTTCCCCTTTTTTTCCTCTCTCATTTCTCCTCCTCTCTCTCTCCTATATCCTCTTCCCTTCCCTTCCCTTCCCTTCCCTCTCTCCCTCTGGTTGCGCAACCAACAATGAGAGGGAGGGGAAAGGAGAAAGGGGCAGGGAGAGGGAGAGGAGGAGGGAGAGGAGGAGGGAGAGAAGAGAGGAGAGGAGCAGGAGGGAGGGAGGAAGGAGGAAAGAGGAGAAGAGAAAGAGAGGTAGTGGAGGTAGTCAATGATGGTGGCGGCTAGTGGCCAATGGTGAGATGGCAGGGAGGAAGAAGACCAGCAGTTGTGTGAGGAGTAAGAAGAAGAAGAAGAAGAAGAAAGGTAGAGAGAGAGAGAGAGAGAGAGAGAAGGAAAAGAAAATGAAAATGAAAAAAAGAAATTTTTTTCTCCAAATCCTCAAATACATAAATTTTTTTCTACAATTTCTACAATGAAATATAGTAAATTTTTATAAAAATACCTGAAAACATGATCATCCAAACAGATCCTATTTTTCATGAGTTTCGTATTCCGGTTTCAAGTTTAAACTTTCGTCTTTTTTTTCTTCCATTTTGTGTCAAATTTTTCTTCCAATCCATTGCTTCTGCACTGTTGACTTTCTTGTCTTTATTTAACCAAATAACATGTAAAGTTCTTGGGTTCGTATGGATTAGGTATTTTTTAGAAGTGTTTTTATAAAAATGTAACATTATATTTGAAAAACTTTCTACCGAAAATAATCCGTATTAGGCATGTCAATGAATTGAATCTTATCTAGGTCCAACTCAGATCCAATGCATTTGGGTAGGGTTTGAATGCAATTTCTCATACTCAAACCTACTCAGATCCAAACCCTATAAAAGGGTTATAGGTTTGGGTAGGGTTTGATTTTTTATGATCCATATCCAAATCCAAACCTATACCAGATCCTATCCAGATCCATGTATATATAATTAAATTACATATATTAGTAATTTATTAAATATTCTAATATTTTATAGTCATTGGATCCAATACAGTAAGATTTCATGATTGTTTTCTTTTTCAAACTAATCCTAGTTGTGATTGTGATTAGTACAATTTTTTTCAAAAAAAGGAGTAAAAGTAAAGGCAAATAAATACACAAGTAAATATAGTTGAAGTTTTAAAAATAAATAGCAGTAGTCAATAATAGTTATTTTTTTGAATTTATAATATTGCATTCAAATTCTCCAATATTAATTTTATTATTTGAAAATAAAAATTGGATGGTATTTATATTTTTTTGAAATCTTTATATTTTTAATATATTTTTACTTTAGTGTGTTTGAAAAAATACAACAAATACCCATTGGATATCTAGATCCATGAGAGTCTGAATTTGGACTTATTTTTTCAGACTGTGAAATGTTTTTTGATTGACAATAAGTCTCTCAGTAACGGTGATTGACAATTTAAATTGATGCTTTTGATTTGAATTGAAACAGCAACAATTCTACTCGGATGGAAGCCGGAACATGCAAGTGCATTATTCCCACCCGACTTCATTAGGCCATGCATACCCCTCTGCATTCCAGCTGCTTATATGACTTGCCCACCAGCACCTGACGAGAAAATTTTCCCGCCAGCGTGCATCTGTTTCTTCTCTAGATCAGGCTGCAAGCTATATCAGTTTGATGGGACTGTGATTTGTGCTGCAGATCATGAAGACTTCGATAATTAATGGACACAAGAACTTGTAGAAGTGGCTAGAAGCTACAAGCTTGTATTGCAATAAATTGGCCCCTTGGGGATTAATTATTTCATATCCTTGTTCTGTTATATACTGTTTTACCATGTATGAGCGCCTAAAGCACACTCGATGATGTACGTGCAACAAATGAAGTTGAAAATTTAAGTAAAGACTGTTTTTCTTTAATTTTAAAACACCAAAGAAACCCCAAACCTTTCCCTTTACTTCCAAACTCAATTTCTTGGGGCATCCAAATCCCCCACCAGCACTTGATAAGCTCAAGCCCATGAATTTTATTTTATTTTTTCTCCAGTTGATGTAATATTAACATGTATCTATGGTGGCTATGAGAAGTACTAGACTATCAGATGATGCTATATCTCCTATTCATAGTCATGATAGTTTTTATCTAATAGCGTGCACGTGCTTGATTATCGTTTTTTGTGTCTGTGGATATATTTGATTATCTTTTTGTGTGTGTATATATATCCAATACTCATTTATTAAAGTGACAATTAACTGAAAGTAATTCATTATTGGCCAACTTCGTGTTTTAACTTCTAGCGGGGCACTGATTTCTTCTGACATAGCTTGGTACCACTCTTGATATTTTATTAGCACTGGAAAAAAAGGATGGTCCATATAACTCCACAACAGGTTTAGAGATAAGATTTATTGAACAATTAGTGTTTGTGTTTTGGCTGGTCGTGTAACAAGGTAACATATGGTGAGTTCGTTTGGGTGGAACAAAGGCAAGGCTAGCTGCAGGTTGATTTAAATCTACTACTAGATTAATGCCTACGCGATTATGACCAGGAGTTTGTCTAAGAGTTAAAGGCAAAGAAGAAATAGAAGATAAGTCAGGAGAGGTCAAGGGATTGGTGGATAGTGGATTAGATTGAGGAGTGGTGATTAGTGGATATTGGATTAGATTGGAGAGTGGTTAGACTCCTAGATATTTGGGGATCAGATCAGGATTATCAATATTAGAACGATTTTGACAAGGGTTAGAGTTATTGTTGGTTTGTGATAGGAGATGTGTATAGGACCCATTGGAAACATAAATTGGTGAAATAAACCAACGTAGAATGGAATTGGTTTGTCTTTGACATGATACTGGTGGTGGTGGACCAAGTATCGAAGGACCAAGAAATGGAAAACTAATCTTCGAAATGAACATGTCTTGCTGTACACTTCCGATTATTTTGAACATCAAGACACCAATAATCAAGATGAGAAAGACTGTAATCCAAAAACCTCAGGCAAGGGGGGATCTATATCTATTAAATTAGACATGAGCAAAGCATTCTATATGGTTGACTGGTTTTTTTAGCAAAAAAATGATGTTAGTCTTAGGTTTCCATGCAAAGTTTGTTGACATTATTTTCCATTGCATCTCTACTTTCATATTCTTTCTTACTCAATGGTTCTCAATTTGGTTTTAGGGTGATCCTATTTTCACCTTATCTTTTCCTCATTTGTGCCGAAGCTTTTTTTTTTTTGTTTCAAATGAATTTAAAAGCGTCAATTTAAATTGTCATGGATATGCTTAGCCAAAAAGGAATTGAAATTACATACTAGAGGCAGTAGTTCGCTATATTGGTTATATGCAGCCACCTTATTACACCAAAATATTTAGGAATGTCCCTGATAGAAATGGTATCAGGGGACTAAATGATTTTAAATCCCTTAAGCCGTTAACGTTCATCATAGTGCATATTGATGAAGAGATATATATATATACATATATATATAGTACTTTAATCAACGCACTACCTTAATCAATAATAGATTTGGATGACCTTAAAATTACCAAAAGTATTGTGACAGGTGTCGAGCCTGTGCAATAGTATTACCTACTCAAGAAAAATACAAATTTGTATATAGCAGTGAGCAGGGTCGAATCCACAGGGATTGAGGATAATTTATTTCTTTTAGAGTCCAGAGATGGGGGATTTTTATAAAAATAACTAATTAACTAAATAAAAGCAACTCATGAAAATCAACAGAAATTAATCAATAACAGATATGACTCTAGTCAAAGGTGCAACTTTTCAGATACGGTCCATTCAACTGATCATCGATGTAAAGATAATTCAATTACTCATTAATAGATTGGTTATAGTTGTCATACACGCGATAAACAACCAATTTTTCCTTACTTTATCAATAGTCAAAATACGACCGTTAACTATTTCCCTAACCAAGAAATAACTCTAGGTATGACCGTAAGATTTAATTCCTCAGTTGCATTAAGAATTAGAAAAGCCCAACCCTAACCAACAAACACACTACGAGGGTTTGTTTAAGTTAGATTATACGTTTCTCTAACATGGGACCAATCACGCTAGTCGTCACTGGTATTAATCGATTAAACAATTACGGATTTAATCGGTTAATTTGGCAGTAGATTATTAGGTTAATTCAAATATCGGACCCTTGACATTCAAATAACAAAAAAATCATAAGAATTTAAACCAGAAAACGTACGAATACCAATGAATAAAAAAAATAAGTAAAATAATTCGATCTGACAGATGTTTGGAACCGAGTTTTCAAGTTGACCTTCGACTAGGAAATGGAGATTTAGCTACACATCCTCAAGGGAAATCCGTAGGACTTCATTGATAACAATTGATTTTTCCTAAAGACTAATGAAAGAAGACCCCCGAAAGACAAGTGACGGCGTGATACTTCAAAAGAATTCCCCCCAAAATTGTTGCTGGCCAACTCCTCATCAAATGGGAATCCGGCTTTTTCTCTCTTTTTGTTTCCTATTCAGCTTCTACTACCAATAACACCACACGTTTCCTACTCTTAGTAGACTACTATTATTTAGCCAAATCAAATTGGTCTGACAAATCATCTTATCCGAAAAGATCAACAATGATCATATGATGAAGCATCAGTGATCGGACTTCGAGACTTCGACTCATGGCCGGAACTTCCGCTTCAACTCCTGAGATCTCCGGACATGCAAAAGTTAAACTTCCACGTGTCTACGCCAAACAGCAGATCCAGTAACAAAATCACGCATTTTAATTACTTTTTTACTTTAAATCCCTGCAACTAACACAATTACCAAAAATGAGTAAAACTCGCCAATTAATGTAATATTTGGTAAAATAAAAGGGAAAACAATTATGAATTTTATGACAAAAATGCAATCTATCAATTTCCCCCACACCTAAATTATACTTGTTCTCAAGCGTGAGAACAACAAATTAGGGATGTAAGAGAGTCGAGCTACTCGCGAGTAGCTTGGTCAATGGCTTGGCTTGAACTCGGTCAAACCGAGTTCAAGCCGAGTCTTGAGCTACTCGAGTACACATTCGAGTCGAGTTCGAGTCAGAATTTTGCAGCTCGTGGCTCAACGAGTAGTTCGTCGAGCCATATAATTTAAATAATATATATGTATTATAATTATAAAATGACTATTATGAGTATAATTTATACTGAATTTATAAGTAAGGTATCGAGTCAAAAAACTTGATTACTCGACTCGATAAGGCTTGACTAAAGGTCGAGCCTTATCGAGTCGAGTCTCGAGCTTTTAAAGATTTCCTCGAGTCAAGCTCGAGTTTGAGATTTTTTTATTCGATCGAGCTCAATCCAAGTTATTTATAGGTCGAGTCGAGCTCGAGTATAGCAATACTCGAGTTCGACTCGGCTCGATTACATACCTAACAACAAATCAAACAATCAAATTCAAACAATGGCTATTGCTCAAATCTTCTATTGCTAAGATACAATTAAAATACATGTCAAGCATTAGTGGGTAATCTCTAAGAAATATCTCTCCAACTAGCTTTCAAGATCGAGGACTCTTCCAATTCCTAACTAACTAATCTAAGAATATAAAGTAGTTAACCAGCATTTTTCAGCAAACGATTCAACTATTAAGCAAAAATCTCAATATTAAAACTCATGGATCAACGGGCTAACAATTCATTCAAATACTTCCACATTTTTTCCTATTAGCACATATTTTTTTCTTTTCTAAAATATCCCACACTTGAGTTTTTTTTTTTTTTTTCAAGGGGAATGCTTAGTCTTTAGCCATTTAAGCATTTTGACGCGAACTCCGACATTTGCCAAATGAAAGAGCCAGGTTACTCAGCCCTCATCGCTTAAAACCACATACTCATAGTTATCCTTGCTTTTTGACGCAAAAATCAACACTTGTGGTGAAGACCTCTGGTTACCAGACAATGATACTAGCTGAGTATAGCCAAATACTATTCATAAATAAGCACCAAATTAAAATTAAAAATCACAAACCCGCTTCATTTCTTAAACATGGAAAATTAAGATTAATAGTTGAACTAATTTGCCATAAAAAATGCTAGACAAATATTTTACAATACTTAGAGTAGTTAACCGAAAAGTGCAAAAGTCACAAAATCTTAAATATTCATCAAAGAGATACCTTAGATTTAACCATGTCATACTTAACACCTTAGAGTATAAAATTTTAACAATAGAAAAATTTGAGACATCTAACCATCGTTTATCAGGAACAACCACAACTATGCACAAAGATAGGCAAAAATTAGATAAAATTCGAAAAAAAATCGAACAAAAATGCCTACACTTGCACTTTCCTAATATATTACTCCTCCCATACCTAAATCTTATATTGTCCCCAATGTAAAATAAAGAATAAAAGAAAAGTAATGGGGATAACGAAACTTCCCTGATAACTGACGGGGCATGGACAGCTACGGGTGAGGGGCAAATGATTATGGAGCTCGACGTATGTTGATGGCTGGTGGCGGTGGAGCTCGGATGGAGAAGGATGGAAAAAAGAAAGAAAGAAAAAGAAAAGAAAGGATAGGTTGTGGTTTTTTTTTTTTATGATAGGAAGTAAAAAGGGCAATTTTGTCCTTTTACCCCCTTCTCTCTTTTTTTTTTTTAAGAACTACTGCATTAAACGTGGGCACGCCTAACTGCCCTCGAGTCTTCTAACCAACCCTCGAAAATTAAGTTCCTTAAGCGTGACCTCATGACGTGGACACGTCTAACTATTGGAGAGTTTTCTGCCCGCAGACGAAAATTGCCTTTCTTAAGCGTGCCTAATCGGCGTGGGCACGCCTAACTGGCAACTACCAAATAAAGAAAATTGTAGATCCTTGGGTTGCCTCCTAAGGATCGCCTTTCTTTAACGTTTTTGGCTAGACATTGTCATGTTTGTTCAGGGAGGATAAAATCTTGTGGCTCGTTTCATTGATTCATCCTCTATATAATTGTGATAGCCCTCGTAAATCGAGTAATCATTGAGCATACGAGGTATGGTTTTCCATGATTAGTAGATGGCGCCAAACAAACAAGTAATGATCTTAATTCTTCACTCACTCTTCCATCACGAGCACTTATTGGTTCGAGATATTTTGCCATCGCAACTCTTAACTTATTCCTGTCATGAAATTCAAAATCTTCTGGTATAATAAAGTCAATCTCACTAACAGGAATTAAAGAATTAGAGTCAAGAGAATATTGATTAAGGAATGGAGAAGATGTCACCGCATTTGGAGACTGTTCACTAAATTCATTCACTTGACCGATTTGATGTTGGGGTCTCATTTCTTGCACTTCAATTCTCTTTTGAACTAAATCTTTAGATCCTTCTTCTTGAGACTCTTGCAGTTCCATGTCATTTGTTTAGATAATTACACTCTCATCTTCTTTAAGATCGACGTTGGTCTGTGAGGGCAATTCTTCACACATTTGAGAAGCTAATTGTGTTATCCTGATGTCAATAGATGCACTTGATCTGCCAGGTTACGAATGCTCGTTTGTGTCTCTTGATGGAATCGATATATGTTAGTAGCTAGTAATTCAATCATTTCTTCAAGAGACATACCTGACATGGATGATGGTTGTCGAGACTCTTGCTGTTGAGACCCTATTGGCCCTTTTACATAATTAAAATTGAAATTATCTCATTATTCTTGATCATACCCATTTGAATAAGGGTCATACTACGTTTGATATTGAAGTGGAAAATCTCCAAAAGTATTGATTGGAGCACTTAGGCCATCTTGAAATGCAGGGCATATGTCGGTTGAGTGATCTGAGGCAAAATAAGTTTCATAATTTGCAACAAGCCAGTTGAGCATTAGAAAAAAGCATAAGTCTCATAACCTCTCCTGGATATAAAATCCAGTCTATCACCAAAATACGGAATAAACTATATAAAAAAAAGAGAAAAATAAAAAAAATGAAAACAAGATGAACTTAAAAAAGAAACAAATTAATCAGGCACCAGTCCCCGACAACGGAGCCAAAAATTGACAGGTGTCGAGCCTGTGCAATAATAATTACCTACTTAAAAAAAATACAAATTTGTATATAGCGGTAAGTAGGGTCGAATCCACAGGGATTGGAGATAATTTATTTCTTTTAAAGTCCAGAGATGGGGGGTTTTTATAAAAATAACTAATTAACTAAATAAAAGCAACTCACGAAAATCAACAACAGATACGACTCTAGCCAAGCGTGCAATTTTTCAGACACGGTCCATTCAACTGATCATCGATGTCAAGATAATTCAATTACTCATTAATAGATTGGTTATAGTTGCTATACACGCGATAACAACCAACTTTTCCTTACTTTATCGATAGTCAAGGAACGACCGTTAACTATTTCCCTAACCAAGAAATAACCCCTAAGTACGACCGTAGGATTTAATTTCTCAGTTGTGCATTAAGAATTAAAAAAGCCTAATCCTAACCAACAAACATGCTACGAGGGTTTGTTTAAATTAGATTATACGTTTCCCTAACATGGAACCAATCACGCTAGTCGTCACTGGTATTAATCGATTAAACAATTACAGATTTAATCAGTTAATTTGGCAGTAGATTATTAGATTAATTCAAATATCGAACACTTGACATTCAAAATAACAAAATAATCATAAGAAGTTAAACCAAAAAATTTACGAATACCAATGAATAAAGAAATAAGTAAAATAATTCGATCTCACAGATATTTCGAATTAAGTTTTCAAGTTGACCTTCGACTAGAAAATGGAGATTTGGCTACACATCCTCAAGGGAAATCCGTAGGACTCCATTGATAACAATGATTTTTCCCTAAAGACTAATGAAAGAAGACCCCCCGAAAGACAAGTGACATCGTGATACTTCAAAAGAATTCTTCCCGAAATTGTTGCTAGCCAACTCCTCATCAAACGAGAATCCGGCTTTTTCTCTCTTTTGTTTCCTATTCAGCTTCTACTACCAATAACACCACACGTTTCCTACTCTTAGTAGACTACTATTATTTAGCCAAATCAAATTGGTCTGACAAATCATCTTATGCGAAAAGATCAACAATGATCATATGATGAAGCATCAGTGATCGGACTTTCGAGACTTCGACTCATGGCCGGAACTTCCGCTTCAACTCCTGAGATCTCCGGACATGCAAAAGTTTAAACTTCCACGTGTCTATGCCAAACAGCAGATCTAGTAACAAAATCACGCATTTTAATTACTTTTTACTTTAAATCCCTGCAACTAACACAATTACCAAAAATGAGTAAACTCGTCAATTAATGCAATATTTGGTAAAATAAAAGAGAAAACAATTATGAATTTTATGACAAAAATGCAACCTATCATATTGAAAACTCTGAGTATTGGGTCAACATCATATATAAGATGATACGTATTCTTGTTGTGGAAATATAATTAGAAAACTCTGAGTTGGAATGAAAAAAACTTAAAAGAAACTCTGCTAACCGCAGAGCAGGAGAGTGGTTAGACCAACTTTGTTACCAGCCATGTTGAGGTGATTATGCAGCAAAGCCCGATGGGTTCAGCAGTGTTATTTATAGCACAAAGGATCATCACCAAAAAAATGAAAAATTTTATGAACACATGAAAAAAACATTTGCCCGGAGACGTACACGGAACGGAACCACACTCTCAGTCAAAGCTGGAGTCTGAGATATAGCTGGAAATGGGATTTCATGCTACCTGAAACGTTTTCTTATCTAGTGGGACTATTGTTTGTCAAAAGTCAGCGGCTGCAGGGAATTCATTTTCACATGTAACAACACAAAGGTTATTATGAGGGTTGGGCAGTACAGTTGAAATTGGGCACTGCAATTGAGTGCTGTTGTTGAATTTCTTTCAAGATTTGATGTACATTTCTGTATCATATATATATATATATGTATATATATATATATAACCGGAAATCTGTATTTGAATTCGTCCACCTAGCTGCCCTGAGTTGTAAATTATGTCTTCAAATGTGGACACAACATTCAAAAGTCCACCACAAGGCTAAGTGCAATAAGATGCTAATCTGTTAGATTATCCTTGCAGAAGTATTTGACTTAATTGCATCTTGCTAGCATCGAAATGAATATTAGTTAAACCAATGGACTAGCATCAGCACGTGACTGCCAGGGGAGGGACCGATGCGATTAAGGTCTAGTACGGTTCGGTCTGATTTTTTTACATTATTTGGTGTACAATTATATTCATAATAAAAGCAACATATATAAATAAAATATTTGATATCTATCCAGTATAAACATTATAATGTATTTGTATAACAAAAATTTAAACATGTAAAACGACTGAACAAAACCGTATCAAGTACAGTTGTACTGAGCCCTTACGGTTGCATTGAGTACATTGAATAATAGCAATGTATTCAGTGTATTCTTTCGGACCATATAGTAGCTCTGTATAGCTCTTGAAAATCCGCCCTCAAGAACGACCAAGTTTTTGAGGTTACGTCATGTAGTAAGTAGGATTTATCTTCCAAGCACTGTGCCAATTAAGCACTTGGTTTAAATCCATAAGATCTTGAAGTTAGATGTATACTTTCAAAATTCTAAGGGCCAAGATTAAGTTTGAGTAGTAACTTTTGTCAAAGTCCTAATTTCTAATAATGAGCTTAAAAAAAAAATCTTCTGCTCATGATAACTCATGAATTTCTTGATACAGTAGACTTTTAAGAATAATCAACTTTAGTTATTAACCATTTCAGCTCTTATAGATTTGAGTTCATTGTTTCGAGTCGTTAACTATTCTTTTCTCAAAAGTCATGTTGGGATTTTTCTTAATTTCATTTTGATTGTCTTTACCTAAAAATTGAGGAGGCCTGTTGCTCAATTATGCTCATCATTGCTAATCTTTTCCACAAATCCGCTAAACTAACTTGGCAAATTAAATTCTTGAGAAACTGTTTATAAAATTAAGATAGCTCATAAATCCATCAGGCATTCCTGATCCAACCCCCCCACTCCAATAATAACTCCAGATTTTCCTTAGCTCATGGAGCTTTAGGCCAAGAAACACATGTTAATTATGCTGCACTCACTACTGGTGCAACAAATTGCACAGTAGAACCTGCATACTTCAAAAAAATGTTGTTATTCCTCTCTTGCCATATATCCCAAAAACTGTGGCTGAAAATACCAATCTTCTGAGCTTATCAGCAAAAGAATCAAGTATTACATGTTTACTCTACCAATCAACTTCCAATTGCCAGTTCTTAATCTTTCTATAAAACAGACGCATTCTTTGAACTTTGTCCCAAACACATTGTGAAAAATGATCAATAGATTCAGTAATCTGTCCACACAGAACACAGATTGGGGATACATTCTGAACACGCCATCTACAAAGTCTATCTTTATTGGATAGCCAACCATAGAATAAATGCAATTTTTTGAGTATTATTTCTGATCCATACTAGCTTGTGCCATCCCATCCCACTCTGAAACTAGAAGAAAAAATTTCTTCATTGGAGATTTAATCGAGAACACACCTGTGAAAGAAGCCAGCCAACTCAAATGATCCTCTCTATGCAAATATTTCTACAATGAAAACTAGTTTTTCTGCCCCGCCCATCAAACCCGCCCCTTCCCCCCCCCCCCACCACAAAAAAAAAATCAGATCATGTGACTTCCAAGCTCATTTAAAGTATATATTTATTTCATGATAATCTTAAGAAGAAACTCAAAACATGAATTCTAGTGGTTATATTTTAAGAACAAATGTTAATCGTAATTTGCAAATATTCAAATTAAACACAATTTATTCATTGGCAGGTGAAAAATTTTACAACACGCAAGTCTGATACACAATCAAAAGTTCTACCGTACACAATCACCGTTATGAAATCGTAACAATGCTTCTTTGTCCGTAAATTGTAGAAAGCTCATTAGGTGCCAATACAAATCAATGTTCCATTGGCATAATAAAGCTTGCAGTCTCGCGGGAGGACACAACAGTTGCAGACTGGGGTAAGCTGCTCAGACCCTGAGGATGGGCAAGTCGTATAACCCTCTATTTTAAAACAAATCTGTGGGCAAAGTTTTGCACTTGCATTAGCCACCTTGCTTCCCAGAAGAATTATTGCTGTGGTAAAAAAAAAAAAAAAAGAGCAAACGTTAACATTAAGTGTAAAGTGTCTTATTTTTGGGCTTGTGGAATGGTAATTCATTAAGCAAAGTGAGCAAGAACAGTAAAACTAATGTTTTATTTATTGTAAACCAAGATTAATGAGAAATTTTGATGTAAAAACAACTGCACATAAAAGTTAATCTCTTGAGAAATGGGGCATACCGCAAAGTAGGAGAGTGATGTTACCAACTCTATTAGCATCCATATTTTTATGAGGAGTTTTGCTTCAAAGCAGCGGTACCTATGGCTGTAGTCTATTTATAGCAAGGTTTGGACCAAACTAGTAAAAGCATATGTATAATGAATTCCTCCTTTAGAGCCAAATTCAACAATGAACAATGAAGGTTTTGATAAACTCAATTGACTAATTGAGGTGCTTAAAACTGTAGCGAGGAAAAGAAAAGTATCTGGAATTACAGGAAATTCAAATTCACACCTAATTAAGAAAAGTATCTATTATAGTTAGGACATTCATTCAAAGTCCAAGAAGAGGAAAATTACAAATAAAAGGACAAAGGTCCAAAGAGTATAAACAAATGCTGAAAGCATATCTGCTAATGTTTAATATCATATCATTTCCATTTCTAGGGATACATCAAAAGTAGCACTTTTCAAACAGCAAACTAAGAGCATCAATGTCCACTAATATAAGAGCGTTGCCATTCTATGTTCCCTGGAATTTAGCCTCTGGATTTGATCCACTAATTGCTTACTTGTCATTGCAATTTGGATATGTCTCCATCCTATTTGAGCAGCCATACTGATTGTTAGTTTAACGGTCTCTGCCATGTCTTGCAGCTGATCCTCTGAGCTCCTTTCCTTCATTGCCCAGCATGCCAGTACGGTTCCTGATTGGTCTTTTGCGATGATTCCCATTCCTGCCTTTCTGGGACAGGCTGCGTACTTGGATGCTGTTGCATCTTGGATCCATTTGGCTGCTCATAGCTGTCCTCCTAGCCTATCTATTAGTGTCTCCATTATCAAGAAGAATCGAGTAATATCAGTTAAATACCTAACATCTGCTAAAAATTACAACTACCCTACACGTGTTCAATTGCTAACTTTCTATCATAAATATGGGATTAATGACTTCAAACTACATAAATATTTGTCATACATGTCTTAACTACATTTTATCATTTAAATTTGTTTGGGTACTCACTTGAAAAATTACCCTTCTCAAAAGTTGTAATGGTTTTTGGTCTTCAATTTTTTGAGGTTACAATGGAAGACAGCCAGCTTATTTCCTCAATATTTGGTCCATGCTGCCATCTAACTCTCCCCTAAAATGCTGGAAAAATATGAAGCTAGCTACCCATACTTTTTTTTTATTCCGAATTTCCTTGCATTTTGCTACTTGTAGAAGATTGCACATGTTGCCCTAGGAATAGCATTTAGATATCTATTAGAAATTTCCATCCATAAGCTTATAATAGCCAGTAGCAGAAAATGAACGCTAATGACTAGGACTAACCGTAACTAATCAACACCCTATTCACAAGGAGAGTAACAACTCCATCTCTCTCCTTTTCTGTCCCCTCACCCTTCTCCTTTCTGCAATTTTTCAAATTGTCCGGAAAGATATTTCATCAATATTTTCTCGTCCAGGTGATCTACCATTGTTATTTCTAATTAGCTATTTGGTTCCAATCATAACTTATCAATGCTCCTCATTGCAGTTTGAAAACAAAATGTTTCCACGGCCCCTTATACTCAATAAACCTTCTATTATCAGGGTTCCCAATTCCTTGTTTGACTAACAATTCCCTTATAATTTGCATTGCATGTCTACTAGATTTTGAAATTCTTATTTTTAATCACCTCAGAGTTGATCACAGAAGATTAGTTGGAAACTAGTCATAGCATATTGATCTGTATGATTTTGTCAAAAAAAGTTATTTTTGTTTGTTTCTTTTCTTTTATTTGTTTTTAATTGCTACCATGTTGAGCTAAATGGATTTCTAAACATACCCATTGATTTTGGTGCAATCTGCAATTTACATATTTTATTTTCATTTTCTGTTTCTTCTTCAGGTTGAAGAGCTATGATGGATGCAATGAGAGGACAAGGAGGCATTCAGATGCTGCTAACTGCAGAACAAGAGGCCCAACAAATTGTTTCAGCTGCTAAAAATAGTAAAACATAATTCCTATTTTGTTTTCCAGCATATATAGTCATAATTCCATAAAATTCCTGAAATTCTACGAAAAATACAGCAATATGTTTGTTCTTTTTGTCCTTTTTGCTACTTCAAATGAACTTTTGTTGCAAATCCTGTCTTGCCCTTTTGTCTCTCTGGAAATATTACAAAATGGATGACTAATTAATAAATTTTTTCCCCACAGGCAAAATGGCCAAGTTGAGGCTGGCCAAAGAAGAAGCTGAAGGCGAAATAGGGCAATATCGTGCGAATTTGGAAGCAGAGTACCAAAGGAACATATCTGAGGTTTGTTTTCATTAGTTTAATACTTTGATCAGCCACTGGAATTTCAAGATTGATCCTATGGAATTCCTTGTTTGTCAGTTGAATATTTGAATGGCTGTAAATTCCTAGATGTTCCCTATCTGATTTACAGAAAAGTGGGAACTCCGACTTCACATTGAAACGTCTTGAGACACAAACTGAGACCAAAATTCGGGACTTGAAGGACTCTGCCTCAAAAGTATCGGCAGATGTCGTTGCAATGCTCATCAAGTACATCACAACTGTGAAAAATTGATCCATGAAGGTGTGTTCATGGTCATCATCGTCTAACCTCATATTGCTTTTGATGTTCTTATATTGAATCCCGAATAGAAAGTTTCCTAGTTCGAAAGTGTCGTTCCACCGGAACAGAAAATGAATATTAAACAGAAAAATAAAATGAAAATAATATAATACACACAAGTATGGAGGGTTGAGGTTCGAATAGTTCGCTTTCTTTAAAGTGATTCAAGAATTTATGGAAGAATCAACTCTGGTGCAATAGGATGTCTAACTTATTACCCCTAAAATACAATAGCAATTTCATTAGTTTATACAACTAAAAGAGTATAACTCCAATAGCATATTTTTTCTTACTTTACTATACATGACATAGAAAAGTAAGGATTTCTTCTAACTCTGAAATACATCACTAATAGTCGTAGTACTAGTATTCTTTGTGTTTTCTGTCTCAAGGTACAGACATATACATAAGTGATGAAAAGCTAGAAAAAACATAAGTTGCATTAATAATAGCATGCTAGATAAATGTAGGCGTTGTTAGCTGGTTATTCAATTAGTATTAAACTTAGAATCATAGGTTACATTGTTTTTGTAGGTGAAAACCTTTAATTTTTATTATAAAGGTGAATTAATCAAAATCAGTCAAATACTATAACTCTCAAAAAACAGTTATTGTAGTTCTCTACTTATGCATTTAATTATCTTTTTAAAAGGATTTCTTTCATGAGTGCACTTAAGTACACCTAAATCTTACCTAGCCTTCCATTTAAAAACAAACACTAATAATTATTAATCTACCTTGCATTTATATAGGCTCCTTATTTAGTTTTAGATTTTCAAAATATTAACAGTTGAACTACATATATAATGAATGTCCATTGGATACTCGTTAAATAGACTCTCAGTAATATAATCCAACAAAAAGTAATCCAATAAAAGTTACAGCTCATATGTCCTGCAATGTCATATCTAAGTAGCACAGTTTGATTCTTGCTTCCCATAGAAACTTAGCTAACCGCAATTCGGATTAAGCACGGGTTTTAGAGCAATTTTGACTGAGAAAGCATTCATTTGGATAGGCCTTGTAGCCATCAAACTTTCCTCTCTTGTTGTCTATGTTTCATGTTCCTTTGAGATAAACAGTAAAAACAAACGAAAGATGTTGATTGTGTGGGATAAAAATAAAATAGGAGTTTTCTTTTGTAGAAGGAAAAAGTATGCAATTGCTGAAAATCCTTATTCACAATGCTTAAGCAATAAAACAAATTAATTTTGATCATGAAGCAAATATGCAGATGGTGATGCTGATGGAGTGTGCAATTGTACAAAGGGCAAATGCAAAGCAATAACTTGCAAGAGGACATTCAATGGAGCTGGTCAATAGTGATATTTTGACATTTTTGGAGATCTCTGTTGCCTGCTCTAATAGTCATTTCAATCTATTATCTCTACAAGTGGATCTTTATTCTGATGCTTATTGTTTTTTGCAATAATTACAGCTTTGTAATTTTCTATTTTAGCCTGGTTGGTCCAGTATGTTTTGCCTCTCCATTTCCTGGCCCAGGAGGAGCGTTTTATAGCTTTTATGGAAAAGATGTTGGAAAAAGCACATTCTGATCGATAAACCTACTTAAAACCTACAACCTTTGACGCATTGAAAAAAATTAAAACAATAAGCACAACATGCCGGTGATCTTAAAGTTAGATAAGCCAATTGACACAGTCACCAAATAATTCAAAGAAATCTAAACTAGGGCCTTTTGGTAATTTTATTATTATTTTTTGTTTACGTTCTTTGCTATGAACGAAATAGAATGCATGTTTTGTTAATCAGCAAAAATAGAACATAAACATATTGGGTTCATAACACCATTTGAGAAACAAATAATTACAACTATGTTCGATTCGACATTACAAAATGATTAATGAGGTTAAAAAATTAATATAATGTAACAAATTAATATAATATTGAAGTTAGCCCGTAATTATGGATTGGGTTTGGGCCAAGTTAATTTCAATTTAAACTAGGTCTAACCCACATAATAGTATCAATTAAATATTTCATATGTTTAATACTTATACACATTCAAAATAAATAAGATTATATAAAATAATTGTGTGTTAATCTTAAAGCATTTTTCATTTAATTAAGTAATATATAATTAATAAATTAACAATTCATTTAATTAAGTAGTATATAATTAATAAATTGATAAAAATGTCATAAATATATGAGTTTAGTACTTTTTACTTATATCATATGAGTAAAACATTTTTTAAATCTTAAAACATATGTATTTTCAAAAACAAAATTGAAGCTAACCCAATTTCAACCCAAAACCCATTTTAGAAAAATGGGCGGAGATAAACTTTACATGTATGTGCTTTGAATGGATTGACTTCAGGTATAAAAGTGAGATTTATTTTTTCCTTATTTTGGGTTCAGACTCTTTGAAGCCCAATTAAGAACAAACCATAAGCATTAACCGATGACGGTCAAGTTGGCCCAGATCATATGAGGTGGTAACGTGTCAAATAGGATAAGGTGTCTTGTGGGATAATCAATGGTGGTTGAGTGAAGATATAATAAACAATTTACAACGTTAATTTATTGATTTTTCATTTTAGATGTCTTTTAAACAAGTAAAAACAACATATTTGGTGTTTTAAAAACAAGTCTCATGTTCATAAATGTTTCTCTTTTATATCAAAATACGAGCAGTTTTAATAAACGTTGTTTTTTGTTTTTTGTTTTTGTTTGTCAAATTCTATAAATAAAAATATAAAACACCAAACATAAGCATTACCAAATAGTATTTCATGATTTTTATCAAACGTCAACTAGGCATCATATGAAGATTACCAACCTAACTGGGAAAAAAATACTGAATTAAGTAGTGTCATTATTTAAGTTCATTGCAGTTTTCTTCTTTATATTTTAATAATTTCTTAAATTTTAGGTCTTAAAGGTCATTTTGATCTTTCATTATTTCAAAGCAATTAGAAAGAGTCTTATTTAGCTATTTGATTATATTAAGAAACTTATTGAAGTCATTGTTAAGAAAAGTTCCACAGAAGTTCTAAAAGCATTTTGCTTATGTTGTAGCTTAAGAAATAGGAATCTATTCACTATAGGATCCTATATTTAGGTGATCGATGAATTCCTACAAGTGCATAGGGTCGAGCATAGTAATAAGTTATTTGGAGTATTCCAAGGATGAACCCCCAAGGACGAGTTAATTTTCTACTTTAATTATTCTATCAAAATAACAAATTTTAAATTCAAGGCATTGTATTTTCTAACTAAGCAATAAAATAATAATCAATTCAAATAAAGTAGTGGTGAGAAAACAATAAAATGAAAGTCTAAGGTTTTAGCTTTAATCCAAATTTTGAGTTAATTATCTAGTTAATTTTTTTAACAAACCATGAGCGCATCACATAATTGTATTTTAGAATATCTTTTGATATATTTAAAGTGTGCCTAATTAAATTCTACATCTCTCTCGAGATCGCAAGTATTCAATTAAACCCTTTCAGAACTTTAGTGATATAAGTGTGTTATATAAATTCTAACCTACTCTTATGATTAGGTTAAATATGTTTATCTATCTAGTGCATGGCTTTATCTTGCCTCTCAGTTTGAACAAATCTAGAAATTATGTCTATGGTGATCAGGCATAAACACGTAATTAAAATCAGGATGGATAAATCATAACGAAAAGCATGAATTAAAATCAAGATAGATAAATCATAACAAAAGGCAAGAAATTAAACTAGAAAAATTAATCAAATTCTTTCATAAAAATCCTAATCCTAGAAACAGTTTAGTTCAACATAATTAGGAAATTAAAATCACTAATTCAGAGAGTTGCTACAAAGATAAGTAAACAAGTAAGAAAATTTCTTAGTTGCTTGCTTCAACCTTCTTCACGCGTACTCCTTGATTTGCCTCCATTGGATCTTGATCTCTAGAGAAAAATTATGAATAGATGTTAAAACTAAGTTAGGCTAATGTTTGCTACCCCTAAAAAGGTCCTAGATAGCCCATATTTATAGTTTTTTAAAGTAGTATCCTAAACGGGATAGAATTGGGTTTATTGTGGCTGAAAAAAGATGTTTTTGCGCATTTTTCCGATAAACTCCAGCGCCAACTCTGGCCTAAACTCCGGTACCGGAGTTGAGACTAGAGAAACACTGGCTAGAAGACTCTAATCGACACTAGCACTAGTTATAACAGACTCGCTAATGGATTGCTCGGGATCCACGCATGGATCTATTTTGAAACCAAAAAACTCTTATCAACGAGACTAAATTAGTTCTTGCTCAAAACATGAAAGTTATAACTCTTTAAATGATAGGTTACCATTTTGTTATTTATTTTATAATTAATTTCCCCTATTATCTTACCAAATGTGGATTAATTATCAGATTCTACTCATTTTTGACATTTGTGCTTTCTGTAGGGAGTTGAAACAAAAAGTAATAAAAAGGTGCAAATTCCTCACTACATTGGCTTCGAGACGTCTAGCGTCGCAAAGTGGGCCACAAACCATGCCGAAATTGCAAAGTGGGCCACCTTCGGATTAGTCAAATTAATTTTGATGGTAGTTAGCAGAAGAGTTTAAGTAGTAATAGGAAACAAGAGTCCAAACGGAGATTGTTTCTTTATCCAATGGTCAACCACGGCAGACAAGGAAAAATTTAGGGGCACTTCCTTTTTTCTTTTTTTGGTAGTTTCCAAAAAGGGGGAGGTCAAGAAAGACTAGGAGTCTTCATTTTAGTCCTCTTGGTAGCCGGATAGGAAGGAGGGATTTAGATAGGAAAATAGTAGACAATCTTGGCTACATGGGGATTTTGACCTTTTCATCTTTTTGTGGCTATTGATTCCATCGTATGTGAGAACCCAAGAAGAAACAATTTAGTCATTCTTTGTAGTTTTGCTTTGTTCTTATTCCATCGAATTGAATCATCTCAATTGAAGACAATGTCCGCGACAAGTATTTCAACAATTTTGCGTGGGTTTTTCTCGACGGAGATGAACTAAGTCTATACTTCTAGTCAAGAAACAAGAGAGGATTTGGTTCGACTTAAATTGTGAGATCTAACTGATTTTATTTTTCCTATTATTTTTTGATATTCGTATATTTCCTGCTTTATTTTCTTATGGTTGTTGTATTATGCAATTGTCCTAGGCCCAGATGTTAAATTAATTCAATAACCTAGAGCCAATAAGAATAATTAAATCCGTAATTGTTTGATTGTTCTAAATTAGTGGCAACTGGCATAATCGGGGTTATGTCAGGGAAATATACGGGTTAATTTGTAAACAACTCTCGTAGCGTGTTGTTTGGTTAGAACAGGGTTTCTCTAAATCTTAAAGCAATTGTGAAATTTAATTCTATGGTCGTACCTAGGATTATTTTGCAATTAGGGCAATAGCTAACGGTCACACCTTAGCTATCGATAATTACAGAGAAATTGATTGTCATCGCTCGTTTGACAATTATAACTTGTTTATCAGTTTATATGTGGAATTATTTTTGCATTGATGATCAATTAGGAGATCTAACTGATTTTATTTTTCCTATTATTTTCTGGTATTTGTATATTTCCTACTTTATTTTCTTATGGTTGTTGTATTATGCAATTGTCCCAAACCCAGATGTTAGATTAATTCAATAACCTAGAGCCAATTAGAATAATTAAATCCATAATTGTTTGATTGTTCTAAATTAGTGGCAATTGGCATAATCGGGGTTATGTCTGGGAAATATACGGGTTAATTTGTAAACAACCCTCGTAGCGTGTTGTTTGGTTAGAACAGGGTTTCTCTAAATCTTAAAGCAATTGTGAAATTTAATTATATGGTCGTACCTAGGATTATTTTGCAATTAGAGTAATAGCTAACGGTCATACCTTAGCTATCGATAATTACAGAGAAATTGATTGTCATCACTCGTTTGTCAATTATAATTTGTTCATCAGTTTATATGTGGAATTATTTTTGCATCGATGATCAATTAGGAGAACCATTTCTGAAGTTGCTTCTTGACTAGAGCCCGTCTAATACTATTTGAGTTTTTACAGTTTGTCATTTAATTTTTATTTAATTGCAATATTCGATTAGCATAGCTTATTCTCAATTTCCATAAATCCCCCCATAACTTGAACTTTAGTAGAAACGAATTACTCCTAGTCCCTGTGGATTCAACCCTGCTTATCACTATCTACAGAAATTATATTTTGTTTGAGTAGGTATTTATTATTGCACAGGCTCGACAACTTGTCATTAAATTAGATTTTCAATACCATAAGAACCATATCATTTGGAGGTTTGGACGCTGAAATATGCCAAAAATACTGAGAACTAGTCAAAAGAGTATCGCAACAAAACTATACTTCAATAATTTAAACTTGGCTATGAAAACACGAGGACTAAACTTTAATGTCATATAAGAATTGTAGATCATTCTCTTAGTTTCAAAATGAGTTAAGAATCATCTCAATTCAATCTTGGTAACTCAAATTATTGCCAAAATATTGAAACATGTGAATCTTGACAAACCCCTTGCACTTGACTTTTTCTTTTTCATTGCTGCTTTGCGCCACGTTTTTAGTCCGCTTTCTCTTCAATTGAGCCCTTGACCTATTAGAATAATATAAGAGCAAATTAAGTAGCTTCCATTCAAAATAAAGTTCAAATAATATAGTTAACTAGCGATTTATGCATATAAATGTATTAATTACACTCTACCATTAGGATACCACTAAATCATTTTTTTCCCCTTTTCTCCACAAAACTATCCATGTACTTTTAATTCACAACCCCAAACTAGCCCCAAAATCCTATTACCAATCAAACCAGCAAAAAAAAAAAACGGTTTGAGACCGCATTTAGCTAAAATGAATAGTGACGATAATTGATTTAGGGTTTGTTCTCAATTGATTTTAGAAGTCTAACTTTAGCTTTAGATTTATGAAAAACTATTTTTTTGGTGTTTTACACTGATTTTAGATATTTTTTGGGTCTAAAAAAGTTGAAAATTAGAAGCAGGTCTTGAGGTGCTTTTTTATTTTGATTTTGACCTGCTTTTTCATGTGAACAAAATTACCCTTTAATTTTCAGCATAATTACTAAATTACCTAAAGATTAGATAAATTTTAATGGTCTTTCTATCTTTTTCCTTTTCTCATTTTACTTCCAAATTGATCTATGTATCCCTTGTTTTTCTCATCCATCCTTTAATCTTTATAAGAAAATTATTAATTACATCAAAATTATTTAATTAGCACAAAAATTCAATTATGTAGCATATAAGGATAATATGGTCTCTTTTTGTCAAAATTAGCTTTTTAAATTTTTGAGAACACCAATGCATTTATTAAAATAACTTTTTTTAACAATAAATTAGAACATATGAGTTATTTTGAAGAATCTAAATTTTAAGAATCAATTCTACAAAATCAATTTTTACAAAATTAGAAGCAATTGAGAGCAGGCCCCTGGCCTATGAAAGGTGATCCTGAACATAAAGGAAGGTAAATCAGATGATAATCAATAGAAAAATTATAATAGTAGATTGCGGTCTTACTTTGCTCAAATTTAAAAAGAAAAAAGGAAAAAAAGTAGCAACTCAATCAATCAATCAGCCTTGCGATAGATTGTTCATCCACATATTCTTTCTTACCCCTTGTGTATATTTATTCATATCAACCAATGATGTCTACATTCTTTAGATTTTAGCCTTTAGAAATTGCATGAAATTAAGCACGTCAATATTAGCTTGATCATTAAGGTCCTTTTGCCACATGAAATATATTTTGCATGTTAAACAGATAATTATGAATATTTTGGTCATAGATTCTTACAGCATGCTGTTTAACTTAAAGTCATTATGTAATGACAAGTTAAATGATAATGATGAAGCAAAAGTAATTTGTTAGCCCTATTCTACTAACAATTGTGATGTGAGCTCTTGAGGAGGGAAAAGCCGGGAAGAGCCGAAAATTCTTAGATTTCTAGTCCTAAGTCAAACTTGTTCTAGTCTTGTTAGAACTTCCTTTTGTTCAGTGGTTGATTGGTTGATTACACTAGGGCTTAAGTTAAAGAACCACCAAATAGTTGGTGTTTCCTAGATGAGTCAATTGTCATTCGGTTTAACAATTTATGAATTTAAGTTATATAGATATTACGGAGTTCAACAAAAGATTTGGCTAGCATTAAGAGGTGCCTCAAAAGTCAAGGCTCTATATGAATAGGTGTATTTAGAGTATTTTTCAAAAACTCTATTTTAATAATGTATCTGAAAAAATTTTACTACGAACGGTTTGTTCAGATTCAATATTTTTTAGAATGTTTTTTGAGGTGCTTTTTTAACATTTTTTAAATAAATTTATTAAAAATAACTCACCACCCTCTCCTTCTCCCTCCTCCCTCCTTTCTCTCATTCCCCCTCCCTCCTCCCTTCTCCATTTCCCCTCCCTCCTCCCTTCTCCATTCCCCATCTTTCCCCATCACTCCCTCCTTTTCCTTCCCATACCTCTAGTTAATCCCTATCCCTCTTTCTGGCCACGAAGAAAGGAAGAAAGAAAGGGAGGGGATAGCAGGGAAGAGGAATGGATGGGAGGAAGAGGGAAAGGGAGTAGAAGAATGGAGAGGGAAGAAAAGGGATAGAAGGGGGTGAGAGGGGGAGAGAGAGGCAATGGTAGTGATAGTGGCGTAAGATGAAGAAGGGGTGGGGTGGTGGTGATGATGGGTGGTGGTAGTGGGTGATAAGTGTATATTTACGTATTTTTAATGTATTTTATTAATTAGTTTTGGTGTGTTTTAACTACTTTTGCAACTAATTAACTAAGATTCTAGTGAAAATATGCATTTTGTGATTTAAGTGATAAAAATTGCATTTCTATGAATTTTGATGGTGAAAACTTCATGTTTTTATAGGTCTAACGATTCAATCATCAAATGGAGTAACATGAGAAGATAATTGGATGATTGATGATGATTTAAAGTGATAAAAAGAGTATATGAAGTGCAAAAGAGGAAATGCAATCAAGAACAAAGGAAGCAAATTTCACAGCTTTGACACATTATGGTATTACAGCTATATCTTGAGCTACAAGCATTGGATTGAAGTGATCTTAAACCATTTTGAAACTAAAAGATAGATCTACATTTGGTATGAAGATATCGAAATCCAGTTCAGCCATTTTCATTGTCAAAATGTCGAAATACAGAAGTGCAACTCTGTTGTCATAAGTTGAAACAGAGCTCTGGATAGTTGATGGTATTTTGATCATGTCCTGGTCCACAGAGTTCCAAATTAGATGATTCTTGAGGCATTAGAAATCTAACTCAAAGGGTTACAACTTTCATGTTTTGCACAAGAGTTAGTTCGGTCTCCATCATTGAGAAAATAGCAGTCGAAGTGCGTAGAACTCAATACATGACTATTCAATACGCGAGAAGAAGTCGCGTATTCTCACCTGATTTCTGTAACTTGCTCATCAACTTGCCTTACTTCCACACAACTTTTCTAGCTCAATTCCAGCTAGCAATTTCGGCTGTATCTGACCAAGAAAATGGTGAAAAGTTAGAGAAACAACTCATGAGAGTTTCAAGAGTCAAAAATAACAACTAGAAATAACTCATTTGATCTTGAATTCCTCTATAAATAGAAGCCTTTGGAGACTATTTTGATAACTTTAGAAGGTTAGAAAAACTTACAAAAGATGTAATCTTTACTAGAATTTCCTTAATTCATTAGTTAGAGTAGAATAGTTTAGGTAGTTATGTGTGTTATCCACTCTTGTATATTGGATAGGTTAGGATGAAGATGGAGATAAAGAAGGAGAGGTTGAAACTCATGTGACAAGGGTTATCTCTTCTCCAACTCTTTATCTTTTGTATTGAATTCTTAAATATGGTTAATATGCAAGTTTTGGATTTGTGTTTTTATATATTTTGCTAAAGTTTCTGCCTTGAATTATGGATGAACTTTCTATATTTTGTTAGTGATGTTTACTTGGTTATTTGATGATATTATTTTGAGTAAGTTATTTATCACTTTTGCTTTTCTAATCATGATTAACCGGCCATTAATTGTGATAATTTTAAGGTGTTAAGTTTGCAATGAAAATTGAAATTTAACACTAGTTCAAGGAAGTGATAAAGTTAGGAAGTACACTCATGAAAGTAGAAGTGCACCTTTGTGATTTTAGTGACTTGTTTCATGTAATTTCATAGAAGAAATGAGCTTGTAGTTAGTTTCATAACCACGAAAGTAGGTATGAATTAACTATAGGTATAGTTGATACATTGGCGAAAGTGAATATCACGTATATTACGAAATTACGCCATAACTAATCAAGATAATAGCATTCATTTAACCGGTAATTTCATTTGCAAGATTAGTAAGGAATTCCATATCTCTAGGAGTTTTCTATTGTTATTTTTATTATTTTTATCTCATTGTTTATAGTTTAGATTCGATATCAAGTATATTCGATAGTCTAAATAATAAAAGAGTTCGAAAAACATCGGTAATTAACAATCTTCCCTGTGGGATCGACATCTAATACCCCTATACTCAATAAACGACTCGTATACTTGCGAAAAATTGCGTGTAGGATATTTAGAATTTATTAATGTAAAACTTGACTGTAAAATGAGATTAATTGTTATATGTATACCCTACGTTCGTCAAGTTTTTGGCGCCGTTGCCGAGGAAGATTTGTTCAATATCGGTGCTAAGAGCTACTTTATTAATTTAGACAATTTTACTTGTTTTTGTTGTTATTGTTATAGCAAGTGTCTTGTTTGTTATATTTAGAGTCTTGTTGAGTCTTTTATTTTGTGTTTAGTGTCTTGTTTTTGTATATGTCAAGTCATCTATTATCTTTGATTAAACTTGTTTTTAAGTTATTTTGAAAGCATCTTTAGAGATTCAAAGAGAGTAGAATATATGGGGTGACAATACTTGAGAAGTGGAGATCGGCAATGGATGGTTACTATGTACAAAGCTCCTTCAATAGAGGTAACCAAGAAATTACCGACGGTATGTCGTTTGAAAATGGTTTAAGGTGCTTAAAGGCAAAACTTGATGTTATAATGTTACAAGTTCAAATGGACACCATTATGCATGAAATTGAGCAAAGGAGGAATGCCAATGGTTCAATTTTTATCATATGATTTGTGACTTGTGTGGAGGTTATCATGCTACTAATACATGTAGACAAGCACAAAATGTGGATAATTATGATGAATAAGGGCATTACAATCCTTGTTTTGATCTGGAGCTAATTGGGGTAATTCTTATATTTATGGTTGGAATAATCGATGTGCATATAGTGATTCTTCATATTTTTATGATTATCAACCCGAATGTGTTCAATATGAATCAAAACCATCTTGGGAGTTGGCAATAGAAAGGGTAACTAATAATTCTAAGCCATCTTGGGAGTTAACTCTAGAAAAACTAGCTAATGTGACTTCCGACCCTTTTGATAGGGTCGAGGAAAGGTTTGATGAATTAACTTCTCACTTTGGTAGAATACAAGAGCAATTGCATGCATTATGTGATGTTATTTCTTCTAATGATATGCAAAATGATCTTAGCTTGAATGGTGGCAGTGTTGTTTGTGAAAATGGATTGCATTTTGATCAAAATGATGAATCTAATTTGAGTTTCAATGAGCAAATATCCATTTTACATGATAGAATTTTTGGAACTAACGTTGAACCTCAAGAGGTGAGCGTTAATCACTCATTTTCACCCCTCTTAAGGAGTATATTGAAAGTATAGGTTCCAAAGGTATTGTTGCTCAAGAAACCCTCATGGCATCTCCTTTGGTAAGTTCTCAAGTGGTGCATATTCAAGATACTATCTATGAAACACTTGAGATAGGTAAGTCACTTCCATCTCTCATAACATTGGAAAATATGACTTTTGTTATAAAGTCACTTTTTAATGATCCACCTCAACCTATAAAGGTGGATTATTCATTAACAAAGTCTCCTTGAAAAATGAGGTTCAATAATCGAGCCAACGACTGTAAACAAAAGCGCTTGTTGGGAGGCAACCCAATGTTTTGGCTATTTATGTTATTTTGGCGTGATTTTATGTTTAAATTATGTGTTTACACTATCTTATTATTTTTCTTTTGTAGGTTTGAAAAATAGAAGTAAAGGTGACCATTTGAGGTGAAAAAAGCGAAATTTGATCAAAGAACTCGACCCCTCAATTTGAATAATTGTTATTTTTGATTCGTTAGAAATGGATAAAATGCATGTTTCGATCATTTTACATATGCGTGCATTGATTATTTTGGCAAAAGAATGATCTAAAATACATTTTGAGTAATTGGGGTAAAAGTCAAATTTTTAGAAAGTTGCAAAATTTCTGCAGAAAAACTGCAAAAATTGAAAACGCGAGCTCAGAAATACGCGACTTCAAGTCGCGTATTCATGAGCCGCGTATTCCATTCTACGACAATAAAGAAGAAACGCGACTTCCAATTGCGTTTTCAGAAGCCGCGTATTTGATCCGGCAACTTTTCAATTGAAAACGTGAGTTGCAAAAATGCGACTTCAACCTCGCGTTTTCAGAGAAAAAAAAAATGCAGGCTCCTTGTTCATTCTTCTTCTTTGCCTCATGTATTTCCTTGTACCTTGAGAAATTTGTTATGTACTTTCTATAGGTATTTCACCATCACAAAGGCGTCGAGTTACGGATCACCTTTATATTTATTAATGCCACCTTTGTTTGTCATTTTTCATTCTTAGATTTTTATTACTAATGATTATCAAATGGAATTCATGAAGCGTTGGAGATAAGCGGACAACGGATCTTGAAGTTTCATATTCAGATACTTCAATCGCAACAATAGGAGAGTATTACTTTCTTTATCTTGGTTTCCCTATTACACATTGAGAATAATGTGCATGTTAAGTGTTGGGGGGAGAATTGAGATTTTATATACATTGTATGTGATTGATTTGTTGGTTGCAAAATTACAAAAATGTCCCAAAAAGTTTCAAATTTTTTCAATTTTATCCAAAGGGTAACAAGTTCCACACCATTAGTAATTCAAATTCCTTCTACTTTTGAGCTAAATATATGTGATTTGAAAACTTCATTTCTCATTTAACTTGGAAATGACTATTATATGATTATAATTTGTGTATTTATAGGAAAGTATATCGTGTAAAGTGGAGAAAATTATTCCTACATTTTGCATATTTGATAAAATTTCTTCTCTTTATTTGATTTTATAAGTTAAGTGATTAATATGGTCAATAATTGCAATAACTTCTCATGATTATTCTTTTGAGAGAATGTTATTATTTTTGCTTTGAAAAAAAAGAAAAAAAAGAAAAAAAAGAAAAGAGAAAAAGAAAAAAAAAGAATAAGAGTTGTTCTACTCCAATGGTTCTTGTACTTAGTAATCGGGAGTTTTCATCTAAAAATGTCGACTTTCGCATAAAACGGTATTTGAATTAAGAGTAGGTAAGACAACTTGAGAATGTGAAGTGTTGAGTAACCAGCGATTTTCATCTAAAAATGTCGATCTTCGCGTCAAAAGGCACTTTCACAACTTGAGTAATATTTAGCTATATGAATAAATCCCTCTCCAAGTTAAATAAGAAAATGATCATGAGATTAGATTGCACTTTTATTGACCATATAAGTCACTTGCTTGTGAAATTGGGTAAGGGATAAAAAAGTGAATTGAACTAGTTATAATTATGGTATAATTGGCTCTCCTTTACTTGATATTATGAGTACTTGAACTTAATTGAGTGATTACATAATGATTATTTACCTTGTTTTTTAGGAAATTAAGTTAAATGGTGCACATATGTTTATTTTCAAAATTTTGGATCATTGTTGGTTTGTATCTCTTATTGTTCAAAGACAAGTAATGGTTCAACTGTGGGGATATTTGATAAGTGCATATTTTACGTATTTTTAGTGTGTTTTATTAATTAATTTTGGTGTGTTTTTAACTACTTTTATAACTAATTAACTAAGATTCTAGTGAAAATATGCATTTTGTGATTTAAGTGATAAAAATTGCATTTCTATGGATTTTGATGGTGAAAACTTCATGTTTTTATAGGTCTAACGATTCAATCATCAAATGGAGTAACATGAGAAGATAATTGGATGATTGATGATGATTTAAAGTGATAAAAAGAGTATATGAAGTGCAAAAGAGGAAATGCAATCAAGAACAAAGGTAGCAAGTTTCACAACTTTGACACATTATGGTATTCCGGCTATATTTTGAGTTAGAAGTATTGGATTGAGGTGATTCTTGAACCATTTTGAAATTAAGAGATAGATCTACATTTGGCATGAAAACATCGAAATCTAGTTCAGTCGTTTTCACTGTCAAAATATCGAAATACAGAAGTGCAACTCTGTTGTCGTAAGCTGAAACAGAGCTCTGGATAGTTGATGGTATTTTGATCATATCTCAATTCACAAAACTCCAAATTGGATGATTCTTGAGGCATTGGAAAGCTAACTCAAAGTGCTACAACTTTCATGTTTTATATAAGAGTTAGTTTGGCCTCCATCATTGAGCAAATAGCAGTTTAAGTGCGCAGAACTCAATACATGACTATTCAATACGCAAGAAGAAGTCGCGTATTCTCACCTGATTTCTGCAACTTGCTCATCAACTTGCCTTACTTTCACACAACTTTTCTAGATCAATTTGAACTAGCAATTCTGACTATATCTGACCAAGAAAAGGGTGAAAAGTTGGAGAAACAACTCATTTGACCTTCAATTCCATTATAAATAGAAGCTTTTGGAGACCATTTTGATAACTTTGGAAGGCTAGAGAAACTAACAAAAGATGTAGTTTTTACTAGAATTTCCTTAATTCATTAGTTAGAGTAGAATAGTTTAGGTAGTTATGTGTGTTATCCACTTTTGTATATTGGTTAGATTAGGATGAAGATGGAGATGAAGAATGAGGGGTTGAAACTCATGTGACAAGAGTTATCTCTTCTCCAACTCTTTATCTTTTTTATTGGATTCTTAAATATGGTTAATATGCAAGTTTTGGATTTGTGTTTTTATATGTTTTGCTAAAGTTTATACCTAAAGTTATGAATGAACTTTCTATATTTCGTTAGTAATGTCTACTTGGTTATTTGATGATATTATTTTGAACAAGTTATTTATCACTTTTGCTTTTCTAATCATGATTAACCGCCATTAATTGTGATAATTTTAAGGTGTTTAAGTTTGCAATGAAAATTAAAATTTAACACTAATTCAAGGAAATGATAAACCTAGGGAGTATACTCGCGAAAGTAGATGTGCACCTTTTTGACTTTAGTGACTTGTTTCATGTAATTTTATAGAAGAAATGAACTTGTAGTTAGTTTCATAATCACGAAAGTAGTTATGAATTAACTATAGGTATAGTTGATACACCAGCGAAAGCAGATATCACGTATATTAGGAAATTACGCCATAACTAACCAAGATAATAGCATTCACTTAACCGGTAATTTTATTTGCAAGAGTAGTAAGGAATTCCATATCTCTAGGAGCTTTCTATTATTATTTTTATTATTTTTTTCTCATTGTTTATAGTTTAGATTCGATATCTAGTACATTCGATAGTGTAGTATATGTCAAGTTATCTATTCTCTTTGACTAAACTTGTTTTTAAGTTATTTTGAAAGCATGTTTGGGGATTCAAGGAGAGTAGAATATATGGGGTGACAATGCTTGAGAAGTGGAAGATCGGCAATGGATGGTTACCATGTACAAAGTTCCTTCAATAGAGGTAACCAAGAAATTACCGACGGTATGTCGTTTGAAAATGGTTTAAGGTGCTTAAAGGCAAAATTTGATGTTATAATGTTACAAGTTCAAATGGACACCATTATACATGAAATTGAGCAAAGGAGGAATACCAATGCTTCAATTCTTATCATATGATTTGTTACTTGTGTGGAGGTTATCATGCTACTAATACATGTAGACAAGCACAAAATGTGGATAATTATGATGAATTAGGGCATTACAATCCTTGTTTTGATCAATATGGAGCTAATTGGGGTAATTCTTATGCTTATGGTTAGAATAATCGATGTGCATATAGTAACCGGTAATTTCATTTGCAAGAGTAGTAAGAAATTTCATATCTCTAGGAGTTTTCTATTGTTATTTTTATTATTTTTATCTCATTGTTTATAGTTTAGATTCAATATCTAGTACATTCGATAGTCTAAATAATAAAAGAGTTCGAAAAACATCGGTAATTGACAATCTTTCCTGTGGAATCGACACCTAATACCCTTATACTCAATAAACGACTCGTATATTTGCGAAAAATTGCTTGTGGGGTATTTAGAATTTATAAATGTAAAACTTGATTGTGTAATGAGTTTAATTATTATATGTATACCCACGCTCGTCAGTGGGAGGAAAAAGAAAAGGTGGTAAGATTTGTTTTTATTTTTTACTTTTTACTTTTTTACTTTTGTAAGTTGTATTTGAGATTGCATGTTTTTGAAATTATTCTTTCAGTTTGTTACTATGAACTCCACAAACAAAAATAGTTTATAGGAAAACAACTAATCCAAATACAGTCTTCACTTTTATCAAAAAAGTGTAGGTTTTAGGATTGCAAACAAATCGAGTTGAGTTGAAATTTGGGCTAATCGAACTGAATCTCGACACACCACCACCTCCCCCATCCTCTCTCTTCCACGTCTACCATCACCGCTACCGCCAACGCCACCCCTCCCCTCTCCCCATTCTCTCTTCTCTATTTTCCTTCCCCTCATTCTTCCTCTCCTTCCCCTCTTTCTCATCCCTCCTCCCTCTTCCTTTCCCTCTCTCCTCTCATTCCCTCCTCTCCCTCACAACCCGTTCTTTTTCTTCCCCTAGTCTTGTCGTAACTAGACCAGGAGAGGAGGGGGTTGTGGAAGAGAAAAGAGGAGGAAAAGGGAGAAAAGAGAAAGGAGGGAAAAAGGGGAGGAAAGGGGAGAAGGAAAGAAAGGGAGGGAGGGAGAAAAAGAAGGAGGAAGGAAGGGGAGGAAAGAGGTGAAAAGAGAGGGGAAAGAGGTGGTGGCGGTGGCGGTGGGTAGTGGTGGGTAATTGTGGTAGGAAATTACAAAATTTTAAAAAAAATACCTCAATTAAATTTTAAGTTTTAAAAACATCCCAAAATACATCTCCAAAAACACCTAATCCAAATGACCATTTAGAGTAAAAGTTTTTCACATGCATTGTTATAACAAAGTTTCTAAAAAAAATCTCCAAAAATACATAATCTGTATGGAGCCACAGTTAATTCTAAAAATGGCTACATGTAGGGAGATGTAATAATTGTGATTGTGTATATTCAAATGATAAGTTAGCTATAATTTAGCTACGTTAGCTTGTGCCAATTAAGCACCTATTAGAAAAATTCTTTAACAATTATCTCAAACTGAAATGCTAGACAATCAATTCTTCCAATAATATCTATAAGAACCAGCTAGAAAGTACACAATAGGTGTACATGAACAATAAATGAAATAAAAAGAAACCACACCAAATTTTCCTTATCAATTTGAGAATAGGATGAATAATGCAAAAAATATATACAGTAATAAACACATCGTCACTATGTAAAATCCCATAAACTTATGATTATCGTGACCTTCGTGTGATTGGAATGATAAGAGGTGTTGGAGGCTTAGTATTTAATTGTAATTGCCGCCTACACTTTAAAGTGGTCGGTATGGTTCAAGGCATCTTTTAGTATAAAACTCTGTAACTCAAAAGTAGAAGGCATTGAAAGGAAAGAAAAACGATCTCAATTTAGTTTTATAGTAAAAGCCATGATTATTAGTAATTAAAAGCTAAAAATTAAGTGTCAAAAGTTAACTAAGATATCCAAACCTTATAACAACATTAATTAGTTAAAGAAAGGGGAGTAGGGATATCAAAAATCAAATATTCCTAGTTTTTGTGAAAAAAAAAAGGAAAAACATTAGGATAGTAATTGTGTAGTCATATAAATTCCAATTTAAGTCAAATGCAAGATATATGCTCTCCCTTGTAGAAAAGACCATACATATGCTAAGATTTTGAAATTTTGGGCCAAAAATATCTATGGACTGAAAAGGAAGATGTTCAATTGACAAATGAATCTTAGAAAAGGACGGTGTTCAAAGCCATAAGTGAATTCAATTTCACTCCATCATTTTGAAATGCAAGCCAAACAACTAAGACAATTCTTATAAAGAAAAGCTGGACTTGTGTACAAGCCAAGGATGCATATAAGATTTTATTTGAGTGGTAGGACTAGATGCCAAGATTTTGAATGGCTTGAGAGATGGTTTTCTCCGCAAAGAAGAACCAGAGATATTTTTGCACTGCAAAGGAGGCAATCCAAGAGACAAATTAGAACCAAGATCACGGAAGGTGGTAGTATGAGGCTCTTGAGATGATGTTCCTCCCAAAAACGAATAAGAGAATTTGAGATACTTTTACCCCACCAATCATGAACAAAAGATTTCTTCAAAATTGATGGACTTGAAGCAGCAACAACAAGATTAGAGGATATCGGTTTTTGCACTCCTCGACTGCGAGTACGATTGCCAGTGCTTTGCCTCTTGATTGGCCATTTAAGAATAAAGGGCAAGTCAAAGTAGTAGAGATGCCTTTGAGATCTTGAATCTTTTTGTACTCCATGCCCATGAGTAAACTTGATGGTGTTTTGCTTTCTAGTTGACCATTTAAGATTAGAAGACAAGTCAAAGTAGTGAATAGGCATTCGAGATTTTGAAACTTTTTCTACTTCATGTTGACGAGTTTGATTGTTGGTATTTTGTACCCTAGTTGACCATTTGAGATTAGAAGGCAAATCAATATAGTAAACTGGCCTTTCGGATCTTTGTGGATGTTGAGGCAATGACAACAACAATGTCAATATATCGAGGGTTTTGAATTCTGTTTGAACCAACATGAATGTAGAAATTAATATTAAACTATGAATGGAGAAAGATCAATATTGGAAGGTAGAATTATATCACAAATGATATTTGTTATCTCTCCTATTGGATCTCATGATTATGTTTTGTGGATGCAATAAATGTGCATCCATTGTGTTTAATTTTTTTTCTTTTTCAGATGGATGGTGGAGAGAGAAGAGATAGCCGTGCTATAACATCAATACTAATTTATGATAAAATCATGAATTCCCATTTTTTACGACCTCTAACTAATAATAAAATGAAAAATTAAACAACCAAAACACATAGATACATGAGTAAATAAAAGGACCTTTCTTTAAACATAACATAAAATGAAGAAAATGGAATTGCACATTTGGAAGCTTTCTAACATTATTAAACTACAATACACTTTAATAAATAATTCTTATATATCTGACATAGTAATGAAATAGGCAAACTAGCATAAAAGCCCTTTTTCTTTTTTTATTGCTTTTTTTATTATACTTGTTTCATGTGAAATGGCAAAAGATTGTCTTCCATCTGAAATTGAACTAGAAGAATTTCATACTATACTTAAAACCTAAACCCTATACATAAAAAACAAAAAAAATGATTGAATTGTAAAATAGCATGACAGACACTAGAAACGAAACGATGATAACAATTAATAGAAAAAAATGAACTATGCTCACATTCAAATGCATAAACTCATCATACTCATCAGTCAATATCTCTGTATTCTCTTTTCTTGTCTTGCCCATCTTGATGTGCAAATTTCAAACCAAAAATCTCTTGAAACAAATATAACACAAGGAGAGTAAGAACTAACGTGTCATCATAGTGGATTTGTTGGGTATGAAGTGTCGTGAGAACTATTCTAATAAGAGTAAATCCAAGAAGAAGACAAGATAAGGCAGTTGGATCTGAATGTTCATTACTTCATTTTGCTTCATGAGATAATTGATACTTGATTTGAATTTGAAGCTATCTAAAAAGTAATAGTACAAATGAAAAAGTAATTTGACATTTAAAAGATTGGCCAAACACATGTTAAAGAGAAGAGTTTGTATTGATCAAGTGTTAACACCTCGAGCTTCTACATTTAAAATGTTGATAGTTGTGCTTTAGTAAACTTTTTCTTTGTTTCCTATTATTTAGATTTAGTGTATATTATCTTTCTTGATGTCATGCCTAGACCTAAATTTAGTTTTTCAAAGACTCACTAAGATACTAATAGAATATTTCTATTTATGTATATAGCTATGTTAGTATAGATGTTTATTGCAAAATATGTGCATGTGCACACATATAACGTGCACTCATAAACATGGATAAATTTGTATATGCACATATACAGACGCACATATACGTATACTTGCATATTTATGTATTATATATCTGTTATATACATTCATGTATATTTGTGTGTATTTCTATTCTAATTAGTGACAATTAATCAAACAGTTTTTAACTTGGATAGTTAGCATTTACAAAGTATTTAATTTTATCTTTGTTTTAAAGTAAAGATTTAATGGAGGTAAACTTAATCTGACAATCAAAAGCCAAAATACAGTGACTAAGTCTTCATCCAATTATTTGGAATACTATCAACAACAACTATTCCAAACAATAAATCATAAATGTATATATGGCTGTGAATTTTCATAACATAATACTTTCTCTAATTGCATTTATGTAAATCTATCCATACACGATAAAATTTAACTATACATTCATTTGTATATAGAAAATTTTTGTTCAAAGAGAAATTTGTATTACTTTGAAACTCCTCTTAGGTAGTAAACTTAGTAACATGCCCTATATCATCTAATTTCGAACATTGAATACATAATTTTAAAATTTATTAGTTTAATAGTAACTTCAAGATAATTTTAATATATTAAGAAGCAAATATAATGACTTCCAATTAATGGTTATAGTTTCATATTCCACCAATAGATTTTATCATCTAATTAAAAATTTACCTTCAATATTCTTAATTTTCTTTCTTATGTGATGATGATAAACTAATGATACATATTGAAACCTTTCATTACTTATTTTATTAATGAAACTCTTTTTTACTATTAATATTTGCTTTCCACCAATTTTTTTATTAAGGATATCAATCCTATAATATATGCATGACAATTTCAAATCATTTACAAAAAATTTAGTACACAAATTTCTATTAGTTGCAGCATTTGTTACTTTGAAAATGAATACCAATATATATAGAGAAAACAAGTACCAATACTAGAGAAAACAAGTACCAATACACATGCGCATCCACATACACACACATATATGTGTGTATGTGTGTATGTATGCAGGCATGTATGTATGTATAAACGTACATGCATGCATGCAAAAGAAACAACAATAAATTACTAAATACTTTCCTATGCCCTATGTAAATTTCATGTAAAATATAAAAAAACTGTTAACTCAAATATTTCACATTTGGCTTAGATTTATATCTATGTTAATGTTAGGGATAAGGTTTTAAAAAAGAAATTATTAATTTTAAATTTGAACGAAAGAGCATGTACAATTCTTACATTTTGTTATGCTATTTGAGTTTTAATAAACCTTTAAATTATGAATATAGTACTTCATCCATTTAAAATTTCTTATGGTACCACATATCATTCTACTCCTCTCATTAAAATATTTTCCTTATGAGATGAATATACTCATCACATTTTTCCCATTAGGGAGGCATAGTCTCAATTTAGCAAGGTTGCTCAATTTAAGAGATGAATATACTCATCACATTTTTCACCTTATAGGTGCTACTCAAGACTCGAGCCGCTCACGAGTAGTTTGAATCAAAGTTCGACTCGAGTTCGATCAACATCGAATTTGAGTCGAACCCAAGCTAGCTAGACACAAGCAAGCTCGTCGAGCCCGCTTGATGAGCCATGCAAAATTACATATATACCCCTATTTGTATATACTAATTATTAACGTAGAATTTATATAATACCTTCCATTTCCACACAATTCAATTTCCATTTCTCATTCCTCATCATTAGTCATCACTCTTTCCCCAAATAAAAAATCATTTTAAACCTAGCCGTCACCACCACATGGTCTGCAACTACCAGCCACCTCCACCACTGTTACCAAGACTCTTCCTAGGTTCCCAACCCACAACCACCAATATTACCATTTCCTCCCCATTTATTAGCTAGCTTCAGGAGTAGCAACAGCAGCCATTCGCACCTCATCTTCAGTAAAGTTGAAAGCAGCTTCAGGAACAGAGGTATGCTATTGGATTTTTCTAAACTAATCTGCATCAGAAAGTTTGACTAATTGAGGTATGCTAATTTCTCTTTTGGAGTTTTCTTTGATCAAAGTAGAGCACTCTTTTGTTTTTTTTGAAGTCCTTGAGGATTTTAAAGAAGAGAATATACTACTAATACTATTGAGCATTGTCTTTTGTCCACCATGTTTTGTTTTGTACTCCAATTACTTGCTTGCTGGGTAGTTTTTGTGATACAAACATATGATCAATGGCGTCAAATTCTAAAGATGATTCAAGATAAAAGAGAGGCTGATCCATTGAAGCTCAACAAATTCGAATCCCTTCTTTGGTTTGGAGTAATTTTCTATAGTTTGTCATTATTTTAGTTTATAAGTATTATGTGTCATTTGGTTGAAAAATTCCAACCATGTGTGTTTCGCTATTTCCAGCGAATAGTAGGTAGTTAATTAGTTAATTAAGTTGTTAGTTTGATTGAATAAGTGGCTGAATGTCATGTGGACCATTATTGAGCCAATTGGAGTTAGTTAGTTTTGTATTCTAGTTGAGTTAGGGTTAGGAAAGTAGTTAATTTGTTTTCCAAGTTTGAGTAGATTTTTTGAGTCTTGTAAAGGTTATAAATAAGCCTCAGTGTCAACGTTTTTTATGGTCAAATCATGATGAATTAAAGAAATTCCAGCAAAATTCTATGTGTTTAACAAGTCTCTTGTCTAAAAGAACTTTTCTTGAATACTTGAGAGGATTCTTGAGTTTTTAATTGACTTATCAATTTAAAATCACGTTGAATTGTGGTTTCATTCTACCGTTCTAAATAATCTTGAGTTGTCCTTGATTGGTTTAGAGTCCATCCTTTGTATCTATAATCTGATCAAGATAGATTCTTCCACTGCTTGTGCAAATTCGATTCTTCAAAACAGGTTCTTGTTAGGTCTTGTTCGCATCAGTTGGTATCAGAATTTCTGCTCTTGATCCAGGTTAATATCTTTTTCTTTTCTTGTTTCCTTTTTATTCTTCTAACCAAACCCTACCCAATTTGACAAAAAAGTCTGTTCATCGTTCTAGGGTTTGAATTTCATGTGATTACCTTTGTTATCGTTTGTTCAATTCTTGTTTTTTGTTGAGTCATCTTTGTTTGTGTTTTATTGAGTAGAAAAAAAAATCGGTACTGTACCATCATTACTGTTCATCGGGTACTGCAGCGTCGTTATTGTTCATCGAGTACTGTATCATCATTACTGTAGCCTGTTCATTGTACTGTAGCAGTTACTGTTCATCCGAAACAAAAAAAATTCATACCTTGTGTTTGTCACTTGTTGTTTTTGAATCTTGTAGTTGGTTGGTGTTCTCTTGAAATTCTTGGATTGTATGGTTGGGTTCTTGGGAATTTTAAATTAAAACTTCAAAATCTTGTAATTCTTGAAAAAAAAAAAATACCTAGTTCATCTTTTTGAATTTGGAATTGCGGCTGTCCTTGTTTCTTGATTTGATCTATGGAAAAAGAAAAAAAAACAAGAAAAAAATATGATCCGTGAAAAAAGGAAGAAAGAAAAGAAAAAAGAAACAAGTTTTAGAACGGATCATAGTCTAGAATTTGGAAACAAGAAATAGTCTTGAATTGGAAACCAATGTTAACTTGGATTTGTTGCCAAAATTTAGACACATAATCCTTATTCATCTTGGTTTATATTAGCTGCATGATACACTTAGGAAAGTTTATTAAAATTCAGCATCTTACTTTCCTAAAATGAGTTCAAGAGCCAATTGGCCCAAACATCCAAAATTTCTAGCAACATGCTTCGGGTAGAGTTAATCTAGGTTTCAAAAATTTCAGCCAAATTGATTGTTGTTCCAAATTTTGTTTGTAATTTGTCCAACCATCTTGTCCATGTTTTGAGTCATCTTTTCCAGTTATTTTCACTTTTTTAATCAAGTCCAATAGTCCAAATCAGTTTTGATTTACAAAGAATCAATAGTTTCCTAATTAGAGTCCTCTTTGAATTGTGTCTTTCTTGACTGAATTAAGCACCAAATCAAATCAGGTCTTTGGTGTCTATTTTCAGTAATAAGTCAAGTGTAAATTGTGTCTTAAATCTGGTCCAAATTCTGCACAAACTAGCATCAAATCTGTTCGAATATCACCAAATTTTATTAGGATTTTCGAGTTTCATTCTCCACGAACCAAACTTGGGAATTTCTAGCCTTGTTTCAGCATTTCTGAGTCGTTCAATCAGTCCTTGTTGTGTTCAAATCTCAACTCAAGTGTACCAATTTCATCTACGTCACTTTCTTGTGCATTGTTGGATAAGTCATTGAACTACTTGAAAATTTTCTGATTTCTTCAAGTAAGGAGATCAACGACCAAGAGAGTTGTTCGGTGAGTTTATTAGAGTATTTTAAATACTTGACTGATACATGAGTGCTAGTGCATACATGTGAGGGTGTGTTGTGAGAAAATTTTTCTTTGTTTTTTTGCTAACCCTTTTGCAAGTCAAAGATGAATACCAAAGGTAGTTCACATCACCTTGATCCTACACATATGTTAGAATCCATATTAGGCGAAGTTAAACAAATCAGTTGAAAGGAAGCTAAACAAATCAGTCGAACTCATGCATAAAAGGCTTGATAGAATCGATAATGAATCTCTCAAGAGAAGGGGTTCCATACAATCTAACCGTGATAAAGTGTCAAACCATGAGTTTCAAACCCTCAAAGAGGAGATGGATCATGATCTGCACTAAGCGCTTATGAGAAATATAAATGAACTTGTGATGACTATAAAGAGAACCAAAGGAGCACGTGCCAAACATCTAAAAGGAGTTCATCCTTAACTAAATCAGTTTGTACCTTTGAAAAGTTTCATGACCATAATCACAATAGATCGACATATGGTGAATCAAAAGGGAAAAGACCGCTCAAAAAGGAAAAAGAGCCTACCACATTAGCATCTTCCAAATCTAAGTATGCCAATACATCATCCATAAATGAGATATGTGGTAGTGTATTGGATACTTACCAACGACTTCTTCAAGAAAAACAAAAGAAAAAGCAGATTAAAAGAGTTGAACTTGAAGAAATTGTCATTGAAGCTAAAAAGTGAGAAGATGAAATTGAGTGTGAGGTAAAACTTGAAAATGCAATTGAGGTAAAATCCGAGAAGATTGTCAAAAAAAAAAAAGAAAGAGTGAACATTCAAAGAGTTGAGTATGAAAAATTCCGTAAGTGATTCAACCATTGAAAGAAAGGAGAGAAAGCAATTACTCAACGTAAGTCTAAGGATGTGAGGAGAATTTCTTATTGTACTAATCATCTTAATGTTGTCTTGTTTAGTGTTTCTTATTTTGCACAGGTTAAGCAAAGTGCAATCTCCTTGGTCTTAAGTTGTTCCATTCTTACATCTATCGGAGAGTTAAAGAACTTTCACGGAGTTGAAGTCTTGAGTGTTGTTTCTTTTTACTGTCAACATATGTTCAAACTTCAAGCTAAGAATAGGTTACTTGTTGATCAGCCAATTGCCGTGTCAAAGAAAGTAACTACACTTGAGTTTTGTTCCATACTTTCTTATAATTTCGATAATACTGTTCCAATCTTTCTTTGTCCATTTTCTAGTTTGTTAGACACTAATTTCGTTGTTTCATTTATAGATTCCAAAACTATCCATTCTTATTTAGTTTCATCCCTGCAAGATAACCAAAGTTGTAAAGATATGCCACATAAACATTAACTAGTGATAGATTGCACTATCTTGCATAACCAGATTAGGAGTTTTTCTAATCTACTTGAGTATCGCTATGAAAATTCCTATCTAGTATATACAAATAGTAAGTTTTCAAGTGATTTTATACCTATAAGTATTTATTATTTAATTTCTTTTATAGGTATTGAATTTACAATCTGTGACAAAGAGTTCATGCGAGTGGTTATAGAGATTGTTCGTGAACGTCTTAGAATAAAGTGGCGCTACAATTATTTTCAAATACATTGATACATCCCTTACTTGAAGACTTTATTCGTGAGTTACTTACACTTGCATAAGCGTCATGCAACGTAGTATGCTCACATGAAGGTGTTACCCGAAGTGCTGCATTTTCTCTAATTTGTTGATTTGAAGGCAAATCGCTTTCCAAGAGGAGGGAAAATGATACAAATATGTGATCAAATGGCGTCAAATTTAAAGATAATTCAAGAAAAAATAGTGGCTGATCCATTGAAACTCAACAAATAAGGATCCTTTTCCTTGGTTTGAAGTAGTTTTCTGTAGTTTGTCATTATTTTAGCTTATAAGTATTATGTGTCATTTGCTTGAAAAATTTCAGCCATGTGTGTTTCGCTATTTTCAGCAAATAGTAGGTGGTTAATTAGTTAATTAACTTCTTAGTTTGGTTGAATAAATGGCTAAAGGTCATGTGGACCATTATTTGAACCAATTTGAGTTAGTTAGTTTTCTATTCTAGTCGAGTAAGGCTTAGAAAGTAGTTAAATTGTTTTTATATTTGAGTAGGTTTTTTTGAGTCTTGTAAAGGCTATAAATAAATCTCAAGTGTCAACATTTTTTTATGGTCAAGTCATGATGAACTAAGAAAATTTTCAACAAAACACTTTGTGTTTAGCAAGTCTCTTATCTAAGAGATCTTTTCTGAATACTTGAGAGGATTCTTGAATTTTCAATTGACTTATCAATTCAAGATTACATTGAATTGTGGTGTCATTCTACCGTTCTAAACTATCTCGAGTTATCCTTGATTGGTTTAGAGTCCATCCTTTGTATTCATAACCTGATCAAGATAGATCCTTCCACTGCCTGTGCAATTCAATTTTTCAAGATAGATTCTTGTTGGGTCGAGTTCGCATCTTTCTGTAAAAAAATGGAGGTTGCTTTCTAATGTGTTGGGACTTTTAGTAGAAAAATGAAGAGTTTGTGGTCACATGGGACGATGAGGATATCCCGATATCCAATAGGCAGGACCTTAATCAAAATTGGATATTAGCTACAAGAAAGACTTTAATATTAAAGATTCCTGACTAGCTAATCTAGTTGTAAAGGTTCAACAAACTTTCTTGCTTTTTTTTTTTGCTTTAATTTTTGGGTATTAAAGGTGCTGAGGCTTAAGAGGTCAGGTTTGATTCATTTCGATAAGAAAATCATGATGAGGGGATATGTTAAAATTTAAAGTTAATCCTGTCAATGAATTATAATAAACTCTCTAGAAACTTTTAGGCAGTATTTTCTATGATATGGGACAACTTAACTGCAAGTCTTAAAGGGATCAATATTCCGATATTTAGTAATTTTATATGCTTATTGGTAACAGGCATCTTAAGGCTATTTTTTATCCGAAACATAATTTTAAATTGGATTTATTCGACACTTGTTAGTATTGCCTAATTTAGACTCAATCTTTATTTAAATGTACATACAAGTTCAGGGTTATTAGTCTCCTTTCATTTAGACATGCATTTTCCTAATCTAATTAATTCTTTTCTTTTTTGACCAATGCAAAGAATTTGGAAAAAAAATTAAAAAAAACCCCAATCTTTTAGTAGTTAAACATTTCTAATCTAAATCTTTGTAAATGTCACCCTATGTTGATGACCATTGAGGCCCTAAATGTGATGAATATTTACATTTTAATGTTTATAACAAAAAAGGGTGATAATATGGCCTAACAAACTTTATTTTAGAGACAAATAGATGCCATGCTCTTTGAATGGATGATTAGTTACGCGGTATTTCGTAGGGCGGTATTTCGTAGGGAAAGGCACGTTGATGTTTTCGATGGTTCAAGAAGGTCAAGTTGTTTTCAACTTTCATGCTTTAGGATTTAATTAAATCATTCAAATTCCAGTGGAGCAAATGTTGATGCCCTGTTAATTGGGTTTGACAACCAAGTATTTAAATAAACTATGAATGCCCATTCATAAATTTGGTGATGTGCAATCAACTTTTTTGAACTACAAGTACTTTTCAAAAATTAAGCATGACTTTGTTTGTCTTTTTTAAACTTTTACCAGATTCACATCTTAGCTGTTTTTTTACAACAGAGTGCTTACGTCTTTCTTTTCTCCTTCGTGTATAGCTAAAAAAATGAAGTATAAGATGGATAGACCTCTCCAAGAGTAGTTTTCACAAATTATCAGATTAATGAGTGATTTTGCTAGTCCCGTGAATATTTTGAAAAGAGAGATGGGAATTAAGAATCAAGAAGAGCTCGAATTCTCTCTTGGAGATGAAGAAATAGAGAGCCAAGAAGAGGGATCAGAAAGTGATACTTATATAACCAAACAAACTACAAATCAAGAGAATATTGCAGGTGATGACTTAAATGCTTTTAGAAAAAAGAAAAGAGTCAGAAAGTCTAAAGTATGGGATGATTTCAATGATGTAGAACTTGGACATCAAAAAACTCTCATGTTAGAATGTATGCACTGCTATGCTAAATTCAACAAGACCAAAAGTAGTATAATGTCAATTTTGTTTCGGCATATCAAATCATGTCCTGTCCACTTACAAAAACTCAAAAAGAAAAATGCACAACAACAAAGAAGCAGTAGTTTGATATGGTTGCTATGAGAGAAGCAGCAGTTGAATGGGTGCTTATACGTGAGCATCCCTTCTCGATTGTAGAGGAAGAAGGTTTCAATTTGCTGATGAAAGAGGGATGCTTGAATGGCAAAGAATTAGCTAGACCACTAACAAGAATGATTGCACTTCCGTGTATGAAAGAGAGAAGACCAACGCCAAGTTGAGGAATTTACTGAAAAAAGTCAAGAAAATCAGCTTGATTATAGATTTTTGGAAGTCCAAGAATCAAAAGATTGAGTATATGGTCATTGCTGGACATTGGATTGATAGCCATTGGAGATTGCAGAAGTGGGTTCTAAACTTTGTGAATCTTCTTCCAGCACATCGAGGTATCCAAATTGCAAATGCTATTTTTTAAGTACTTAAAGGAATGGACCATTGAGAACAAAACTTATACAGTCTCGGTGGATAATGTTTCAAATAATGACACTGTTTTGAGATGTTTGAAGGATATCTTCTCAAGAAGCAAATGCCTATTAGTCAAGAGGAAGTTGTTTCATGTGAGATGCCATGCTCACATACTCAACTTAATGGTTTAGTATGATCTCAATGAAATCAAAGATATAGTTGCAAGAGTAAGGGAGAGCATGGAGTTTATAAACAAAACAGAAGGAAGACGCTTGCTCTTTACTGCTATTGTATAGCAACTTCAATTACCAAGAAAAGTGCTCATTTATGACTACAAACAAGGTGAAATTCAACCTATGAGATGCTGGATTGTACTCTAAAGTTTTAAGAAATTTTTTCAAAATTTAGAGATAGAGAGTCGGATTTCAATTTATACCCAGCCACAGAAGATTGGGAAAAAGTGAAAAAAGTTTGCGATTTTACAAGTTTTCTAGACAGCTACTAATATCATATTTGGTAGTGATTATTTAATAGCTAATTTGTATCTAAATGAAGTCTGCTGGATAAAAGTACAATTAAATAGTAAGGTAGATGATGAAGATGATTTTGTTCGATCAATGGTTAGGAGGATGAAGCAAAAATTTGACAAGTATTAGGGTGAGTCTAATTTATTGATGGCTATAGCAGCAATCTTGGACCCGAAGTGCAAAATGAGAGTCATAAATTATTGTTTTCCATTAATATATCCTCCACATAAAATGCAAGTTAATATAAGTAAGGTTCGACAAATATTGTATGATCTGTATGATGAATATGTGGAGATGCATGTTTCAAGTTCAAGTGGTTGTTCATCTTCATCGGTGACACATCTTTTGGGAATGAGTCAATTTCTTAGTCATATTACTACCATAGAAAGTGTTCAAGCCCCCAAGATTAACTTGGATACCTACTTTGAAAATGGTCTCCTCACTGCCATAGAGGATTCAAAGATGAATACTGTGAACTTGGATGTTTTGAAATGGTGGAAAGACACAACAAAATACAATATTCTACCTAGAATGACTGCTGATATTTTAGCCATTCCTATAAGCATTGTAGCTTCAGAAACTACATTAGTGCTAGAACTAGAGTGATTGAATCTTACCATACTTCATTGGCTCTAGAAATTGTAGAACTGTTGATATGTGCATACTGGTGTCGCAAACTACATGAGATTAAGAAAAGGAAAAGGTGACTAAAAAGCAAAATTACTATACATAGTATTTGAAATATGTCTTATTTACTATTTCTTGACTTTCTTTTCTTTTTGTAGAAAGTGAAGACTTCACAAGAGATTGTATTGCCTATTTTTTGACTTATCTCATTTAGTAATATGCATTTCATTTTCTTCTTATAATCTTACTTGTGGTTCAATTTTTAGCTATGTTTAAGTCTTTTTATTCTTGGCTAGTATTTGTGGCTGGTCTTTGGACTGTTTATGTTGGCTAGTATTTTGGTTGGTATTGACTATTTATGATATGTATTTGGCTGTTTTTTGACTTTTTTCTTGGCTAGTATTGGCCATTTTTGTATTTTGGCTGATTTTTAATTTTTTTTTTTCAACTGGTGTTTTGGCTTGTTTTTGCCAACTCACTTGGTGTTTTTTTTTTGTTTGTTTAATGTAGACAATGGTGCACATTTTAGCTTACTGTGCAGAATTGAGAACTTGAGGCTAGACTGCAGAGGATAAGTAGAGAACTCATGGCTTGTTCATAGGCTCATAGCTATTTAAGACAATGCATTTCCCCTTTGAACCTTGTTTATCTACTTGATTGATCCTATTGTGTGTGTGACAATAGTTGAACAGTCCTTGAAGTGTTGGATATTTGGACTTTAATGTCTTCATATTTTTTTAATTGTATGATTGTGTTAGTGGATAATTTGTAAGCCTAAATTCGATTGGGAACATGTGAAAAACTATCATCAATTATAGCTTAAAAGTGTAGGCTATTATTACTCTCAAATTTGATTAGGAATAGATGGACAAAATGCTATTTTTATAGTTTGAATTTCCAGAAATTTGAGCAAAATTCGAATTGCTTGGGAGCCCAAAATTGGAGCGTAACTCAAGCTGACAATTCGAGCTGTCCATGAGTCAAAATCCAGCTTTAGCTCTCAAGCCTTGTCGACTCGAGCTTGAACTTGCATTTTCCTTGGTTGAGTCAAGCTCGTGGTCCAATTTCTTGGCTCGTTGAACTCAAGTTCAAACTCGAGCTCACACATGAACAAGTCAAACTCAGCTCGATAAGTTCAAAATTCGACTTGATTTGGCTCGTTTGCATCCTTAGTCCCTTGCAATCAAAATTGGTTTTGAATTTCTTATTAAAAAATTTTGTATCAACGCTTAAACTTATTAGTTCAAGTTATTAATATTTCTTGACATAAATAAATCCCAACTATTGATGGACATTTTCTTTAATATTATGCTCTTCTTTTTCTTTTCACTTTCCTTTTCTTCTACCAAATCCATAAGTTCTCTACTTTTTATATCTTTCACTACTAAATAACATGAATAGGTTATAATACATTATTAGTAATTATATAGTATGAAGCAATTTTACATTTTGATTATTCTGTAGCAATCAATTTTACATTATTGTAGTGCAATTAACTAAACAATATCTAAACTAAAAAAATTAAATTCTTAAAAAATCTAGAATGAAATAAATGATATTTTGTTTGTTAATTTTGAAAACCTAAAACATCACTAGATTATAGGTGTTTTTCCAAATGAAAAAACTATAGTGGGATCATAACATGATGTGTTGCAAGGAAATCCAAAATTCTAAAATTAAGTAGCTACATTAATGTTAATGATTTTCATAATTATTATGACTAATTTAGGGTATTAAGAGCGGAAAGTCATTAATGCACATAATTTTTTGCATTTAAAAATCCAATTTAAATATTTTAATGGCTTAAGTGTTTTTGAAAACAAATTCAAGAAGTAAAGTGGTATGAGGACAAGCTTTGATATTAAGTACAAATCACTAAAACTGTAAAGTAGACCAAATAAAGGGTAAATTATATTTACCTTTCCTAAGGTTTGTCAAACTAAAAAATTAGCCCCTAAAGTTTGACCAAATCACAATGACCTTTATTGGTAGAGTTAGGACTTCACAATGGAGAAGCAATGTGTGAATACTGAAAACTAATCCTTTGTGATATTTAAGAAGAAAAGAAATTAGAACTTGTTATGAAGCAACATGTAAGGGAAGAGGAGGTGATAAATGGTATTTTATCAAAATGTTTAGGGATAATGACACAAAAATTCTAAAATCTAATTGGGGTTAAAAGATATTTTCAAAACTTAGAGAGCGACCTTCAGCATTGACCACCTTCTCAGTAGTAGCATTGAAATCCAACTACCATAAATAATGAAATGACCTCTCTTTGTATATCATAAAGTTAAAACAACAAAAAAAAGAAGCAGCTACTTACCTTTACCTCTCATGACATGTATCAAATATGAACAAATCCTTAAGTTCGGCCAAATTAGAAATACTTCCTTGTGATTAATGTCATTAGAATCCAAATAACAAAAATAATAGATTGACAAGTGTGCTCTATCAAAAAGATAATTTTTCCTTTTTTCTTAAAAAATTTAAAAAGGATTTCTAGAAGGGTTTTTTTGTCAAAAAAAGATTCTTCATATGAGAAAGCTATGAAAGTATTAGTTGGGTCTGCCTTTCTTTTTAAAAGCAATAAGAAAAAGCATTTTCTAATTCTTTCCTACGATATCCTAGTAAGATCAGATATAATGTGTAGGGGAAATTGTTCAAAATATCTCTCATATTTCATCCAATGAATTTTTTGTCCTTTACTTTTAAAATAATAAATTTACGCCCCTTACAAAATTTAATTAGTAAAATTTGATGCTAGCCTAGTTTTTTTTCAATAATATAGTGATGTGTATATGTTAATAAACTTTATGTTGCAAAGCCTCTTAAAGAATATAACAAAATTTTCTAAATGAAAAAGTCATATCGATACGTAAACGTTCTCAACCAACTATAATAGTTTCAAATATTTGAGAAGTTGCTTGACAATAATTTTTTGTCAATTTTAGCCACAAGAAAGTTTTTTTTTGGCAAACCCTGATCATAGGGTTGGGTCGTCACCCCTTATATTATTTAAAATTGAGAACATTACAAGGGAAGAGAAAACTACATGTCGGTCACTTGCCGAATGTAAGGAAATTGCCTAGCATCTAAACGAATCACACCTGTGATTGCTGCCAGCAACGTGTTAGCCCCATAGACTGACGTAGTCCTATTCTACACAGCAAGTTTTGCAAGACCATCTGCTGCAAAGTTAACCTCCCTGTAGCAGTGTGTTAAAGTGAACATCACACTTGCCAACATATTAGAAATCCTCACTACTTCCCCGTGTATACGCCAGGGACACCTTTGCAGCCTCTTAACCGTGTTGAGCAAAGTAAGCGAGTCCGTCTCAACAATAACATTGCTCAAGCCCAAGGATAGGCATAGTTCCAAGCCTTCCAACATAGCCATGACCTCATCTTTGGTGTTCGTTTGGTAGCCATAGAACAATGAAAAGGATCTAAGGACACAGCCGTATGAGTCATGAATAATTCCTCCACCCCCGACATTTCTTAGATTCCCTATGAAAATCCATCAATGTTCAGTTTTACGGTAGGGAAAGGGGGGAGACTCCATGCCAAACATAGAAGCTTTGTAGCCCTGGTCTTTGTGATAGACGACAAGACCCTTCTAAGAGATCCAACACTAGTGTTCGTGGTAACAAAGGGGTGAGCCAAAGCAGTGAGTTGTAGATGGTGAAGCGCTTGTGTAGAGATTTGATCAGCTGTCATGATGCAACCTTCAAAAACTGCCTTGTTCCGTGTTTTCCATCGTTCCCAACAAATGTATAGAGGGACAATCTGAGCTATTTCAACCTTTAATGAATGTCCAAAAAAGTGTAGCCACCAGCTTTGCAATTTGAGCATTACCTCATCCACCGGTGAAGTGTAAATATCCAACACTTGCTCCATTTTTTTTCAAAACCGAAGCCCCTATTAGGCACCCAACAAACCCATGAGACATGCTATCTTCATTTTCGCAAAACGGGCACCTGGGGGAGATTGAAGCCGAAATGCCTCAGAATTTCTGGGAAAGGAAATGCGAGATTGAGTAGCCGCCACATAAAAATTGAGACCTTTAGTGGAACCCGCTTATCCCAAATCAGCTTCCTTGATATCATTCAGTGGGATGGTTGTCGAAGGAGTTCCAAGGCAGAGGATATTAGGAAACATCCACTAATTGTTGGATGCCATACCATTGAGTCTTTGCCCGTACCTAATTGGATATGTGCACCTTGAATCTGCACCCTGTCCTCCTGTGTTAAAACCGTTGCTATTAGGTCCAACTTTCAAGTCCCATTATCAAATAAGTCTCGAACACGAACATTGGGCAGCGGCACTTGCAACCTGTGAACCCTAAGAGGACCTGATCCCAACCAATTGTCTTACCAAAACGAGGAACTACCATCTTTAATCAACAACTACAGGTGTTCCTCAACGAAGTCCTAGACACCCAACATTCGTTTCCAGCACCCCAAGCTCGAAGGCCTAAGCGCAACATTACACACGTGCTAAGAAGGCGAGACATATTTTGATCGCATGAATCGGGACCATTACGTTCCAGTCACTCTCATCTTCCACCAGAGCTTGCACCCGAAAGCCTGTAAGATGTCATGCAGTGGCTTTAACCCCAACCCATTCTCTTGTGTTGACTTGCACAACTTATTTTAGCTCATCCAATGTTGTTTGTCTCGCCCATCAGCCTCACTTCAAAAGAAAGCGGACATTATCTTCTCCAACAGATTCAATATACCCTTAGGGGGTTCCAGAATAGCAAATGAGTGTAATGGTATAGTCGACAAGACGTGCTTGATGAGTATTAGGCAGTCACCCATTGAGAGCAATTTGTTTTTCCAGTCCACAAGTTTGCCACATATTCTGTCAATTAAATGTTGAAAGTAGACATTTTTTTACTTCCCTTTGAATACCTTGCATCCTAAGTAGACTAAGGGAAGAGTTTTTTTTGTGGAAACTTGGTCCAGTGGGACATTAACCGCTTCCTAGCAACTGGACACTTGGAAGATGTCACGCAGAAGCTTTTCTCTATATTAACTTTTTGGCTGGAGTCTTTCTAATATAACTCCAAGAAATCCATGAAGTTTTTCACAGATCTTCGGTCTCCCCTTGTGAAAACAATAATGTCATCCACAAATACCAAATGCGATACCATAATGCACCCTCGGCCGGTAGCAAACGACTTCAGCTTTTTTAACGAGAGCAAATTGTGTAGCCCTCGACTCAGAGCCTCTGATACCAATATAAAGAGGAAGGGAGATAGCGAATCTCCTTGCTTCAACCCACGCTTCGTTTGGAAGAACCCATGAGGCTTCCCATTGACAAGTATTGAGAACCACGCTGATTTAGTTTATTTAAAATCCATGAGACAAAGCGAGGATGGAACACGAAACGAATCAGTAGCCGCGATAGGAAATCCCAGGAAACATGATCAAATGCCTTCATCATATCCAACTTGAAAAGGACATTATGCCATCGGGTCTTATTGTTAATGGATTGAATCAGTTCCTGTGCAAGTAATATATTATCTAAATTTCCCTTCCACTAACAAAAGTAGATTGTTCAGGCGAAATAAGGGTAGGCAGCACCATTTTTAACCGATTGCTCAAGATTTTGTTGAAAACCTTGTTAATCAATGTACGATGACTGATCGATCTAAAATCTGTTAACGAAATAGGCGAGTCTTTCTTAAGGATAAGAACCACCATAGTGCTTGAGATACCCCTAGGAATGGAAACCTCGCACATAAACTCACAAGTTACTTGCAGACATTCTCCGATACAATCTCCCAGCAGTGAGTGTAGAAATATCCTCCAAACCCATCAAAACCTGCTGCACTTTGGCCATCGAGTCCAAAGACTGCTTTCTTGACCTCGTCTCGTGTAACCTCTTGCGTTAGTTAGTCATTTTGTTGCGGAGTGACTAGCAATAACTCCTGTGTTGCGTGATTATTTATAGGCAAAGCCTCTACCAATAAGGCCTTAAAAAATTCAATAGTTGCAGCTCCAATGTTGTCGTCGCCTTCTATGTTATCTCCCTCAACAGTCTTGATTCTTTTAATAGCTAGGCGTGCTCGTTTCTGCAGGAGGGATGCATGATAAAACTTTGTATTATTATCTCCTTTTCCCAACCATTTAACCCTCGTTTTTTGTTTCCAAAAGGATTCTTCATTTGCTAGGCGTTTTAGTAATGAAGCGTGAGCTTGACTCCATAGGATCCGTGCCCAGTTGAATCTCCCTTTGTCTCACTTCCTCTTTTGCTTACGCTACCTTGTCGAAGACATTCCCAAAAGTCGACCGATTCCACTTTTGTAGGGACTACTTTAACTACTTCAACTTGTGGAGGAATCGTCTCATACCATAATCAGAGGCGGGTTGAGTCCAGTTCTGCCGTACTACCTCTATAAAGGTGGGGTTATTAAGCCACATGTTTCGAAATCGAAACGACTTAGGCCCCGTGTCAGTGTGAGTTTGAAGCAGAAAAAACAAAAGGCTATGGTCCGAAGTTGCCCTATTAAGGTGCTGCACATGACATGAGGGAAATAACGGCTGCCATTCCGAGTTCATAAGGAGCCTATCTAGTCTTTTCCAAACACGTGTACCTTGACAAATACCAGTCCAAGTGTAGCGGCTGCCTAATGTCAGAACATGTATAAGCCCACATGTGAAAATACACTTAGCAAAATCTGTAATGGCATTCAAATCATGGGGAGCCCGTCCTAGGTACTCGTCAACCGATGCAACAACAATGAAATCTCCCCCTATTAGTCATGGCTTGGCAGTTAAGTCCCCAGAGATAGACACTAAATCCGACCACAAAGGCATTCGCTCAACGCGCGAACACTTAGCATAAACAAAAGAGCAAAAGGCGATAGAATTCCAAGACTCATGGGCAATGGCTAGGTGAATGTATTGATCCATGTTCTTGATGACATTTACTGCAAAATCAGCTTTCCACATAACCCATATTTTATTTGATATGTTACAAACAGCGAGATGGAATTTGAACCTGATTGCAAAAGCATTGAGTTGTTCAGGATTCACCATAACCTCAAGTATTACCAAGAACGAGACTGAGTGACTTTTAATTAACTTCTTTAACTGATGAATAGATGCACGTGCAGCAGTGCCTCTTATATTCCAGACCAAATCGCTATTCATCTTTAAAGGTGGGAAAAGGAGTCTTCGGTTACCCTGGATGATTGCCTCGTGACAACTGTCTTTTGGTAAATTTAGATAACGTCTCTTCCGACTATGCTTCGCAGCTGCTGGTTCTTGTCGAGGAAGTGGAGACAACTAGTCTATCCGCTTCTTGAAGCAAGCAAATTTCTCCATCAAATCAGCTCTAGGTTTACTTGGCTACTGGTTCTCTTCAATGTCTGAAAGGGAGTCCCAATTGTCCTGCCTCTTTGCGGGAAATTGCTGGTTGTCAATGATTGTTCCAACCAGCGCATTGCAACCCGAGAGGGAAACCAATTGCTGCACTAGCTGTACTTCCAATGTTTGTGAGAATTCAGATTGGGGCTGCTGGAGCCTATAGAGTGGCAATAAAGGCATTGAATCATTAGTTTTCCCTTAACTTGAAATCTTTTAAAATTTGGTGTTGTCATGGCTCAAAATTTGCTCCATGTCTGGCTGAACTGATGCACCTGAGTTTTCCTTTTCCTGCTCAATCTTCTGATGTAGCTGAGAAAGCTGACCTTTTTCATGATACTTGGCGGTCTGGTAGGGATCCTTCGTCCCTAATTGCACATCCTTTCCTTTCGGTATCCACAGTTCCTGCACGGTAGGATTCTCCGTTTTCCCATCATCGCTGCTCGTCTTGTGGCTCAGATCTTGCAATTGCCTACAGGAGATCTCAGCATGTTCAAGTTTGTGGCAGTGAGTGCAATAGGCCGGTAGGTATTCATATTCAACACGCTGCCAAAATCCAGCAGATCCATTTTGAATCCAAATTTTTTCCGGGAGGGTCTTTAAAAGGTCAGCGTCAACACAGACCTTGGCTACAGTTAGACGAGAGAGCATGGTTGTGGATGCGTCCATCTGTAGAGGCTTCCCAATCAAGCTCACAATAGAGAATAGAGGTCCTTTGCTAAATAGATGGACTTGGAGATGCGACAAGGGCACCCAAATCGGAACCACCGATGACTCCGTATCCACTGAAAAGTTGGGAGTCCACTTGAAAACTCTCGTGACAAAACCCTGGAAGGACCAAAATCCACGCAACTAGCATCTGTGATAGTCCTCCTCAAGATCGAATCTGATCAAGATGTGTCGCGTATCCAAACAGCCCAAAGAGTAGGGTCCCTTAAAGCCAATAGCGAGGAAATCTTTCCGAAGACCTTTCATGAAGGGCTAACCCTTAGTAAACTTACCGACCAGGGCAAACTCGAGAGGAGTAATGGTTGTCAAAGTTGAGGAAGTGGTAGAGAAAAGAATCTCCGCGAAAGACCGCTTGGTTGGGTGGGGTTGAGGGCTTAGAGTGAGAAGCGATGGAGAAGAAACCCTAAAACCCTTTGCACTAGCGACCGCAAAGAAGAGCCACAAGAAAGTTTTTCTTTTAGGTTGATAGAGGAAATGTAAACTTTAATTGAAGAGCCGCTAACCTAGGTTTTCGACCATTTTACCTTAAATTTATCATGTGATTGTAGATATCAAATTTTTTCCAAAAAATTTTGTTAATTTTTATTGTGTCTTTATTTATATCATTGTTTAAATAATCATTTTTATTTTATTTTTGTAGGAGAAAAGAAAAGAAAAATGGCATTTTCAAAATTAGAAAATCTATACTATTTTTTATCTAATTTTCAAAATTAGAAAAAAATAGTAGAGATTTCCTTTCTAACCCAACCAAAAATTTTTCAATAGAAAATAGAAAACAGATAAATTGGTGACAAATTTTGGAATTAGCAAAATCGAATTTTTCTTCCCTTTCTTTTCCCTCAAGCATAACAGTACAAAGAGTCACCTCACCCCTTGTGAGAATTATCAAGAAACATCTAGAAAGAGGCCATCAAACAGATCAAAATGAGTCAACAAAAATCAGTTTCATCCCCACTATTGAGATGAGGGTTTTGCAGCTTAGTTTCATTTAAAAAGGGAAAAAAGGGGTTTTTCGGGGCAAAAGGAAGTAAGAAGAAATGGTAGAAAAGAGAAAGAGGAAAAAGAAAAGAAAAAACGGAGAAACAAAAGAAATTTTTCAGATATTTTTCCAGAAAAAGGTTGATCAATCAGCCCTGCTTAGACTCAATTTTCTTCCTTGATAAAGCTTTGTTTGAGGAGTTTTTGATTTCTGCGTAATCTACGAACTTGGTAGAGCAAGTTTCGGTTAGAAATCTTTTGGAAACAACGTCCGGAAACCCTTCGAATCTAACCCCAAAGTTGTTGTTTCGACCTTGCTGGTACACATTTGAAGTTTCAGCAAATTTGCTTCCATTCATGTTTTTCTAGTTTCAATCTAGTCCGAAATCATTCTTAGGTATTTCCATGACCTTTCTTTTTCGATTCAACGTTCATGTAAGGATTTGAGTATGTTCATGGAAGTTGATGTTCAAGAAACTTAGATCCCCGTTTTTACATGATTATTTAGTTTTTCAGATGTTGTTTGATGTTTGGTTAAGTCCGTAATGCCATGAGCTTCATGTATATGAAAAGATTCGGTTCAAGAGTTTGAAAAAGGGGGTTCCGGTGAGATTTTGGTCGACTTGGCCGGACCCGCTAGAAACTTCATTACAATTTTTCCTTTCATTTATATTCTTTTTATTTTGTTTTGTTTTGTTATGTTTGATCCATTCGAGGTTGTAAACGTTTAATGGGATGTGTTTATGGATTAAAATTGGGTTAAGAATTTATTTTGTGTTGGGTTTCATGTTACGTTTATGCATGTGTTTTGATGTTCAAACCCAACGCTTTTATTAGGTTTAGTTTAGCAAAATAAGTTGGGTTGATTGGTTCTTTGTTTTAACAAAAATAACCCTTTTATTTTCCATGGGTGGAAGGGTTTTGGCCCAAAATATATAGAAATGGCCCAATGCTATTTTTCTACTGAAATCAGGAATGAATTTTGCAATTCGGTCCGTGCTCTTTTGAGTAAGTTTACTATGACCCACAATATTTTAGATTTTTTCAATTAGATTCTTAATTTAATTGCATTTTGGTCCTTGAACTTTATTTTTATTTGATTTTGACCCCTATTTTTTTAAAAATTAATAATTTAACCCCAAAAACTTTTTAATTTTTGCAATTGAGTCCTTGATGGTTTTGATTTCTTAATTACAATTGTTGATCTTCTTTAATTGTTAATTATGGTTCATTTAAATGCATCTAATTTGTAAATTTTTAGAAATTTTATGTTTATTCATAGTTCTTTAAAATAATAAAGTGAATTTACTATATGTTTATATTTTTTTAATTATTAATTAAATTGATGTCTTGACTATTTTTATTATTTTTGGAGTATAAATAGGGTAAACTCTATCTCATTTAACCACTACTTCAAGGGATGTACCCTCTATTGTTCTTTAAGTCCTTTATGTGCTCTTATGTGTTTTTGAGTGTGATTATATGTTTTATGTGTTTTTCCTTTATTTACTTATTTTAGTTTTTTTATTCATTTTATGTTTGATTTAAGTCTTTTGATTATTTTGAAGGGTATTTTAAATGCCAAATTGTAATAGATAGGTTTTTCCCTTTTGCCCAAGAAAGTGTATTTAGATAAACAAATGTAATAGATAAGTTTATTATTTTAAAAAATTCCCCTCTTAGATTGTAATTAGAATCCCCAAATATAATAATTAGGTCTTATTTGCTTACATGCTTGTATGCTTATATGTTTTTTCACTTTCTTAGGATTTTTACTTCTAGATATTATGTCTATGTGTTATGTGTTCTATGTGCCTTATGTGTTTATTTATTTTAATTATTCTTTATATATTTTATTTATTCATAATGAGTGCATGACGTCACCACACTAGTCCAATGTTAGTTGTGGTTTCATTCCCCAATTTCTTACGAGTCCAATGTTAGTAAGAATTGTAGAAATGGGTTAGTCTAATGCTAGACCCTTTAAATTATCAACATGATAAATTCATACTTTGGCGTGACATTTATAGCATCTCATGCTTTTTTATTTTACGTTATTTTTATTTGTATGATACGTCCCCTATTCCTTTATCCTTATACACACAAATCATGCAATTTAGACTTGCATTTCTTTTAGATAATTAAAAATAGACTAGTTCATTTGTTTGACTAGATTAGAAGAGTCACCATTTGAAAATGGAAAATGAGCGAGTATGGATTTTTAACCTTAGTACGCTATTATCCCTCTATAAAAAAGGAAAATTAATTCACAAATTTTAATCTCCCATACCCATTATGTTACATTCTCCTCTTCTAAATTATATATATTTGTATTATAATTTCCTTCTTTTGATTCTCATCTTTTGCATATTCGTGACCTCTTCGACGGATCATTCTTAGGTTTCACATTTTATATGATTTGCACCAATTAAAATTTAAAGAGATATTTCGTCATTCCCGATATTCTCTAGATTTAGGTTTGCATTCATATAAAAGCATTCAAAATGTGATAATTTTTATAGATTAGATTAGAAAAAATTTTTGACTAAATCTTGCAACTATCCTTGGTTAAGTTGAAAAGGTGCTTTAGATTTGAGTCGAACAAATTTTTGCCTTCTCTTTCTTCAACCGTGACTTCCGAACTCTTTTTTCTCATTTTTAAAGATCTGGAATTGTCTAAAAGGGTTTTAGTTGTTTTCATTAAAAATATATTTTGAGTGACTTAGTACACCTAAATTCAATATCAGTGATGACTTTGTTTTTCTAAAAAATCTTTTTTAGATTATTATTTTGGATCCAAATTGTGGTATATTCTAAGTTCCATTTTAGACCCTTTTTTTATTTTCTAAAATCAAAAACTCATTTTTAAAATATTTTTATCTTTTATTTTCAAAAATGGGGTGCGACAGTTTTGGCAACTCTACTAGGGATTTCTAATGAATCCAATTACTTGATTTAGTCGATTTTTTCTTTTCTAACCTTTTACATATCACATTTAGATGTTTAGATTGCATTTTTTTGAATTTTTTGTATTTCCTACTCGTATTCGGCCCCCGTTATTCGCGTATGTAATGAATGTTTTGTTTGTTTTCATTTATTTGTATTTACTTATTCTTATTACATTTTGTATTTTTGAGTAGAAGGTGATATCACCTTAAAGCCTTCATGCGCATTTAATGATGTTAATCCCTTCTATCAAAGGAATACTTCAAATATGCATACGCTATTCCTTTTAACCCTTCATTTTATTTTCTTTTAGTGGTTGTCACACCACTCCTTCCTATTAGAATTAGAATTGATTCACTTGTACATATGGCTATGGCACGATGTGCACGTAGCAATGTGTGGGGGATCATTCGAGCCATCGACTAAAAATTTTGGGATTAATGACCCTTTGCCCTTTGGTCTGAATGTTTGAGAGTTTGAAATCTTATCGAATCTAAATATTAGAGATCGCTCTAATATTAAAGATCCATATTAGAGATCGCTCTACATCAGTGAGGCCAAACTCATACATCCATATTAGAGATCGCTTAGGGTAGAGTCAATTTTACCCTATTAGGAACAGTAGATACAAGTGGTGGGATTCTACCCCTCTTTCTTTACCATATATTTCTATATCATTTTATTGTTCCAATGTAATATATGTGTTATTTATCAATTGAACTAATCTTTCTTTACTTTCTCTTCTCTTACATTTACAAATCTTAGAAATAAGAGTTCTAACATGGTAATCTAATAGGTTATTATACGTTTAAATTATGATTCATTGCATTAAGTATTCTAATAATTGCACATCATTTTTAGACCTACCATGACATATAAAAAGAGTGCCTTTAGGTCATGTTTAATTTCTATTGTTGCATATTTATTTGTTTTAATCAATGAACATCATGCATTAAGTTTAGAGGGAATGCCATTTAGCAAATCCCATTTTTAGGATTATGCTAACCTTTCTCCCCTAGGTATCTAACCCTCTATGAGATTTTCACGTTTAATTTTCGTCAAAAACTGGAGAAGTGGGCCATGTAGGTAAGGTATTTGCCCTAGATTTTATGTTTCAGATAGACAATTTTCGATCAATCAAACAATTGTTGGTAGTTCCAATTGAGATTCGGAGGTGGTCCGCGCTTCTCTCGTCTAGTGAAATTCGTTAAGTGGCATCTTACCTAGAACCAATCGGAGATTTTAAGGACATTGAATCAGATGGTTATCTGGTAGAGGTTTTGATACAGTTATGGAATCCTAGTTGTTCGGCATTTAAAGTAGAAAACAGAGAAATGATTATGACAATTAAAGAGATAAGTGGTCTTCTTAACTTGTCAATACATAGCACAGTCGTGATATTCCCATTTTTCTCTGGCAAGGTTTAGTTTTGTCATTTCATTGGGTTGAAAGATTCTGTGATACGAGGATCTGATCAAAGTATAGATGTAAAGTTCTTATTTGACAGATTTGCATTAAGAGATGGGTTCGACAAGTATTTTAAGAACTTTTTGTTTACATCTAAGATAATATAAGAGCGCAAGAGACCTTGAGTAGATGGACTAGTCATGGCTGGGACTTACCTCTTTTCGAGAAGGGATAAGAAGATCACTTTCAAAATCACTAAACTCGTGTTTGACCTATTTCTGGGAATTAAGAATCGACAACGTTCCATAGTACCAACCATGTTGACAGATATATTTATCACTTATACTAATTGCCAGAGAGGAATGAAATTCTTTCATTGTTCAAATTTGATTCTATATATGTGAGATATGGAGTATTTTAGGAGACAATTACCGGCTTTTAATAGTTTACTCTTGATTGAGTACAATTAGATAGTGACTCACCACAAAAGGGTCGACCGAAATAGTCAGTCAAAATGTGCATTGGAATACTTAGATTTCCTCGAGACGTTACTAGATTAGAGAACCAAATGGATTTTGGATTGGACTAACTGTTTCAATTATGCTATTCGCACTAAGTCATCAGATTTTATACCATTGCCAGAAACTCAAGGTATCATGACTTACACTCCAAAAAAGTTTCTTAGACAGTTAGGACGTGTTCAAGGATCGCCACCTACACCCTATCCAATCAAATTCACCATCAGTTTCGATAAGAAAATCTATCCGAACTAAATTCCAATAAAGATACTGATCATTGAATTTTGGAAAACATTATCTAATAATGAGAGTATTGCTTATATTCTGAAATTAAAACAAATGATTTGGTCACCCCACAATACAAAAATCGGCTTAGAGATGTTGGTGCACAAAGGTCACGAGAAGAGCAATCCTAAGAGGTCAAAAAACTGATGGCAATCATTGAGACAAAGGATAGAGAAAATTTAAAATTTTAAACAATCTGTAGAAGTCAACAAAAATCTGACAGAAAGAAGTAAAAGGTCATCCAAAGAAATGAGAGAAAAACACTAAAAATTGAAAAGAAAATATAGTGAATTGTATGATCAACCTGAGTGTATGAGAAATCCTTATTCTAGAGAGGCAAAGGATGCTGTAATAGATAAGTTGAAAAATATTTAATGATTTTGGAAGAAATCATCTTCAAAAAATGATGTAGATAATGTACATCGGTTCCGCAACTTTGGCTATGAAATGACTTTCTTTCTCTTGCAAAGTTCTTATTGAAAAACAAATTTAATGAGCAGGTCCTATTTCAAAAGTGGTGTATTATATTAGGCCAACTCTTGGAGTAAAAAGGGTACCCCCATAAGACATACATCCAAATTATTTAAATATCTACTAACTCATATTTTTTTTCTTTTCTTTTCCTTTTCTTTTGAAGCAGTTTAATCAAGAACGAACTTCTAAATTGATTTCTCTTCTAAAATTCAGGTACTTTCAAATATAACTACACATAGAAGTCCCATTTTACAAGGTCGTACAGTAGAATTTTGAGAAACCGTATAAGCATGAGTTTGCACCCACAATCATCGGAAAGATCTATAATGATTATCTCATCAGCTGTCGCATCTTTAGGGGTCCAATTGAATGAAATGTTGAATAAATTCAATAAGTTAAATGTAAAAATATTGACGCAAAGAGGAGTGGTTGATCAGTTGGTTTCAAACAGTCATGGTGGTGTCCAAAATAACCATATACCTATTGATGATAATGAACTTGAACCAGATAACCAACCACCCCACATGTTCAATATTCAAACCATATTTGTTCCACCTTTTACAAATCCACCTGAGGATGCTTTCACTTACTTCAATCCTGTCTTTCAACAAACATACCCAAGCATTTCCTTAATTTACTCGATTAACAACCGAATTCTCTAAAATTACGTACAGACGAATCCAAATATCTTACCTAATTCTTAAGGACCCCAGCCCTCACCACAGAGTCGTTCATGTTGGATACCACCTTTCAGGAGAAGATAGGAATGGATGACTACACTACTCCTATTAACAAGAATTTACTGAAGAGATTAGATCGATTTAATGAGTTCATGAAGAAAAATCAAGAATTGAGTAAGCATGGAAGCTTAGATTATGATGAACTGTGTCTTTTTCCAAACGTGCAATTGGTTTTGAATTTTAAAATTCTAAAATTTTGTAAGAATGATGGAATTGAAAATCCTAAAATGCATTTTAAAATGTTTCCTAACAAACTTGACAAATCTATGGATGAAAAAGCTTGCCAGTGCAATTATTCCCTAAAAGTCTAGAAGACAATACTCTGAATTGGTATTCTAATATGAAATTTGAAAAAATGAAGACTTTGTTGGATTTATCAACAAATTTTGTGAGACAGTATGAGTATAACTACGAGCTTGCATCTACGCGAACAACACTCGAAGGAACTAAGAGAAAACCCTCAGAAGATCACAAGACATATGCAAAATGATGGAAGAAATAGGCTGCTAAGGTAGAATCCCCTATGACTGAAGAGGAGATTGTCTGTACGTTTATCAAAACCCATGATCCACTGTATTTTGAAGAGATTTTTCGCATGACTAGGAGTTTGTTTGCCACTATCATCAATAAACTCGAATAATATGATGAATTTGCGAAAATAAAAAAATTATTAACGTGTCACCTTTAAAAGTACAATTGAAATCCCTGCAAGGTCAAAATAATAGAGGAAAGAACCCCCAATTTAAGAAAAAAAGAAGGAGAAATTGCTTTTGTGTGGGATCAACACCCCTCTTTTAGATCAAGATTTCAAAATCACCCAACATACTCGTCTCCTTATCCACACTACTTAAACCCCAGACCTATTTATCATACCACTATCAACCCTCCTTGTCCCCGATCAAATTATACAAATACAGCAGCACCATTCGAAATTTTTTAACCTACCTTATAAAGTCATCCTCGCTCTATCTATAATCCAACACCTACTCTCTCAAATCTCCCAATTCATGATTCTTTTCAAACCAATGGAACTCAAATCCAAAATCAATTTTGAATCGTTATCAATTAAGCCAACCCATTGACCAAATGTATGAACAACTTAAGGTTGCTAGAAAGATTGGAATTGTACCTGCCAAAATCTGTCCTAGTGACTTTCCTGCTGGTTATGATTTTCGAGTTATTGCCCTTATTATTTTGGGAGTTTTGATCACTCAACTGTCAATTTCTAGCTCTGAAGCATAAAATTCATAAATGATTTTATACTGGTGATATACCTTTGAGAAAAAGAGGCGAACAACGGTCGAATGTCTTTAATATTTTCTCGTTGAGCATGAGGGCACTGTTGGAGCCATCACCCTTGATGAGGAGTTTAAAGAGCCCGCTCAATATATTGTAGATGAGATTGAAATAATTGGAATAACTGAAAAGTCATTCTTACTAGAAGAGAAGACCTCCGAAATTGGGAATATTAGAGAACCTTTCATCTTAGACTTACCGCCTTTTGAATGGGAGTTGTTAGAACTTGTTGTACTTGAATTTCTAAAACAATCACATGTTCATAATCTGCAAGAAATGCCATTAAACTATAGTGAGCCCACCATATTGATTGGAGATAAGGAGATGCCGAAAGAGGAGGTGACTGTTGTCACTAGATTTGAAATAGTTGTAACCGATTTTGAAATTTATATTCAATCAACAGCCAAGGAGGATGTCCCGTCAACAAAAATGCAGGTAACTGAAAGGAAAGCACTGGATTTCTTAAAACTGTTAAAGAGGAATGAATACAAGATTATAAAATAGTTGGATAAAATGCCCACTCAACTCTCTATTTTGGATCTGCTTTTGACTTTCGAGTCATATAGAGAGGTGTCGCTTAAGATTTTGAATGAATCTCAAGTACCTATGAACATTCCTCTTGAAAAATTCTCCTACGTCATTGAAAATGTTCTAGTTTTCAATCATATTACCTTCTCTAATGACAACTTGATTTCAAAGAGATTCGAACACAATAGACCATTGTATATATCAGTGTGTTGTGATGGAAAGTTAGCACTCAGGGTCTTGATAGATAATAGTTCAACTTTAAACATCTATCCATGGAATACTCTTACAAAGTTAGGATTTCTTGATGTTAGATTTCATCCATCAACAACTGTAGTAAGAGGATAAGATGGCGCCAGGAAGGAATCTATGGGTGAAGTTGATTTAATATTGGAGATTGGACTCGCTCAATTTCAAGCTACTTGCCAAGTTACAGATTTTTTAAGTGTGTATAATCTCTTACTTGGACGACCCTATAATCACACATCTAACTTAGTGATGTCCTCTCTCCATCATATATTGAGATTTATTGTGAATGACCAACTGATCACTGTGTTCGCTGAAAATGATTGTGCTATGATCGTTAACTCTGAATCAAAAGGAAAAAGTAGTAGAAAAACTTTAGTATCTTTTCGTCATATTGCTGACATTGTTTTAATGGGAAGGATATCTAAAGAGAAGCTATTGATGAAATCGAATCTTTCAGAAATTAGTGTTATGATAGCCAAAGAGATGATCCAAGAAAGATACGAAATTGAGAAAGGTTTTGGATGAAATCTGCAAGAAATCTTAGAACCGATAGACCTTCCAGTGCAAAAGAACATATTTGGGTTAGGATTTCGACCGACTGCTAAGGATAAAAGGGAAATGCAACCTCGCAAGAAGACAAAAAAGGAAGAGAAGCAAATTGACGTGAACATCCCACCACTGGCATTTCACTTTTCCTCATTCGTTGGGAGTAATCATATCCGAGTCAGATGAGAAAAATTCGATCGATGAAGTGGAAGTGAATTTATCCCAATTATTTGTCGGAGCTACTTATGAGAGTGAACCGTTAGGAAATTTGGAGTTCCCAACAATTCTCGAAGGAGGTATGTAAAACTGGACTATTGATCATCTTTCCTTTTGAAAAAAAATTTTGATAAATGCTGTTAAATGCTGTTTGTCATAGACAATGTTATTAAAGGCGAATGGCTCGTACTTACAACAAAAAAGTCTAATCTCGCTTATTCGAAGAAGGAGACAAGGTCCTGAAACGAATTCTTCCAATTCAAGATAATCTAAAGGAAAATTTGCCTCAAATTGGCAAGGACTTTTCATCGTTAAGAAAGTATTGCTCGGCATGAACTCTCATTCTCTTATAGATGGACGGACAAGTTTTTTTTCAACTAATCAATTCAGATATGTGCAAGAAATTTTTCAACTGATTAGATAAGTTTTCTTTTGAACTACTGCATAGGGTGGATTAAAAGACGGATTTTCTTCCTTTTCAGTTAAACATTTTATCCATAATTTTTCCTTTTGAACCTTCAAAATGACCTACTCTTTTTGTTTGGTAGCCCCTGAGGATCGCATACCCACATTGGGACAGGTTTTATTTTTCATTTGATTTTTTTGAAAAAAAAAGAGAGAGAAAAGAAAAATAGGAAAAAAAGCAAAAAAGAGCGAAAATATATACAAAATAAAGAAAAAAAGGAGAAAGCCCAATCAAAGACAAAAATCAGAGCAATTTTTTTAGTTTTAATAGTCCTATAATGGGGCAAATTTTGTAGGATGCAATCTTAATATTATTTTAAAACCCCTTAAAAGATTTGCTTTCAAACCTTAACGTTTCTTAACACCCCACCTGACCCCATTACGAAAGTTAAAAACCTCCAGACTTCCGCCTTTTGTAGCATTTCTAATAGAAAATTTCTTAATCAAGTGGCAAATGATGTAAATACACTTTTACCAATTTTTATAAGGGAAAGATTGTCTCACTAATGTCATCAATTTTGAAATAAATTTCTGAATTGATATAGACTGACATCAAAGTTGTTCATTAGGTGTAAATTCGAAAGGGCACCTTTTCAAAAAAAAAAGAAAAAAGTAAAAAAGAAAAGAAAAAAATGATGAAAATGGGGTGGAAAAAACCTTAGTGAAAACCCGAAAGGGCACTAAATAAGGATTCCTAATACAAGAGAGTCATGAATAGGAAAATAGAATGGTCAGAGATTGAATAGCTAGTGACTATTTTCATTTGGGTTTCTTTTCGTACTGTGGTTCTTTTGACAACACTGAATTCTAGAAAGGTGACATCAAAAGGGATTAAATGTGATCTTTTTTTCTCATCACAGACTGGCTAGTCAAATGCTGATTCATTTAGAGTGTTTAAGCCATTTTTCATAAATTTAATAAAGGTTGTTTTCTTGTTGAATATTATTTTTTCTCTATTTTGTATCTTTGCATGAAATAATCTTGTTTAAAACTTTTACTCTCTTCATCCCATTGAAAATGTCATATTTTCCTTTTTTTACTATCCCAAAATATTTTTTATATTTGACATTTCTAACTACTTCACACTCTAAAATTCCCTTATACCCTTCATTAATGATGCATAAAGACAAATGTGATGGTTTGCTTTCTACTTTTTACTTTGATCAGCACATGATTAAGGGCAATAGTGGAACAAAGAAAAAAAATTTGGTGGAATGTACAATGTATAAAAAGCATATATCCTCAAATATGACTAAATATATGGGACGAAGAGAGTTTATATTTTTAATTGAATTTTTATCAAGAGACAATCCTATAACTTATCATAATAGGTGTATAGACGTGTATATCTCATGTCATACAGCATGGTTGACTAGTACAGATACTAGAAGATCTGAAATAAGTTGCTGAATAATTATGAACGAGACAATTTTTCCAAGTTTTTGACATCTAAAAACTCATGTTTACATGATTCTCAAGACTCGAGAGATCATATGGTGATGGCATCATATTTCGTCGCAATTGTTTCCACCTTTTTTTACAGGTTGGATCACGCGACCATTATTTATACCTTCTCAAAAGGAGAAGAAAGAATATCACTTGTTTTATCTGAACTCGATCTACATTGGGACAAATTTTTGCAAAGGTAATATCTGATTCTATAAATATTCTCAATATTTACTTAGAAAAATACCAAAAGCGCTCCACGTCTTTTCATTTAATTGAAACGCATTTTCGTTTCTCCTGTCCTTTAATTGAAATCGAGTTTTATCCTTCTGATCTGTTATTTAATTAAGTTCAAGTTTTTATTCTACCAATCTGTCATTTAATTGGGTTCGAATTTTATTTTACCAATCTGGCATTTAATTGGGTTTAGGTTTTATCCTATCAATATATCATTTAATTAAACTCGAGTTTTATCCCATCAATCTGTCATTTAATTGGACCCGAATTTTATCCCATAAATTTGTCATTTAATTAGATTCGAGTTTTATCCCATCAATCTGTTATTTAATTGGGTTCGGGTATTATCCATCAATCTATCATTTAATTGGTTTTGGATTTTATCCTACCAATTTGTTATATAATTGGATTCAGATTTTATTCCATCAATCTGTTATTTAATTGGATTCAAATTTTATCCCATTAATCTATTGATTATTAGAGTTTGGGTTGGATCCCATCGATCAATCTAGTTTTAAAATGATTTTTTCAAATTTTTACTAGTTGTTTGGGTTTGGGTTCAATCCCATTGAACAGTGTGGATTCAGGACAATCACATTTAGTTTACTATTGGCAAGTTTCAACGCTTGTCACTCACTCTTATATCCCCTTTCTTGAAACGTAACTACATCCCTCCGAGTATCTTTTGTCACTATGACAATTTAACTTTTCTTGATTGTTTTGTTTAGCAATTGTGTTTTATCACATTTTTTGTGTTTCATGTTTAGAAAGTTCTGAGAAGTCTGATTTCTTTATATTTGGAGAGATCCCATACAAAAACACATCTTTGTTTCATTGTAGTTTATTTCCATTTGAACTACGTTTGACCTGATTCCCATGGTAGGGATACGTAGACAATTCTACACGACTTCGACCACTTCTTTTGCAATGTCATTGTATCATTTCCTATTCGATAATTTTTAACTAGGTGTTTGCTTGTTTATTTTGATCAGTTGCAATCAGAAGAGACAGGTAAACGATTTAGTGTCTATATTTTCATCTTGAATTTCTTCGAAACTCCAGACAAAGAGGAGCAAACTTTAGACACTAACTTTTTTTCAAATAATTTTGTTAATTTTTATTGTGTCTTTATTTATATCATTGGTTAAATAATCATTTTTATTTTATTTTTGTAGGAGAAAAGAAAAGAAAAATGAAATTAAAAAAATAGTAGAGATTTCCTTTCTAACTCAACCAAAAAATTCTCCCCAAAACCCAACCAAAAATTCCCCCCAAAACACAAATAAAAATTTCCCAAAGTCCAAGCAAAAACCTATCAAAAAGCCTGGAAGTAGGCCAGGACAAGAGAAGGCCCATTGGCCCAGTTTCCTTCCTTTTTCCAGCAAAAAAAAATTCACGCATGCGTGCACTCTATCTTCCTTCTCAACAGTATACAGAAAACGAACGTGAATTGGTGGCAAATTTTGGAAGCAGCAAAATTGAATTTTTCTTCCCTTTCTTTTCTTCCAAGCATAACAGTACAGAGAACCACCTCACCCCTTGTGAGAATTATCAAGAAAACATCTAGAAAGAGACCATCAAACGGATCGAAATGAGTTAGTAAAAACCAATTTCATCTCCACCATCGAGATTAGGGTTTTGCAGCTTAGTTTCATTTACAAAGGAAAAAAAGGGTTTCTAGGGCCAAAAGGAAGTAAGAAGAAACAGCAAAAAGAGAGAGAGGAAAAAGAAAAGGAAAAAACGGAGAAACAAAAGAAATTTTCCAGAAATTTTTTCAGAAAAAGACTGATTAGTCACCCTTGTTTAGACTCGCTTTTCTTCCTCGATAAAGCTTCGTTTGAGGAGTTTTTTATTTCTGCATAATCTAGGAACTTGGTAGAGTAAGTTTCGTTTAGAAATCTTTTGGAACCAATATCCAGAAACCCTTCGAATCTAGCCCCAAAGTTGCTACTTTGATCTCGCTGGTACATGTTTGAAGCTTTAACAAATCTGCTTCCATTCGTGTTTTTCTGGTTTCAATCTAGTCCAAAATCATTCTCAGGTATTTCCATGACCTTTCATTGTTCGATTCGATGTTCATGCAAGGATTTGAGTGTGTCCATAGAAGCTTCTATTCAAGAAACTTAGATCCTCATTTTCACATGATTATTTAGTCTTTTCTTGTTTGATGTTTGGTTGAGTCCATAATACCATGAGTTTCATGTATGTGAAAAGATCTGATCTCAAGAGTTTGAAAAAGGGGGTTAAGAATTTATTTTATGTTGGGTTTCACGTTGCATTTGTGCATGTGCTTTGATGGTCAAATCTAACTTTTTTTATTAGGTTTAGTTTAGCAAAATAAGTTGGGTTGATTGGTTCTTTGTTTTAACAAAATAACCCATTTATTTTCCATGGGCCAAAGGGCTTTGGCCCAAAATATATAGAAATGGCCCAATGTTATTTTTCGGGTGAAGTCAGGAACGAATTTTGCATTTCGGTCCCTGCTTTTTTGAGTAATTTTATTGTGATCCAAAATATTTTAGATTTCTTTCAATTAAGTCCTCAATTTAATTACATTTTGGTCTCTGAACTTTATTTTTATTTTATTTTGACCCTATTTTTTCAAAAATTATAATCTAACCCCAAAAATTTTTTAATTTTTGCAATTGAATCCCTAATGGTTTTGATATCTTAATTACAATTGTTTATCTTCTTTAATTGTTAATCATGCTTCATTTAAATGCATCTAATTTGTAAATTTTTAGGAATTTTATGTTTATTCATATTTTTAAAATAATAAAGTGAATTTGTTACGTGTTTATATTTTCTTTTAAATTATTAATTAAATTAATGCCTTGACAATTTTTTGTTGGTTTTGGAGTATAAATAGGGCAAACTCTACCTCATTTAACCACTAATTCAAGGAATGTACCCTCTATTGTTCTTTAACCCCTTTTATGTGCTCCTATATATTTTTAAGTGTGATTATATGTTTATGTGTTTTCCCTTTATCTACTTATTTTAGTTTTTTATTCATTTTATGTTTGATTTAAGTCTTTTGATTATTTTGGAGGGTATTTTAAATGCCAAATTATAATAGAAGGTTTTCCCTTTTGCCAAGAAAATATATTTAGATAGACAAATGTAATAGATAGGTTTTATTATTTCTAAAAATTTCTCTTTTAGATTATAATTAGGGCCCCCAAATGTAATAATTAAGTCTTATTTGTTTGCATACTTGTGCGCTTGTATGCTTATGTATTTCTTTGCTTTTTTAGTATTGTTGCATTTAGATATTATACTTATGTGTTATGTGTTCTATGTGCCTTATGTGTTTATTTATTTTAATTATACTTTATATACTTTATTTATTCATAATGAGTGCATGACGTCACCACACTAATCCAATGTTAGTTGTAATTTCATTCTCTGATTTCTCACTAGTGTAACGTTAATGAGAATTTGTAGAAATTGACTAATCCAACACTAGATCCTTTAGGCTATCGATATGATAGATTCATGTTTTGGTGTGACATTTATGAGAAAAATGCAGTTTTGGTACCTAAACTTTGATGCACGAGCAGTTTTAGTCCCCAAATTTTGGACGAAAGCAAATTTGGTACCCGAACTTTCAAATTTTGAGCACATTAAGTACCCTTGATGATTTTTTCCCAAATTGCTACCGGAAAAAGTCATGTGACAATCTCGTGTCCGACCAAAATGGAATAAAAAAAGGCCAAAAATGCAGTTTTGGTACCTAAATTTTGACGCACGAGCAGTTTTAATCCCTAAATTTTGGACGAAAACAAATTTAGTACCCGAACTTTCAAATTTTGAGCATATTAAATATCCTTAACGATTTTTTTCCCAAATTGTTACAGAAAAAAACCATATGACAGTCACGCGTCCAGCCACAATTGTATAAAAAAAGGCCAAAAAAATGTCAAATGCCATTCTAATACTAAGTATTAAATTTAAGGACTAATAGCGTAATAAAGAAAAAATCCAAGGACTAAATAACATCACATGAGTCAAAAAAACTCAAGAACCGATACAAATGAGCTCCAATTCCAGTACATTAATCCCAACTGTTTTTTCATTGTGTCAAAGGTGTATGACGATCAAAGGTTTGTATCTGTTTTTTCATTGTGTCAAAGGTGTATGACGATCAAAGGTTTGTATCGGTTCTTTGTATCGGAGCTCATTTGTATCGGTTCTTGGATTTTGTTGACTCATGTGATGTTATTTAGTCCTTGGATTTTTTTTATTACATTATTAATCCTTAAATTTCATACTTAGTGTTGGAATGGCATTTGACATTTTTTTGGCCTTTTTTTTATACAATTGTGGCCGTGACTGTCATATGGCTTTTTTCAGTAACAATTTGGGAAAAAATCGTTAAGGGTACTTAATGTGATCAAAATTTGAAAGTCCGGGTACCAAATTTGTTTTCGTCCAAAATTTGGGGACTAAAATTGCTCGTGCGTCAAAGTTTAGGTACCAAAACTGCATTTTTGGCCTTTTTTTATTCCATTTTGGCCGGACACGTGACTGTCACATGGCTTTTTCCGGTAACAATTTGGGAAAAAATCATCAAGGGTACTTAATGTGCTCAAAATTTGAAAGTTCAGGTACCAAATTTTTTTTTGTCCAAAATTTGGGGACTAATACCGCTCGTGCGTCAAAGTTTAGGTACTAAAACTGCATTTTTCTCTGACATTTATTGCATCTCATACATTTTTTTCTATTTTTAGGTTATTTTTCATTTGCATGATACATCCCCTTATTCCCTTATCCTTATACGTGCAAATAATGTCTTTTAGACTTGCATTTCATTAGAAAATTAAAAATAGGCTAATTCATTTGCTTGACTAGATTAGAAGAGCCACCCTTTAAAAATGAAAAATGGGCGAGTATGGTTTTTTAGTTTTAGTTCGCTATTACCCCTTTATAAGAAGGAAAACTGAGTCACAAATTTTAGTCTCCCGTACTCGTTATATTGCATTTCTCTCTTTTAGGTCATGTATATTTATATTATAATTTCCTTCTTTTGAGTCTCGGTTTTTGCATATTCGTGACCTCTTCGAAAGATTATTTTTGGGTTTTACAATTAATGTGATTTGCTCTAATTAAACTTTGAAAAGACATTTCGTTCCTCCCGATATCATCTAGGTCTAGGTTTGCATCCATTTAGAAGCATCCAAAATGTGATAAATTTTATAGGTTAGATTAGGAAAAATTTTTGACCAAATTTTGAAATTAGCCTTAGTTTGGTTGAAAGGGTGTCTTAGATTTGAGTCGATCAAATCTTTGCCTTCCCTTTCTTCAACCGTGACTCCCGAACTCTTTTCTCTCATTTTAAAAAACCTAGAGTTGTCTAAAAGGGTTTTATTTGTTTTCATTAAAAATATATTTTGGGTGATTTGGTACACTTAAACTTAATATTAAGTGGCAACTCTCTTTTTCTAAAAAATCCTTTTTAAACTATTATTTTGGACCCAAACTATCGCATATTCTTAGTTCCATTTTAGGCCATTTATCTTTATTTTCTAAAATAAAAAACTCATTTTTAAAACACTTTTCTCTTTTATTTTCAAAAATGGAGCGCGACAATGATCCACACATGGTCATTTTTTAGGGCAAAAGAGTTAGAGCTCATTTGTAGTTAGTCAAATGACTCGATTTATATTCATTTTTGTTCTAAAAAAAAGTAGGGTTTGACCCAAACCTTATTTATTTTTCCTAAAAAGTTGAGATTTGATTCAGTTCATATTCATTTTTGCTACTAAAAAGATAGGATCTGACCTTTTTATATATGAAAAAAATGACTGCATGTGAGTCATATGGTGATTTTAGGTTAAAAGGTGATCGAAAAATTAAGTTAAGCCAAAATTTTACTAATTTGAATTTATAATGGACATAAAGTTAACATTTAAGTGAAGGCTGAAAAAAATTTATTTGGCAAAATGTGAGAGAAGTTTTAAATGATTTTTCCAATAGTAAAATGAAAAGAAAGGGAAAATGAAAAGAGAAAAAATTGTTTTATTGTAGATTTAAGAAAAGGAAAGGAAATTCACAAAGAATTACACAAAAAATTGAAGAATAAAAATGAAGAGGACGATTACCAGAAGAACAAAAACTTCTTCACCTATACTTAACATATTCCATTAACATTTCAAATCTTGTTTTCTTTTGCACTCTCATATCACTATGTGACCCCTCTCTCTCCAATAGTATTCTTTTAATTAGAATCGTATTAGATTTTGTCTTTACTCTTGTTTTTTAGTTTGAAACTGTATGGGTACTTTTAAGCATAAAAAATGCATAAATACTTGGACAACTCCAATATCAAAATATCTCTACATTTATGCATACTAAGCAAACTAAATTTACTAGGGTATTTAAAACTCCTTAATTACAGAAAACTCAAACAACTCTCCAAATATTTTAAAAGGCACATCTCAAAATACTCAAAACACACAAAAATTTTTTTCCTTCTTTTCTTTCTTCTTTCTCCCCCTTGCCTCAACCCACCACTATCGCCGTTGGCCAGCATCGTCACCACCAACTACCTCTCTGTTTTTCTTGTTCTTTTTCTCTCTTGCCACCCCTTCTCCCTCAGTTGCCCCCTCGCCCTCCCCTTGGTCTCACAATTACATGACCAAAAGGAGGGGAAGGGGGAAAGGAGAAGGAGGGGGAGAGGAGAGAAGAGGAGGAGAGGGGAAAGGGGGGACGAAGAGAGGGAATGAGAGAAAGAAAGGGGAAAAAAAAGGAGGCATCGACATTCGTATTAGCTGACAGTAGAGGTGGCGCTTGACAATGATGGAAGTAGTGGTTGGAGTCTGGAGCAGTGGCTGGCAAATTTTAAGGTTCTTTTTGTAATTTAGATAAACCTCAACAAAGGTAAATATAGCTTTTTGTATAGGGCAATTTTGTCAGTTGACTACCACTATTTTGGGTTTAGATGTGTTACTCATAATGGAGCAGCTGTAATTTGGTCAATCAGGGAGTTCATTTGTGATAATTTGGTTAGAGCTCAATTGAAGGATTTCTTCAATTCTTTGGGTTAAAAGTAGACATTTTATTTTTGCTCAAAAATAAAAGGAGAAGCAAAATATTCCCGCTAGCGCTAGGCGAGGCGGTTAGCAAGTATCGATTGCATTTAGGGGAACAAAATGCAATTACATAACACATCCAAGGAGTCTAATGTAATTAACGCTTAAGTTAAACTTAACGGAATAATTACCTCAGAACCCCTCTTCAATCACCGATTGTTCATCATCATCGTCTTCGTCTTCTTCGTCCTTGCTTCCTTCCTTCCGTCGTACTCTTTCGCCATTTCTAGGGCTCCGAAATTCCAATCCTAATCCAAATCCCTAAAATGTCCTCGTAATCGTTTCCCTCACCTCTTCCTTCACAGAGAATCACACGGTGAAAACACACACATATTGCATCCAGAGCCAGTCTACCTTCCCAAAATAGAAAGAAATGGCGCAAGAAAATGACGTAATTGGCCTCCACTTCCTAGAACTATGGCGTTTCAACTCGAAAGCAGCAGCCGCCGCGGCGACAGCTACTACGTCGACTTCCTCCTCGTCAAAGGAGGACGCGGAATTTGAGGAGGAGCCGACGGAGCTGGACACGTTTAACAGCTCGGGAATGTTTTCAGTGGTTTTGTTGGATAAGCTATCAGTTCAGTATCCTACTTTGAATTTGCACGGTCACGATGTCGGCGTTGTTCAGGCGAACAAGCCGGCGCCGTTGAAACGGCTGGTTTATTACTTCGAGATCTTTGTTAAGAATGCCGGTGCTAAAGGCCAGATTGCTATTGGTTTCACCGCCTCGGGCTTTAAAATGCGCCGCCAACCTGGGTTAGGATTCGAGATTAGTTGTTTCTTGGATTTAGTTATTGTTATTTTCGTTGCTGTAGTTTGAAAATCTTCAATTGAAATGATTTCTTATGTTTTTGAATTGGAAATGCTAGGTTTTTTGTGCTAAAAGAGTTCAATTTGATGGTAGGGTTTATCGGATTTTTGGATAAATTTGAGAATTGATCTTTGTTTTGGATGTTTGAGTGTTTGTTTGTGATTTGCACACAAGATCGTAGATTTTGTGTTTAAGATAAACAGAGACTAACATACAGATAATGATTGTGGTATTCTTGATTGGGATAATTTCGGTCATTTTCTTGCACGAGACGGGGGTGAAGTATGCTGCAGTGGTTAATATTACTGCTACTTGTTTATGGTTGTCTCATGTTCCTATGTATTAGATGTTTTAGGATGCTGTCTGGAGTTGCTAACAGGATTAGGTTGCTCACAGATTTTCTTTGGTTGGCTCAGTAGCTAGAGCTAAAAATTGTATTTTCGAAGCTGTTCTAAATGATCTATGAAAGACATGAGCAATATATTTGTGGATCATCTTATTTTCATTATCCCCTCTTAAATTTTGCTGTTTTGTGATTAAAAAATGACACCTTGGATATCCTTTTGAAGTATCTTACGTCAAGAAATTTGGACCAAACCTTAATTTTGGTGCTTTAAGAGTCTTTTTGTTACTCTACACTTTTGACTATATTCTAGGTTGGGGTACTGACATAAGTACATTGTTTCTTCTTGTGGGTTATACATGGCATTTGTTGGTATAGAACCTATGGTATAGCTGTTGATAATGGATTTTAGAAGATAAATTTCCCCGAGGTAAAAGCAGTTACTAAAAAGCATGATTTAGTGGAATGTATTCTAAGGGCTTGCTAGAAGTGGTGAAGTGCAACAGGTCCTATTTTAATGAGTATAAAATGAAATGAATTGGAGTAGTCATTTCTGTGCTTACTATCTGTTGTAAGGAAACTTTGAAATGTCATTTCTAAGAGAGCTGATGAAAGGCTCGAGCAAAGGAAAACAAAGGTCAATACATAACAGCGTGCTTGCTTCAGAATCCCTAGGAGGAAATAAGATGTTTATGTATTTTTGTTTGTGAAAATAGTTTCTTTGGCAAGGGGTTGCCTTCTTCTCTTGCTTGTCTTCTAATTTTATTGCTTTTTTGACATGTGGCTCCAATACATTAGCTATGGACTGGAGTCAGACTCTGTATTGACACATTGGGAAAACTGGCATATCACTTAATTTCTGGGATAACTGGCATATCACTTAATTTCTGTTTAAAAAATATCAGGAAAATGAATTCTGTTCTGTAGATATAAAAGGCATGTCTCACCCTTACAGTAAAAGTCAGATGCCTTGCTGCTCATTTGCTTTCTTTTCTGTTGTTTTATTTTTGAGGGAGTGGATGTTATATAAGTAGGGGAGGGTGAAGAAAGGAGGAGAAGCTTAATACCTTAAAAGAGTATCTTGGAACCTATTGTAGTGTATTCCAGATGTCTCATTCCTGTACTGTTAATGCTTAATAGGAGAATCGAATGAAGGATTCCCATCTTACATTCATTTCAAAATCCATGTGTTATTGACATTTTTGTTAGTTCTTTTTGAGTACATGTTTGTGAGACAGGTAGGAAGTAATTGAACTTTTGCCACCATTTTCATCATGGAACTTTGTTTCTGACAGTTGGGAAGCAAACAGCTATGGATATCATGGCGATGATGGTTTGCTTTACCGTGGACATGGCAAAGGAGAAACATTTGGCCCAACTTATACAACTGGTGATATTGTTGGTGGTGGGATTAACTACTCTGCACAGGAATTTTTCTTCACGTAAGATAACCGTCTTTTTTTTCTTTCTTGTACAATATGGATAATGTTGTTTTATTTTAATGATTGTGGAGTGCAGATTGAACTAATAAGCAGCATGTTTCATTGTAATTTGGGTAAAATACAACCTTGTGGTTTCGTCAAAGGTCATGGAACCCCCCTTTTGTTCAAAACACCCAAAGGGACTCCTTGTGCTTTGGACTAATCTGGGAAGTGGGCGGAAACTGTCTCTATTGACAAAGAACCATGAAATTTCGATTCTATTCTTAATTTAAAATACCAAAAAATTAAGTGGGAGCCTCAATTTTAGTTTTAAAATATTTCTACATAGATTTGGTAAAGGAAAGATAGTTAAGGAGTTTATTTGAAATTTTAGAAGATATGTTATCTTCTCCAGCTGCAAATGATCTGCACCAGGCCCTTGTTTTCATTTTTCTTCCTTTTTTCTTTTCTTTTCTTTCACCCCAACCAACACCAGTTCATCTTCCATTGTCATCAACTCTAAGATGTCCAAGTTCCGCAATCGACTATCTATACCAAGATCTCCAGTACTCTAATGAGCCACCACTGTCAACTTCCTTTCTTTTCTTTCTCTCTTTTTTTTTTGGTTTTTATTCGTTACCTTTTGTCCTTTCTTTATTCTTCTTCAGCCGATTAAGATAGCCAGCAATGAACCCCCGAAGCACAATAGAGAGAGAGAAAACACCTTCAAGATTGCACCTCCGCCACTGCAGCTGCTGATGATGAAGTTACTCTGGAGCTTTTTGCTCACCATCAGCGAAGAAGATGAATATGCCATCTTTAATTTCTTTCTTTTTTTTTAAAAATTTTTTGCCACTGAATCTGCTTCATTCATAGATTCATGTTAAAAAATCATCTTTTCTTCAAATTGTGAAATAAAGAGGAAATAGTGTTTTTCTTCAAATTTTTGATTTGCTTTAATGGCCTCTTGATTTGATGAAGATTGAAATTAATAGAAAGAGAAGCGTTGATATTGTGAAACTCTAGAAGCGCGAAGAACGGGAAAATTGTAATCTAAAACAATCTATGTTGTTTGCAATTGTTCTTTTACACAGCTCATCATTTTTTTTCAGTTTTTTTTTTTGGCAGAATTCAAAAACCAAAATGATTTACATGAAAATTAAAATATGGGAAGAAAAATTGGCAAAATTATCACTGGAGATGGTGGCCAGAGGTGGTTGGTGGCAGTTGGAGGTGGCAGGATGGCTGTTGGCGGTGGCAGCTCTGAATAACCCACCGCCCATGCCAGTTCAGCTAGAGGATTGACCACAAATCAGACAAGAAGAAGCGAAAGAAACAAATGGGAAAAAAGGGGAAGGAGAAAGAACAAAATAGGAGAAGAAATACAATTAATAATGAGATATGGTGAGATTTTTTTTTAAAAAAATTTTACAGGTGACATAACCTGTAATAGTAGGGGTATTTTGTGGAGAAAGGTTGATTATAATATGAAAAGAAAAACGTAATTTATGACTCGTACTCACGTATGAGGTGAGTGTGCTTTAGCTTCTGTTAGTGGAGATGATTTCCATCCATGTTCCAGTTTAGTCCAAAACACAAGGAGGTTCTTTCAGGGTTTTTAAACAATGAGGGGGTTTCATGACCATTATTCAAACCACAAGGGGATTTAGTGTATTTTACCATTGTAATTTTGCTTCTACTATTCTGATATTTGAGGTAAACAAAATTGGCTTTCCTCCCTTTCTGTAAGTTTGCTTCATTGTGGAGAGAGCTAAATTGTCAGTAATAAGACCTTTTAGAGCTGTAGTTAACCCTGCATCCAGTTGTAAATTATGCCTGTTAACATTCTCAAAATTGTTGTTGACTTATTTTGGTACAGGAAAAATGGGAAAGTAGTGGGAACTGTGGCCAAGGATGTCAAAGGTCCTTTATTTCCTACAGTTGCTGTTCATAGCCAAAATGAGGAGTATGTTGCAGCTTTTGGTTTTTCCTTATATGCTCTTGCATTTTTTATATGTATATTTCAACTTCTTGATTGACGGAACATTTTCAGGCTAATTGAAAAGCTGTTATACAAGTCTATAGCTCCTATAATCTCTAATATTCATGTGCAGTGCCGATTTTCAAATAATAAGGTCAATGGGTAGTCAGACAAACTTTTCCAGATCTGAAAATTTTGTATACCATCTTTTCTGGTATTCTCAAGGTGCCTTGAACATTCTCAGAGATCTCGCTTATGCTAGCCATGGTTGTGAAGGAGCTTTAACTTGGCAAAGATAAATAGGCCTAACAATGCTTGGGCATTGATTTTCATAATCGTACTTTATTCAGACTATTGGTAATCAGTTTGTATTAAGATAAGAATGCTGAAGGTTTAGGTTTTCTCTTTCAAATGCTTCTTATGTTGGGAGGTTAAAAAAAATGTAGAAAAAACCTATATACCATGTAAAGTGTAATTCTCATAATGAGGAATGGTTATGGCCCATTGTAGTGCCCTAATAAAGAGGTCAGCAGAGCTAATGTGGATCTGTTTTCTAACTGGGACACCAATGACATGCTGAGTATCATGCCATTTAAAAATGATAAGCGTTCAGTTTACTTGTGGAGACTCTTGTAATTTACTTTAAGTGTTTTTCTTCTGGATTTGATTATCAAGACTTGTTAAGAGGTTATAGCACCTTTGGAAGGCAATTTTCACAGCCATTGTATATAAGCACAATAAGCATGATGAAGGATTACCTTGGGCATTTGCTTACTTTTCTCTTGGTAAAGCATGCCTGACAATAAAGCTTGCAGTGTTATGTATTTTACAAACGCACCACACTTACCATGCATTAGTGAATGCTAAATTTGTCTTATTGCCTAAAGCTTTGCCTGGTTGGAAATATTAAGATAAAAAAAAACTTTCATTTTTTCTGAAAAGTAAATCTTATTACTCTTCTGTTCTTTATAATTTTTTCCGTTTTCTGGAACCCGATAATCTTTTTGGTGTGTCGCTCTTTGACTATATGTTTGTTAGCTGTATTGCATATGAATTGCGACATAGACCAACTACCTTTTTAGTTGGTGGGTTTAAGTTGGTAGTGACATCTATAATCGATTGTACCATGCATGTGCTCTGGCACTATATTGCTACTTTGTCATTTAATATTTTCTATTCCAAGTTCTTTTCTTTTTCTGCACTCTTGGCATGTATCTTTTCTCTTAGTAATTGTAATAATATTTGTTCAAATTGCTATTTTGTTTGAGTTATTCCAGTTTATTCAGGGTTTCTTATATAAACTAGAACTTTTTCTTATGCTTGTTTTTTGACTGTATTGTGGCAGGGTAACGGTCAACTTTGGAAAGGACCCATTTGTTTTTGATCTAAAGGTATGATTTTCTTGGTAATTCTTCATGATCTCTATTCATGTCCAAGTTGGTGTGTCAAATCTTTATTAAGGTGGATCAATTATGGCTCTTTTGCTTTTTGGCCCTTGATGGTAATGATTGCGCTCAGATTTTACAAATGGTTCCCTTTGTCAAATTTAGGTAATCAATTGCATTTCAGATGGTTGTACTAAAAAGTTGCTCTCTTTTCATTATTTCTGACCTCTAGTGGTTTCTTGGGGATTTTTCAACCAGGTATATTGACTTTTTAGTTGTACCTTGTAATTTCGGATTAAGATATGAGTATTTGGTTGCCATTTTAGAGCACCAACCCAGTTATTGCAGAAAATCTTTGTCCTAATGAAGTAACTTATAAGTGAATCAAAGGAAAAATTAGGCTTGAGTTTTTAGCCTACCAAGATTCGCTTCACTTGCTTTTCAGCTGACTATTAAGTTGCAAGAGGTTGTAGAGCTAGTACTGTTGTGATCTTTTACCCTGCTCACTTAATTGCTGGAAAACAGCAGTTTGGGAATCGCATAAAATGGCCATCAAACCGTACTCCTAGTAGTAGCTGATTCTCTTACCTGTAAATCCACTTTGCCCAAAATTTCTAGGTGAATTTTAGCTTCTCGAGATTCTGTATGTGTTGTTTTGGCCATGTAATCTCTATTCCATCAGGAAACTATACATTTTTTTGTGGGCCCCATGCTATCAGAGAACTGTATGTACAGTGTTTAGTTGATAATGCATCAGCCAAAATGTCTATAAATACTCCTTAAAGATTGATAATTTACCCCTCTATATGGTGCATAAGCTTTGAATTTGATATTTTATTGGAGAGCAAGACAATCAAGTGACTGTTCCTGAAGGGTCCTACCTAAAAGTGGGCGAAAGCGCTCAAGTCTAACAAGGAATCTCATTAACCTATTCTAGCATCTACAAAAAGTTCAGAGGTGGTAATAATAATTTATCTCGGAAAAGGTTCACTTACTATCAGCATTGGTTTTTCTGCTCTCTGATTATTTTCCATGGTTGTCTCCGATTATGGTAATTTCTGCATTACTGTTGAATTTCTTACATATACCAGCAAAGTGTGTTATATTTTAGAATCTAGAATGTTTTGTTTGTTCTTTTGGTCAACCACAACGCTTACACACAGTACCCTTAACTGTCCCTGATCATCGTATTCTACCTGTATGTGGGCTTATGTCATGTTATTCAGCTTAGCAGAATATGATGTCTTAAATTAAACCAAAGTACTAGGTAACTGTTGCTAGAGTAATATTTGTTTCTTCTAATTTCTTTGTTTCATATTATTCAATCAGGCGTTTGAAGCAGAGGAAAGAAGAAAGCAACAGATGACAATTGATAAGATATCTATATCACAGAATGCCAGTTATGAGTAAGTCTAGATATCAATGTAAATTATATAATGTTTGGTGTTCTGAGATAGCAATTTCAAATAATCAAGGCTGCATTGTCTGTCGAATAGACTTTTGAAATCCTCTCAAAATTGTGGACAAACAGAAGTACATGTTACTATGATTCTGGCAATTAAGCGAACTGTGGGGAAAGTTTTTACTACTAGAATATCACATAGATATCTCAAAAAAGGATAAGCACAACTTTTTCAGAGGCCCTTTTTACTGCACGAATACTTTTCCCACCAGAATAATTAGTAACCAGCCATCACGAAATTAACCTATGACGTTATTTTCTCAAGTGACAAAATTCTTTGAAACTTAACTACTGTACATTGAGAGGTTGTTTAGGCTCTGCACCTCTGGAATCAATTTTTTAAGCATGTACAAACTCAAACTGGGTGGAACAATTAATAATAGTGCGTGCATGCTGAAGAAGTAAGAGAACTTTTTTCTTTTTGATGAGAGATAGAAAATAGCTACATTCCTGGTCTGTTGTTCTTTCAGAAGATAATTTGAGCAGGCAAAAGCACAATTCTCATGTCTAATAGTAGTAGTTTGATGAAATTGATCTTACTTTCTTTAACTTGATGATGCATTGGTAACAGGCAGATTCTTGATGAAACACATTTTTTCTTATGTGAACATTTAGAGGAAAAAATGTGTTCTGTCTTAAACAGTTGCAAAGATTGGCCGGACATCCTTCCACCTGATAATTGGTTTAGTCTAAAAGCATTTCAGAACTTGGCTCAAAATTGCTGACGATTTTAGTCTTAGAGAGTTATCTGGAAGTCATGTGATCTGTTTGCCAGAGAGAACATGCTAAGTATAATTAAATGTCTTTTTTTTTTTTTTTAATTGCATGTTAGTGTAAGGGACTTCTGAATTTTTTTCTCTTGCTAGGAAGGAACTTTGGGGCTCTATTTAGGTTAATCATAGTGGTTCTGTAGCCCGCTTTTCCTTACACATTACAGTTTATCCTTTTGTGGAATATTATCTATGTTGTGATGTTTCTTTGTTTCTAACTGCAAATACAAACTATTTAATCTTTATTGACATATTCAACATATACACAATGACTCCCTTTTTTGGGTGTTTTGGAGGTTGTCCATTTCTTTGACTGCAATATGCTGAAATATCTTATTTTTATTTGCTGTCAGGTAGCAAAAAGAGATCTAAGGGAAGTTTGTAATTGAACTAAAAGCGAATCCTCATAGGACATTTAAGGGATTTTAGTGATTGTGAAGAACATGTATTCTTGAAGAGAATGAGTTTGTTTGGATAAGAGTTTATTTGGATGATTTATTTGAGATAATTACTGTAGCACTTTTTTGTGATGTGATGTATGTGAGATATAAAGGTGATTGGGATTTGTGAAGTAAATTATTTTGTTTCAAATTATCTCAATCCAAACACACTCAATATGTTTTAATTGATCTTTAGTATCATGCCTTTGGTATGGGAGCCTTCGCCATGGCAGATGCATTTCATGTACTTTGTTGTGTATGATGTGTTTGGTGTATATATTATGAGTTCTGTATTTGTGAGTTTGTAGAGTTCCACATTTATCTTTGCAGCTTTACCACTACATCATTAAAATATTTATTTATTTTTTTGGGTTCCAGAATTATCCGTTCCTACTTACAATATTATGGATATGAAGAAACGCTCAAACAGTTTGACATGGCTAGTAGAAGTACTGTTCCTCCCATCGCATTAGGTCAGGAGAATGGATCCAGTGATACTGAGATCACTTATGCAATGAATCACAGAAAGACTCTTCGTCAGGTATAAATGCTAGAAGCATGCTTCTCATAATTGTTTGACAAGTGTGATGCTACAGAAGAATGAGAGCACTTTCTATTCATTTTGATTTCTTGTTTCAATGATGCTTTTAGTTGTAACTGAGGGGCTAAGCTGTTTGCTATCTAGGTATAGCATATCTGAATGGTTGCTTATGTTGCTTTCTTCTTTTACTGAAAAATCATTAATTTTTCAAGGTTAGAACTATTTTTTATATACATAAATGTTTTGATCATAAAATTTTTGTTTCTGGGTCTCCTTTTAGTTTTGTTTGGAAAATATAGTGACATCCCACTCGGGCAATATGTTAGCTTTACAGAATGGTCATTATTCTTGGAAGTGCATCTGTTATGAGTTCTTGCGGGCTTCTACCCTTCTTGCAATTAATGACTGGAGACATGCAAACAAGTATTGCTTGTTAACTAACTAATAGCCTTTAAATTATTGTTAAGCATGTGTTAGCTGAAGAGTTTCTTAACACATTGATCTGCAGGGTAATAATTATCTTAACCAACTAAAATGTATACAGAATAAGTACTAATACACTGTTGGAATTTCTGGTATTTGGTGGAACAGTGAACTGAATTTTGTTTGGAACTTCTGTTTTTCTGTTTCAGTAGATCTGCTGGTGTATGTTGGCGTAACTTATGTACTTATTCACCAAATCTCTTGCATACATGGTTAGTCGTAATTCATAGAAAAGATATTTGATGGGAAAGCACTGTTAAGGAATCGTCAATTTCTTGTTCACTTGTTGACCTAATTTTGAGCGAGCAATGTGTTCCATTTTCATAGGCACAATTCTTGTGCATCATTCTGTTTTCCAAGTTGTTGGTAAAACCTAGAGATACTAAGTGATCTTATTGAAATTAATTCTATTTCGTGAAGACTTTCCTTGGATTGTCCTTTTTAGTCATTTCCTTCGCCTCTAAATCATAACTCAACATGATTTCGCTTGTTCTTGTATATGCTGTCATTCTGATGCGTCAAAGTTTTCACAAAGAAAGTTGGTTTTAGCTTTTTTTTTTTTTGTGTGTTTGTGGGGGGGGGGAGGAGGAGGGGGCGGATTTAGCTGATTTAACTCCTACCTTTTACCCTTGGAAAGAACTTTCTTGCTTGAATTGGCTTCTCTTTTTAGCTTCTACATGCCAATCTCTTCATTTATTTTAGTTTCATTTTTCTCATGATAAATGTGTAAGAACTCCAAGTAACCTTGATTTGCAACCTGTGCAGCTAATTAGGAGTGGTGAGATTGATGATGCATTTGACAAGCTTCGCATATGGTATCCTCAGATTGTTCAGGTAAACGAATACTGATCCTATAGATGTCAGTTTTATTTGCATAAACTGTGTTTCTAGTAAGTTCTTACTTTTGTGCTTGTTATGCATTTCATGCCTACTCTTAGTACTGTTTATTACTGGCTGAGCTTTATTGTCCTTCCCTATCTTTTCTTTTTTTATCTTTCCCCCTTGTCTATCAGCTGAGCTTTATATCAGACAACATGTAACTTTTCACTTCCTTCAGTTAGAAATTACTGGCTAAATGCGAAATACTGTGAGCACTGGCCAAATAATGCTTGTTTTCCTTTTGGTTCTTAATTGAGGGCATATTCCTCCATTCATCAACTAGTATGTGAGGCTATAAGTAAAATATTTGTTGTTGATCTTAGCTTCTTGAAGTAGATGTGATTGCGTTCTTAAGTCACAAATGCTGTGGAGATCCACTGATAATACCAGTTTGGGGTACGAAAATCTGTTTTATTAAACTCATGTTGATGAGGCCAACTTCTCAAACAAACCTACAGAAAATTCAAGCTGAGGGAACTTTGGTAATACTTATTTTGGCATGGAGTATGATTTGCCAAGATATGGTTCAGAAGTTCATCTTTTTGTGGAACAACACTTTGATTAATTATTGATCCTCAGCTAAAGAAGTATTATCAAAGTTCCCTCAGCTTTTAATTATATTTCTTATCTTTCGCTCAAGCAGGCATAAAGCTATGCCTGCTTGAGCGAAAGATAAGAAATATAATTAAAAGCTGAGGGAACTTTGATAATACTTCTTTTGTCAAGGAGTACAATTTGCCAAGATATGGTTCAGAAGTTCATCTTTTTGTGGAACAACACCTTTTGCTTAATTATTGATCCTCCTATGCATACAACTTGGACAGTCATGTTTGTAGTTTTGAATGGCCTAGATGTATCATTCTCGAATGGTTCTGGAGGTGTATTAAGCTATGCCTGCTTGAGTGAAAGATAAGAAATATAATTAAGACACTGATTTACTGAGTTTCAAGATGATTCCACTGATAAGAAACTGGTTTATTGATTTTTTAAAGTGAACCAGCAAAATTGGTTCAACTAGATGTAATTATGAAGGTTCTACTGAAATTTTGTGCCATGATTTTTTTTTCTCATTCTTTAACTGGTTATTTTTTTCTCATTGGGCTTCTGTCATGATCATCATTTTCACAGCATGAGGCCTAAAAACTAATAGATCTGTAAATGGTTGATGGTGGAAAGAAATTCTTTAGACATCATCTTCTTTCTCTCTCATTGATATCAGCTTGTAGTTTTCCTATTTTTCCTGTTAAATTGAGTATGGCCCCACTTTCTTCACTTGTTCTTCAGCTATCATTTGCTTAAAAATTGACTTAATTAATAAAGACAGACTTCTCCAGTGACAGGCTTTTCTGGTTACAGCCCATCAACTTGCTGTAAAATTCGTTGGCTTCTGTCTCTCCTGTCACTTCTGAAGTAATATTTATTTTTCACGTGATGATTAGTTTCCTGATCTTAGTTATTGGTTTTGCTTTGTGCAGGACAATAAATCAGCTATGTGCTTTCTGCTTCACTGTCAAAAATTCATTGAGCTTGTTCGGGTAATATTCTTTTTCTCTATATAGTTCGAGTTAGATGCTTGATTGCTTGGCCAACTGTCTGCATTCTGTCCTTTGATGCTTATAAATGTGTTATACGCATTGCTATATGGTTCTGGCAGATGGTTCTTGTCTCAATCAAATGTAATGCTAAAAGTTATAAAAAATGGTACTTTAAGGAAAATGAGAGGATAGAACAGATATGTTTCCATGGGCAACTGGAATTTTGTACTTCCTGATCATGCTTGATGTTCTTTGCTAGGGCCGAAATTACTGCACTGTTTTTAACAGAGTAAGGGACTCTCTAACCTTTGTCTACTTATTAGGTGGAAAAGACTTTATGAAACCCTTACTCGTTGATTGCTTCCTTAAAGACTGGGATGATTAGATGTCAATTGACAGCACCAAAATATTTCCTGGTTTTGAATTCCAAGAATCTGTCAGAGGTTCCCCAGTCTAATTTGATTAGTCTTTGGATGGTGTGGCAGCTGACCCTGAGCTGAAGTGTGATGTTTCTTCAATCTTAGGTTTGTAAATGAATTTAAGTTAGGGTAGCAATAAATAGTCCATAGAAATGGCATTTTCAGTTAAACCTTATGCTAACCTTTCCTAAGATCACAAGCCCTCTCCAATGAGTTTAACTGTAGAAATTTCAACCTAGATCTGGGTCCAAAGACTTTGATGCACTGATGGATTCTCCTGAAAGACGTGCAAATGGATAGGAGTGACATTTTGAATTGTTGCTGAGTAGCATTTTATTCATCAGCATAGCAAAGCTTGCAGTGTTTTCCATAGTTCATACTGTGGCAGAATATTGGTAATGTTACTATTGAAGCAGTTGTCATTTAGATAGTTCCCTTTTAGCACGTCCTATGAGTAGCTTTTGGGCCCCCTTATTGCCACTTTAAACGTTGCATGAGATTTTATCTCATAGGGCTTGTCTAATTCTTTGAAGTTCTCCGTTTGAGCTAAACATGTTATATTTGACCTCGGGCACCTCCGCAGGTTAATGAGAACTAGATGTTAAAGAAAATTACCAATGTATTTGTAACAGTTTGTGATTGGTTTTTTGATATATGATGAGGTATTGGCATTACTTTTGTCTTCTTATTATTTCTTCATTCTTAGTTTTCCTTCAAAAAGCATGTAGGTGTATTACTATTCTTGAATGCCAACTCAAACTCTTTCCTCAGGACACTTCGATACTTAGATATTGCATGTCTTGGATATTCTGCGGCTATTATTTCAAAAATTAGCTCTAAAATGAGCATTAAGATTGGTAAGTGATGCCTGCTGTTGTTTTCAGATTGGTAAGTTGGAAGAGGCGGTGGTATTTGGCAGAACCGAGTTCGAAAAGTTTTACAGGTTGACTGAGGTTCACGATCTGGTTAAGGTACCTGGTATACATTTTCACTATTATATTTTGTTTGACTGGATCTCTCACTGCAATACTGATTCAGCATGGTCAAAATCTGGCCATCTGACTAGTATGGAGAAACCAATGTCTTGTTAGAATTATGCTTCTTGACCATAATTGTTAGATTTATTCACTTGTAAGCTCTATAAATGTACATTTGCAAAATTAATGGAAATCCGTGCATCTTGTTTCAATTTGTTTATAAAGAACATCCATTAATTAACTGAAACCATTAAACAACTAATTCACAATGCCAAGTTTTAAAATCTTGTGGTATTTATGTTACTGGACAGACCATAGGCTTCCTGTTTGGAGACCTGGAGAGGAGAACGTTTATGAAGAATTTTTAAAGCATCTCTCTTCTTGTTATAAATCTGTCAGTAACATATTAAAATGACTTCAAGTACTCCTTTCTCTCTCGTCAGGATTGTGCTGCACTGCTAGCATATGAACAACCACTGAAGTCCTCAGTTGGATATCTTCTTGAAGATTCTCAGCGAGAAATTGTAGCTGATGCTGTTAATTCCATGATCTTATCAACAAATCCTAATATCGCGGATGCAAGAGTTTGCTTGCATTCTTGTCTTGAGAGATTACTCAGGCAGCTAACTGCATGCTTCTTAGAGAAGCGGTTGTTGAATGGTGATCAGGGTGAAGCATTTTATCTGGGCCGACTACTTTGACATATATTTACTGCCAATACAACTAGATTGCTACCTCTGTCCATGTGTACATATTGAGCTTCACCTATTCAGCACAGGCGGTAAAATTGCTTTTAGGGTCCGAGATGTGTCTTGAGTGGGGGCCTTGTGTTAGTCCTAAATTGTCAGTAATATTAGTCTTCTAAACGAGGGTTCCTCTGCTGTAAAGTTTGTACCCTGATAACATAAGCGATGAACGAAAGTGCTTCCTTGACCAATTGATGTTACAGCAGTAATCTAGATAGCGGTTAATGCTAATGTTTTTACAGTTATAATACACCTGCTGTACAGGATAAGCATCTCTTACTTTCTTTGCTTCTGCCAATTGATGTCAACTGTCCATTGCTTAATGTGGTCCATAGAGGATTCTCTCTCTCTCTCTCTCTCTCTAGCTGGAGAGAGCAAACTTTGTCCTACACTGGTGGTTACCAGAATCGAGCTGATATAGGTGATACACAGATCTCTAGATACCAGTTACTTTAGTGTTCTCCAATTGATCTTGTCAAACCTGAAAGAGTTGCAGTAAATTGAGTACCGGGAGGCTTTTCTGAAATTTTCTTTCTAACAGGGAAAGGAGCGGATATAGGAGGGCTGAAGGGAGATTTGAATTTAGGAGCTCCTAAGGACTCAACTGTTGTCATTAGCTAAGGCTTCCTTGGCAGAGATTGTGTGTATACTCTAATTTAAGGTGTGATGCACAATCTGTCCATCCTTATCTATTTATTATATGTTATCTATTATCTATTATTATATAACATAATCGTGTTTATTTTTTTTGATGTTTAATGTAGAACTATTTATTTTAACAAATTATTTTTCCAATTGGGAAAGGGTGTGACTTAAGAAATTAGGAGCAAGTAGACGGATATATACCAAAAACTTCTAATTTCTAATATCTCAGTGTACTCCTATTTAATTAAATGTCATAGGAAGGGGCTAAATCCACATCCTTCCATCCTAAGTCTATACCCTCCTATTCTAAATCTATACCTACCAATACAATAATTAAGTCCCTATCACTTAACGACTTTTATTTATAATTTTTTACAATTCTAGAATTGTCATTTTATACAATGAAAAGAGTATGCCATAACAATACTCTTTCAATTATTTCCTAATTTTCTTTTAATTCATTTCTTTTTTTTAAAAATAATTTACACTACGTTAAGCGTCTTTAAACAATTATAAATTCATGAAACCATTCAAGTTAGATAATAGAGTTAGATATTAGAGGTACTACAAAAGTGCTTCTACACAAATAATTCGTCATTTCAATATAATACATGGGCATCCTATAAAAGAAACTAAAAAAAATGTAAAAGAAACATCTAATGATCCATGTATTTGGTTAATTTGATTGTTATATATTGTGAAAAACAAATTAAGAATACATACTACACATCTTATAAGCTCAAAATTTCTCTAAAGCCATGAGAATTTTGTTGGAATAGTTTAAAAGATAAACTAATGTAAAAGCAGTTAAAAGAATTCTGCTAAGCAAATTGCTTGTAGTGTGGAAAAAAAAGGAAGAAAAACCATTAAATGTTAAGGGTCTTGATGTCATATTGGTCTTTAGGGAGTGGATATAGGATCAAGGGTGTGGATTTAGCTTCTCCTAATGTTTTATCCTCAATCAAAAATCCTATTAAAATATAATTCTTCAATTTGATATAGAGTACATGCAAAGAAAGATAAAAGCTGATATGATGTGGGGACTTTTTTTGCAGTTTCTCAAAAAAATTAAAGCAAATAAACATTTTTATTAGATTCGGACATCATACGTTTATTTTAATTAGATTATCCCTATTTCCTACCTATCTCTTGATCAATTGGCCCCGTATTCTTGTCTCTCATGACCCTTTCTTTGGCTAATGAATATTGCAGTTTGTGTTCTAGGGATATTTATCTAATTCTGTGAAGGTTATACCACAAGAGCAAGCAAACCACTGTGACAGAATAGAGTTGAATGCTTTTTAGAAAAGAGAATCAACAGTTGTTTTCACTTATCTCTTGATGACTTGAACTTGTCACCGTCAATTATAAGTGGAGCATTTTACCAACTAGGGTGCGCTTCATTTTCAAATAAAGTTGAATGCTACCACTATTGAATGTCAAGTATCTTATAGTTCAGAGCTATACAATTTTTGTGAGTTGAAATTGAGTTGATTACGTTAATACTTGCCATAAATAAGACAATTATTCTTTCTCGATATCTTGACCAAGGTTATTTGGTATTTAATTTATGCTTCACCTTACAATACAACAAGTAAATTTATAGGAGTCTCTCTATTGCGTCCCATTTCTCAAAAATAAATTTAAAATAAAATTTAAAAACTTGGTTTAAAGAGCAACAAAAGAGCAATTTTGATTTTTGTTTTGTTTGTGTTTTTTTAAATAAAAATAAAGAAAAATAAAAGGGCCTAGAATAGAACTTGGCAAAGGCAACGGATTAGGGCCTATTAGAAGTCTTGGAAAAATGGTTTCTTGGAAAAGATTTTAAGAGCTGTCACTAATTATTAAGTTCAGGTATATCAAATCACCTATAAAAGAGCAATTTTGATATTTAAAACACAAATTAAAACCCTTTAATTAGATAGCTCTAGCTCTTTTGAAATAAGTGAAATAGATCTCAAAGTTACATTTATTGGGAGCTACATTTATGAGGGAGGAAGGTCGGGATATTATCCTCAAGCACCTCTCTGTAAAATCGGTTGCGGAGTTTAATATCACTTTTCTAATTTTAAGGCCAAACTTGAGCTAATTTATGCTAAGCACATAACATGCATTTAGTTAACCATAAAAATATCTAACCATTAGAAGACATGCATAACACATAAATTTGAAATCAAACAAAATAAAAAATTTGCAAGGCTTCCGTTGAAGAAGACAACAATATGATGGAGTTTTTTTTTTTTTAATTACTATCAGTATCAATGATTGATTATCATACAACAAATAATACTTTCAGATAATTAAAACTTTCTCTATCCCAATTTTTTATCTTATTTCGAGCTTCGTGCTTTTTATGTACAGTAGAAATGTTATGTTACTATTAAGCATGATTTCCTAATTTTACCCACATCAAAGTCCTCATTTTTTGTTGATAGTAGACCCATGTGATAATCATCATGACAAGTGGTCCAATAGTTGTTTGTATGTTCCAACCTTATCTTTATTTCAAAATGGCGTGTGAAGTTACTTCTAAGTATTTTATTGAACAAACAAGGTTGGGTTGGCTTCATTCGTCTCAAATGCAAATTTGAATTCCAACGGAGGACTGACAAAAAATAAACAAAACTAAAGGTAAAATTAAGAAATTTGTAAATGTCTTGTTTACCATTTTGGGTAAGTCACAATAATTTTGGAACAGACCAAAACGAAAAGCATCACATTTTATGGAAATAAGGGAATAACTACTCCTAAAACAAAATTGCATCGGCAACAGACAAATTTATAGCATCTGAAGTGTATGGAAAAAAAAAAACAAATTGGACTGCATTGAACTCATCCCTGTCATTGGATAGAACAACCACTGCACTGTGAAAATGGTAGAAAAAATTTGGGTATCATTGATCTAAGAATGAGAAAATCTCAAATTGGATTGATGTTAGATAAAAATAAAAAATATAATAATAATAATAAAATAAAAACTAGTAGTATTAATATTCAGCAATTTTGAAATATTAGTAACATCTATCTAACAATAGAGAAAGAGTTTTTTTCCCTATAAAAATAACTTCATCCCATCCAACTCAATTGAATTACATTATCATTCAACTAAATTGAATTACATCATTATTCTACAATAAACCCGGCATTTTTATTCCACCATTATTTAAATCAATAGATATCAAGCTTGTGCTATTTTAGGGAGTATAGATTGTGTCCACCACACGGTGCAGGGCCGGTGATATACGTTCTTATGAAGTTGTGTAAATTCTTACCTCTGTCAAAATTTTGGCCCTCTAATTGTTTTGCAAATTAGCTTTGGATATGTATTAATTATACTTTTAACTACATTTGAAAATGTGTTTGGATTGTATTGATTTCCAAGCATAATAGTATGAAGTGCTAATGAATTTAATAGGTTGAAACAATTTTGTAAAAATATTTCTGTATCTAAATATTTTTTGTTGATCTAAATTATTATAACTACCAAGTTTAAGATATTCATATCTTCAAAAGGTTTGGACCACAATTTTATCAAAATAATTGCTTTTAAAATCTCGCCAATACGTACCAAGATTGTCTATAAGTAATTAAACTTTAATAAAAGAAAAATCATGCAAAATTGTAAAAAAAAAATTGGGTAGATGTTTATGTTATTTATATTGTCTTTGTTCATCAATTTTTTTTGTAAATTTTTTATTGTTATTCGTAATTTGATTATAAAATTGATTATAGAAAATCATTGTGTTCAGTGAACTAGAGTAGGCATGTTGGTAGAGAGGATTAAATTGGGGTGGTAAGGGGAGAAAGATTGTAAATAGGAGATTTTGAATTCAAGATCTTCTACTTAAAAAAAAAAAAAAAGAGGATATGTTAGCGCAACAATAGCCTCCGCACAATAATGTTACTATTTAATAAAGTGTGCATATGGGTTTGGAGTTTACAAAGTTGTTAGCATTTACCCATCCAAAAATATCCTTCTAACATTTACTATTATCTATCCCCATCTTATTTGGAAAATCTTCTCTTACATAACTACCACTACATACGATGACTACACTCCTATTAACTGATTCACTAATCCAATAATGAACATTGCTCCACCTCCCAAAATTCTCTCCAACTAATTTTTTTATTTTATATCTGCTTTATTATTTGCTTTTTTCTAAATATATGCACACTAATACTAAAATATGCTTTTTTCTAAATTAGTGTGTTCCACACCTACTAGTACTAATAAATTATGGATAGTAAGCATTGCTTTGCTCTAAGTAGTAGAGTGGAAGCACAAAAATAGCAAATGCTCTATTCTGTTCTAAGTTTTAGAGTGGAAGCAGGTAGTAAAGTGGAAGTAGAGTAACAGCAAATATCCTATTCTGTTCTAAGTTTTATAGCGGAAGCAGCGTAATAGTGAGGAAGTAGAGCAGCAAGGAACGCTAATCAAAATGTTTCGTTCTGTTCTAAGTAGAAGGGTGGAAGTAGAGTATTAGCAAATGTTCTATTCTTTTATAAGTAGTAGAGTGGAACCAGAGTAATACTCAGGAAGCAAAGAAGCAAGAATCGTTAATCAAACCTATCCAAGTAAGATTTGGTGTTGAGATGACAGATAAAATTGAGTTTTTAAAATTCAAATTAAAGCGGATTGAGCATGAGAAAATCCTGACTGATGCCATGAAGTCTTGTGGCATCGATTCATTGCTCAATACGAGTGACTTCACCAATTATTCTATAGTCGCGATGACACTCTAGATGAACTCTAGTACGGGTAACTAGGAACTGTGGCAAATTTCCTCTCTTGATGACTGCTATGCCTCTTCTACTTGGCTTCTACAGCATGTTTAGTATTACAATCTTACCTTGTACTCCAAAAAGAAAACAAGGTATTGGCACCATGTTGCTGAATACACGAAAAACAGCAATACGTAATGGCATTCTCTATACTGTTATGGTATTCTTTGTACTATTTATAATAGCAACTATATAGGTACGTAGTGGGCTGGTGAAATTAGACTATATGTAAAGATAGTTTTAAATTGCTTATAGATAATGGCCAATGGAAATTAGACTATATGTAATTTGCTAGATGTCAGATTTGAAGTGGTATTAGTAATTACTAGTTCTTGACCCATTTGTGTGACATTGTTCGGATTTAAGTCTTATACCATACAGTTAATTAATTGTGAGTTTTGAGGATATAGGTAATAGAGTTGATAATTTGCTGATTTCTATTTCATTGTAACATTAGAAAAGAAAAACTTCCATGGTGCAATAAATGTAAAAAACAAAAAGTATGAATGCTATTATATTTTAGGGCCATTACAAGTCTTTGTACTTCTAATTTGTTATGTACCTATGATAGATACTTGTAATCTAGAGAAAAATGCAGTTTTGGTACCTAAACTTTGATGCACGAGCAGTTTTAGTCCCCAAATTTTGGACGAAAGCAAATTTGGTACCCGAACTTTCAAATTTTGAGCACATTAAGTACCCTTGATGATTTTTTCCCAAATTGCTACCGGAAAAAGTCATGTGACAATCTCGTGTCCGACCAAAATGGAATAAAAAAAGGCCAAAAATGCAGTTTTGGTACCTAAATTTTGACGCACGAGCAGTTTTAATCCCTAAATTTTGGACGAAAACAAATTTAGTACCCGAACTTTCAAATTTTGAGCATATTAAATATCCTTAACGATTTTTTCCCAAATTGTTACAGAAAAAACCATATGACAGTCACGCGTCCAGCCACAATTGTATAAAAAAAAGGCCAAAAAAATGTCAAATGCCATTCTAATACTAAGTATTAAATTTAAGGACTAATAGCGTAATAAAGAAAAAATCCAAGGACTAAATAACATCACATGAGTCAAAAAAACCCAAGAACCGATACAAATGAGCTCCAATTCCAGTACATTAATCCCAACTGTTTTTTCATTGTGTCAAAGGTGTATGACGATCAAAGGTTTGTATCTGTTTTTTCATTGTGTCAAAGGTGTATGACGATCAAAGGTTTGTATCGGTTCTTTGTATCGGAGCTCATTTGTATCGGTTCTTGGATTTTGTTGACTCATGTGATGTTATTTAGTCCTTGGATTTTTTTTATTACATTATTAATCCTTAAATTTCATACTTAGTGTTGGAATGGCATTTGACATTTTTTTGGCCTTTTTTTTATACAATTGTGGCCGTGACTGTCATATGGCTTTTTTCAGTAACAATTTGGGAAAAAATCGTTAAGGGTACTTAATGTGATCAAAATTTGAAAGTCCGGGTACCAAATTTGTTTTCGTCCAAAATTTGGGGACTAAAATTGCTCGTGCGTCAAAGTTTAGGTACCAAAACTGCATTTTTGGCCTTTTTTTATTCCATTTTGGCCGGACACGTGACTGTCACATGACTTTTCCGGTAACAATTTGGGAAAAAATCATCAAGGGTACTTAATGTGCTCAAAATTTGAAAGTTCAGGTACCAAATTTGTTTTTGTCCAAAATTTGGGGACTAATACCGCTCGTGCGTCAAAGTTTAGGTACTAAAACTGCATTTTTCTCTGTAATCTATTATGTTCTTATCTTAAACATGACAAGTAAATCGCCAAAAAGTGTTTTGATTTATTAGTTTAATGGCAGCCAAAGATAGATTCACAAAGTCTTTAACTTACATTTGAAATGAATAGCCATAATGTGCTAAATAACTTATTCCCGTGATTATTGATCATATACTAAGCACCCACATGTAGGTGCAGATTTGTTGATATACTATTTTAAAACATAAATTATGTTGTTAAGATATTAGAAAAGTTTAGTTGAGTGCTATGCTTCAACACTTTGAAATATCAACTTCTATTATCAGTTCAACTTGTAGTTAGTTTTATTGAAAGCAATGTATAAATAGGTATAGGTAAGGAAGAATTTGGTTCTAAAGCATGAGGGCTCTGTAAGATATTATTAGTTGGTTAGTTGCAAGACATAGTGACTGAGTTAATATTTATGTTTTATGTTTATCAAATCTTAACCATAAGCATCTTCTGAAAATATTAGAAAGAATTTCTTATATATTCTTCTGAAAATATTAGAAAGAATTTCCTATCTATAACTCTGAAATTGCATGAAACTAAACTTTCTTTACTCCAAAACTTTCATTTTCCCCATTTTCATAGCCCCTAATTTCTTTAGCATTCTCTTTAAATTTACCATACCATTAAGTAACATGAGGTGTTCCTACATACAATTTAGAAACCAACACTATAGTGACAAAATGTTTCTAAAAATCTTACAATACATGTTATGAGATTAGATAGTAATTATGTGTAACTCCTAATTTCTATTTATAGGATAAATTTCAATTGATATCATGGATATTATTTGCTTCACATATATCAAACAAAAAGTACCCCAGATCTACAAATAATGATACCTGATGTGGTTAATAGTTTTCATGACATGTTAATTACACTTACCTAAGTATGGTTACAAAGTTCAAAGAATTTTATGATTATTCAAATCAAATTATAGGTGCCAAAAAACTTTTAAAACTTGATGAGAGACGTAGTTACAAGTTTAAAAAGTATAGGAATGGTTTGTAAATTGGCAATTTATGGTATTTATTAATTAGCATTAAAGAGACAATTTTTGGATATGAACCTAGCAAGTAAAAGTAAAAGTTCAAATATGCATGGGTCAGAATGCTAGTGAATATAGTGCATCGCGAATAGGAAAGAAGAGGCTTCGAGTCTCGGTTGTCGATGCCAAGAATCACGTGGAGCCTTGAGAGACAGGGATCCCATATTCACGTCATAAAATTTTTGAGTTTTAAGAGATCGAAAGAGGAAGGTTGGATAAATCCTAATGCCTTCCATCCGATGCAAGAGGTAGAAAGTAAATTAATATCACACGTAATACACTAAGTGTACAAGAGGTAGCATGAAAAAAAGACAAATATTAAGATAAAAAAAAATGACAAATACTATGATCAGCATATTATGTCATTTACCAAATGACTAATTTCTGTTTTGACTTAAATGACTAATGGTCATTTAGCCTTAAACCCTATACTTTTATTCTCTTTTTTTATATTAAAAAAAAGCCGATAATTTTTTTTGAAAAAAAAAAGCTGCCTCTCTTTTTGGCAATGGCCGACCCATCAATTAAATCTACGATCTAGAAAAAACTTCCTGGCAAAAGCTCTAGATGAGCCAAACGAGTTATTTAGTTCTTCCGTCGGATATACCTACTATTGTATTACCAACCCTTGATCTACTACCTCCTACCATCATCATCACAGATGTTGAGCTGCCACCTCTTGCTATCACGGGTGATGGTAGTCGATAGATTGATTCTTTTGAAGAATTGCAAGGATTTTGCACCATTGAATAATCACATTTATCACTAGGAGTCTACAAAGAAACCTCTAAGGGGGGAAAAATGGCGTGCTATAAGTTGATTTATTCGCGGTCAAGACTGCGACGTCACCTGCTCATGTATCTGCCAAATCCTTTGTTGTTTTTTGCCTCTTTTGTGGCTTCTAAGTTTTCTAGCAAAGGTGAAGCCAGCCCGTTTTGGTGCCTCTGAGTTGCCAGCCACTTTTGAGTTTTCTAGGTAAAGCCAATTTTTTCTGGTGCCTTTGAGTTGCCAGTTACTACCTATACTGATGCATTTGAGTTGCCGACAATGGCTGTGGTTGCTATTTTTGCTTCTGTTATCGCTTCTAAGTCTTTGCCGAAGGTGAAATTCGTCTCTTACAGTGCTTCTAAGTTTGCAAAACTGGCTGCTGTCTCTGCTGGTGCATCAAGCACCAGTCACAGTTTGAGTCACAGGTTGGCACCTTTGTGCTGGTATCACCTATCACATCTAATGCTATCATGGTTCAGTCAGGTTCACTACTTGAGGATTAAACGAGAATTTGATCAACATTATACTTAAGGAAGAGAATGCTAGGAAACCGGTGAAAAATGTATAGATCAAAATTGATAAACTGAATGTTAAATTTAGGGAGTTCTAAAAAGACACAAAGAGATTGAGTTTGTCACTAGTCTGAAAAATCATATGCGGGTGCCATTGCTGATTCTTTGATACAAAAAAACATAATCATTGATTTCAAATGAAGGAAGCAATAATGTTCCTTCTAGAGCAAATTTTTTTCAAATGCCAAAATTACCCTCAATTAATCAACTCCATATATTCTTGAGTTTTTGTAGATCCATTAAGCACCAATTACTCCTTTTTTCTCTCTCTAATTAAAGTTTTTTCCTACTCATTTACTCACATTCTTCTCTGTCTCTCTCTCACATTAATTTAACAATTATTTTCCTGATTTATTAAATTAGTTTTAGATTTAATAATTATTCATATATTAATTTTACATGCTCTTATATTTTTTATTTTAAAATTTTACTCAAAATGTTCTTTTTTAAAACACAATGTAATTTAATTCAAAATAAATAAAAATTTAGAATGAAAAAAATAACCTTACTTTCCCTTCAATATTCATGGGATACATAATGTGATGTAATTTAAACTTATTTTCATCTAATTATTGGAGAATATATATACTTGATAGAAATGAAGTCTTACATGATAAATATGAATACTTGATAAAAAATAAAAGTCAAGATTTACATCACAAGTTTAAAAGAGAAAAAGATGGCAAAGTTTTAACAGTATTAGTTGTTTAGAGACATGATAAACAAGCAAAATTTAAAGGAAAAATGCATGTGGCATGTCAACATCGGCAGCATAATAATAATTATTTTAAGTTGAAATTTGTCGGAGTTAAATGAAATTCTATTTGGAAAAAGTAAATAAATAAATAAATAAAAATTTTAGAATTTAATGAAAAAGGAAGAGCATAGAACCAAAAAGATACAATAAAAGATTAAGGCAAAAATAACTTTATTTAATTATAAAATAATAGATGTATTAATTTGTGAGTGACACAAAGACAAGTAAGAATAATCGGAAGAAGAGTGGGAGACTGTAAAAGAAAATAGTTAATTAGAGAGAGAAAAGAGAAGTAATTAATGCATAATGAATCTTAGAAAAATCAATGAACATATATAAAGTTGATTGATTGAGGGTAATTTTGGCATCTGAGTAAAATGTATTTTGGCAAGAAGATAATTGTTTTGGCAATATTGCTTGCCGTCCCTATAAATTGTTGGTGTCCCTATGCATTGATATGTGCCCATTTAGTCTAGATAACAACAATATACCTATCTAAATAACATGATAGACAAGAATTCTTGAGTTTTATCCTATCCTATAATAATATCGTATTTTATTTCTTTTCTTATAAGTGAAATTCTTCCTTCTAAAACAAATGACTGTAAATATGCCAACAGAATAGTTTTAGTATCACAACCGTCATAATCATTTGAATATACAAGACTATAGATGCAATTGTAAACAAAAAAAAGAACACTTTGTTGAAAGGTACAAATATACTTTACCTCAACAACACTCTAATTAGTAAAATAAACCCAATGATCCAATAGTCCTAAGATTAAGAATATCACTGCATCAAATGTTCACTCTATTATATATACAGTTGATATTTGGTAAATTTTGTTAATGCGATTAAACTGTTTTTTATCCTTGAGAACACAAATGCATAGTATATGACGGGATTTTAATATACGTACAAGTTAAAAAATCCGATTTACACCCGTTTGACTGCAAGTATACAGGTCAACTAGTAGTTTAGGGTATATATCGAGTCGATCCCACGAGAAAGAGTGAACAATTACCGGTGTTACTAAAACTTCTCTATTATTTAGACTATCAATGAATTATAAGGAATGAACCCTACTGAACTTATGCAAAATAACAAATGAAAGCTCCTTAGGTTATGGTATTCCTAACTACTCATGCAAGTGTTATATTTGGATCATTGAAAACTACTATCTAGCCTAGTTATGGTGTAATTTCCTTATGCATATGAAACCTACTTTCGTAGTGAATCAATTATACTCATAACTAATCCATACCTATTCTCATGGTTATGAAATTAGCTACAAGTTCATTTCTTCAATGAAATTACATGAAAGTAATCACCAAAACCACATAGGTGCACCTCTACTCTCGTGAGTGTACTCCCTATGTTTAGCACTTCTTGAACTAATGTTAAATCTCAGTTTTTCATTGCAGAAATAACACCTTAGATAATCACAATTAATGGTACCAGATTAATCATGATTTGAAGAGTTTAAAGTGCTAAATAACTTGCTCAAATAATGGCATCAAATAACCAAATAATAAACACTAACAATTATAGGAAGTTCAACCAAACCCAAAGCATAAATTTTAGAAACACATAAATAACATAAAATCCAGAACTTGCATATTAACCATACTTAAGAATCCAATACAAAAGATAAAGAATTGGAGAAGAAATAACCCATGTCACTTGAGCTTCCACTCCTCCTTCTTCATCGCCATCTTCATCCTAATCTAGCTAATGTACAAGAATGGATGAACTACTACTCTATACTAGACTAACCTAGCACTAAGAGAATGGAAAAGCTACATTTTGCAGACTCCTAGCTTCTCCCGTATGATCCCCCAGACCTTCCAAATGTCTCTGTATATAAATTGGTTCAAAACTCCTTTTTCTTGATCAATTTTTCCATCCTTTGATTCCCAAATCTGAAATTTGTTAGGATAGTCAATAACCAACATTTTTGACTTGAAAATAAGCCACCTTTGTTGCCCTTTTGTATTCTGAAGCATGTGCACCGAATTCCCTTGCAACTTATAGCTGGAAAGTAGTCTGAACACAAGAGAATTGGCTGAGCAAATTGCAGCTTTTCGGCTACAAAACGCGCCTACACAAAACGCAACTTTAACTCGCGTTTTGTCTTCTCGCGTTTTCAACTTGGCCTGACTTCAACTGTGATTTTCTCTGTGATGAAGGCCGAACTAGCTTTTGTGAAAAACACAAAAGTTGTAGCCCTTTGCGTTAGATTTCCAATGCTTTAAGAATCACCTAATTTGGAGGTCGGTGGACAGAGATATGGTCGAAATACCATAGACTGGTCAATTCTGGGCTTCAGCTTCCGACCATCCAGAAAAGCTTCTGTGTTTCGTATTTTTGACCAGGAAAACGGCTGAATTGGGCTTTTATTTCTTCATACCAAATGTAGATATATCTCTTAGCTTCAAAATGGTACAAAAATCAACTCAGTCTGATGTGTGTAGCTCCAGATATGGTCAAAATACGAAAATATGTCAGAGTTGTCAAAGCTGACTTTTCTTGATTCTTTTATCCACAAATTGCATTTCTTCTTTAACACTTCATATTTTATTTTCACCACTTTAATCCATCATCAATCATCCAAATATCTTCTCAATGGTCTTCATTTGATAATTGAATCATTAAACCTGTAAAATATGAAATTTTTACCATTAAAAGCACTAGAAATGCAATGTTAGCCGCTTTAACATAAAATGTAGATTTTTACCAAAACCTTAGTTATTTTAGTTATAAAACTAAATAATCAAACCAAAATTAACTAATAAAATGCACTTAAAAATACGTAAAATAAACCCTTGTCAGTATACATAACACAACTATTAAAAATAATTGTTATGATCCCTTATCTTTGGGATTTTGACCAACTTGGTTCTTCACATGTTAGCACCTATCAATTTAAAATTTTATTTATCATTATAAATTAAATTAAATTTCTGACTTTTAATGAAAAATTAAAGATAGAGGAGTTGATTCATGCATATTATCTATATTGGTAATAAAAAATAGAAGCAAAAATAAAATCCCAAAATCCCTAATTGCCGATTTGGTCAATCTCCTTTTTCCAGTTTTTCCAAATCTCTAATTAGAATCCTAAACTTAAAAATTTTTGTCAGTACTTGTCATACAAATACTACTTTGTGGAAATAAAAGACCAGATAGATATTAAATAAAGTCCACAGCAATTTGTAGAAAAACACTGTTCTTCGAAGATTTGCAATTGCTGTCACCACACATGACCTTTTTCTTTTTGCTTGCGGCAAGAATTTTTGGTGCTTTTCCTTCCCTTCTCATATTCGCTTTGTGCACTTTCTACCAAAACCACTATCAGTGTAAATAATTGCATTGTACCAGTTAGTATCAATTACCTTATAGAATTAGTCTAGATTTATTGTAAGACACTCATTAATACATCTAAAGTACATCTAACCTACCATTTGAATACACATAATCACAATTATAGCACCTCCTGAATTTATATACTTTTCCAAATTAGTTGTACTTTTCCAAAAAATACTATTTAAGTCCTCTCTTAATGTGTGCCATATTATTTATTGTATTAGAGATTAAATCAACTAGCATGAATTGGAATATTATCTTGTAGAGTTTGATTTAGATTCATTATACTAGATATCTTGATTCATTCGCTATAAGCCTGTAAATATAGGCATTGTACTATTGTACTATTATCATGAGACTACACACAAATTTCCTTAATCCAGACAATCCTAAAAATCACAACTCATTAATCGCATGATTAATTGTTGCTATATTCTTTGCTTATCCGGAAATTTTTGGTAATTGGCTTCAATAATTACAAGACACATAACCTTTGTATTTCAAGCATTGGATAGATGTTGATGAATTTAGGGCTCTAATTAGAGATTTGGAGAAATTGAAAGAGAAAAATCGACAAAATTGGAAATCAGAGTTTAAGGAATTTTCACTTGTGTTTTGACAATGCACATGTTGTGCACAAAATTTTGTGTTAGAAGTCCTTCTTTGACTTTGTTTTGTGGTGATGATAATAAATTGGTTGGTGATAATGCATAATGGACCAAATTGGCTATGAGCTAAAAAAAAATGGTATAGTGCAAAAGCTGTATTTCGTCAATGTCCTTTAATTTTGCATTAAAAGTCCTGCATTGGCTTTATTTTGTGGAGATGAGAGGCTAAATTAATAGATGGTGATACATGGCAGACCAATTAGTTATCACTTTAAAGATAAGGGACCAAAAAGGTCTTTTTCTCATTTCTAACAAGAAAATAAACTAAACCAAAGATTAAGTTGAAATAATGTCCATGAGAAATTAACATTAATTATCTTATTTTCCACCTAGGGATGCATTATTGCTAGATAATAATTTCATCAATTCATTGTTCTCATTATAATGATAGCAAGATTTGAAGATATAAGGTGATAATGTTGCATTTACACTAAATCCATCTTCTAAATACTCTTAACTCTTATATAACGAGAATGTCAACATATTTTAGACAAGTAATTTAGTGATTCTCTTATCTTATATTTTTAAATATGAATGAACTTTCAACTATAGTTGGATTTTTTTCACACAATACAAACATTGAGGGTGTATTTTAAAAATACTATATCAGTGACATAAATTTCCTCATAGAAAAAAAAATTTACTAACAAATAGTCATTTTTTTTGAAAAACTTTTAGATTTTGTTACTAAATTAAAATTCATTTAAATAACTTTTCCTTGTCAGGAAAAGTTTAATGGAAATCATTAAAGGGCAACTTTGCACAATAAATTAGATCGTGAAAAGATAGCTGCTTTCATGTTAGAACTTAACCTTGATTGAAGTAAATTTCCTCACAGATACAGTAGAAAGACAATTTTGTTGTTTGCTTTTAGAAATTGGCTGAAAAATAATTATGATAGTTGAAAACTTTTAGATTTGATCGTTGAATTAGATTTTATTTGAATAAATCTTCCTTGTTAAAGAAGAGTTCAATGGAAATCATCAAAGGGCAACTTTTTGAATTGAATAAGATTGTGAAAAGAAAGTTGTCTTCAAATTAGAACTTAACCTTGATTGAAGTAAATTTCTTTATAGATACAGTAGAACGACAATTTTGTAGGATGAATTTTTTAAATTAACAATAATAAGAAATAAAAATTTACTTGTAACATCTACCTTAAACAAAGATGCACAGATTGTGGAGAAACCAAAGTAATTTTTAATTCTGTTTCTTTTCTTTCTTTTGTTTTCTATTGTTTTTTGTATAAATAATAGGGATGTTTTGGAGAAACCAAAAGTCAAAATGAAATGTTAATATCAAATATAGAAACTTCATAATGGGCATTGTTTTTTCTATCATAAAGGAAACACAAGGTTAAGTACATGCCTGTTTTTTTAATACAGGAAACACAAGATATATACATGTTTTTCATTTACTAAATACATACTTATTTTATATTTTAGCATGTAAAACAAGCAATGTGAGATGAAAGAAAATTGCAATTTTTGTTCTTGCCTTACAGCTTTTTGCTATTACCCTTTATGTTAATTGTGACGTTAAGTTAAAAAGAAAATAAAAAATTACAAACTATGACACTAGCAAATTATTCTTGGATATTTGCAATCGTCATGAATCAATTAGGTTTACAACTTAGCAATATTTTATTAAGGTGTGGTGATGCCAGGTCATTTAACTTCTGCAAATTTTAATGCTTTGGGGGTCATAGTGAGTATTCTTATGCTTTATTGTATGTAGTAGATATGATAAACCTTTTCAATATAAGAGTCAATAAAGCTATCAAATAGACCACTAGTTGTGGGGTTAGAGGCTAGGGAGTTAAACTTCCATCCAATAGACCAAGGCACAATCCTAACTAGCAGGTTTGGGGTAGGGAGGGAATAAGGGAACAAGGAAAGGTAAAAAAAAAATTAAAAACCTATCAAACACCTTCAACTAGTTTGTTTCAATAGTTTGGGGTGGCAGTAGAAAGTGTTTTTTGCTTTCTTAAAGTTAGTGCTATTGTTAGCTATTCACTTGACATCCAATTAAGGTGGCCATGACCTCTTATTTACACAAAATTTAAAAGAAAAACTATCAACATATATTTTTTTAAATTAACATCTACATACTAAATTAGATCCCTCTATAAGTGAAGGCTTCCACTTGGTACATGTTACTGTCCAACAATCAAATTTTGCAACATTTGTTAGCTTTTTAATGGTGCAAAAAAAGTAGGAATTTTGTATTCTCAAGGATCTAATTTTTCAGAAACTCTTTAACAGAAAGCCTTAAATGCAGACAATAAGAGAAGTGAAACTTGAACAACTAACTTTAAAATGTAAGCAATGCAAGTTGCCTCTATCAACTTTTACAATTGTTTTCATTGACAAAAAGTGAAAAATATTGGTTTGAATACTACACACACACAATTATATTGAAAAGATTCAGTACATACAAGAATTAGAAAGAAAAGTATATTGCTGTGGTTCTCTTTGATTAAGTACTTTCCTTTTTTAATATGTTAGTTGTTTTGTTTGCCTAATTTCAAAGTATCTGGAAAATCAATATGGAAGTTTAACATTATTGATAAGGAGAGTGCTAGCACAATTAATTATTACTTTACCAAAATATACAAATGCAGCCTACCATATCTCATGCAATTGTTTCTTAAGCCATCCTCATGCAGTACAAGATGGATTTTCAACTATTTCAAATTGTCAGAATTGCATGATCCTAGCTTTATCCTTTTCTAAAACTTAAGTTAATTTTGCAGCATGATTGTCAGAATTAGGTTAATCATATATATATATATATATATATATATATTAGAGTTAATTTCCATGAATTGAAATATAGATACACATATTGCATCAATGAGCGAACGAATCCACTAAATTTTTTCCTAAATGCAACATGCAAATTTTGAGTGAGATAGCTAAAGTGATTGAATTCCATGCATAAATTTGGTCATATATGTTAATTTAATAAATTTATGCAATTTTCTACAAAATGGCTTTTTCAACATAGTATGCATGTACGTTATATGTGCGTGTATGTATATGTGTGTGTGTATGATACTCAAATTTTAAGTTGTATAAGAAATATTTTTTAGTTAAATTGAATAAAATTATTGTTTGAATTGGCAAGTTTACGTTAAGATTGAAACAAACTTGGTTATCATATCAATATTTGTAAGGCTTCATAATTGCTTTATTTTTCCGGATTTGAAATTTCAACAATTAGGTAAAATCTATTTTGAATTCTAAAAAGTAACTTAGTTTTTTTTTTAACTTATTCTCTAATAATGTAGTCTAAAACGCAAAAGGAAAATAAAATACAATAACATAATGCATGAAAAAAATAAAAAGGAATGAATAGATAGCAATTTCTTCATTGCATATCAATTATGAAAGACCATAGTATCTTGTTTGGTGTATATGTTTAGAAAGCACTTAGTTAATATATAGAACATTTTAAGTTTTACGTTCACAATTCCTCACCTTTTCTATCATATTTTGCAATCAACTTTTGATTATTTACTTAATGAGACAATAATAGTAATGAATTACAAATTATTTTTTGTCCTAGGTTTGGCATGGGGTTGTTAAACTAGCCTATATGTAAATAGGATTTTGGCATATAGAACACTCAAGAAAATAAATAGATTGTCAATTGCAATTATTTAACAGCCAATCAAATATTCTTTTTGTCCCTTTCTTGGTTGCATGCCATGTTTTTCTTTTACAGTTGATTTTTGAAATTCTAATCTTTTTAGTTTTTGTTTTAAGGAGGTTTTTGTTTTATTGTTGTGCAAGTACGATCTTTAGCAAGTATATAAATTTACACATATGTTGATTTATTTCTACCCATTTGATTGTATAGCTATCACATACATGCAACATTGGGTGTATTTATAATTTGTTGCACCATAATGAGCCCCTCAACAGGTAAATGTGCATCCACTAATGGAAGTAATAGAGAGTGGAGAGGGATAGCCATCCCCTAAGATTTTACAAATTTTTATATGTCACCTTAAAAAATTATATATTTTTACTTACAACCTTGCAAAAATTAGACTTTGCCCTCTCAAGATTTTAAAAATTCTTTTACATCAACGAACAATATTAAATATTTTCACTCATATCCTTGGAAAAATTAGTTTTTGCCTCCCTAATTTTTTATAGAAATATAAGAAACCTCCTTTTAAATATGCAACTTTACTAGTTTTGCCTTCTGAAATTTCAACTCCTGACTCCGCCAGTACGTACAACATACAAAGTAACACTCTAAATGCTATTCAACCTCACACAATAATTTCCAAATGTAAATAAATAGGATTAACAATCTCCAAGTTTCTCAAAACAAATGTAATAGTCTTTTGTCTATTAAGTTAGGATACATATTTTACTTCTCCAAATTGGATCTAATCATGCTATTAATACACTAATATTAAATGTTCAAGCATGTAACATATGTGTAGTACGAATAACTTTAAAGACACATGTAACATATGTACAGTACATTTGATAATATAAGAATATCATCAAATAGCTTCAATTACACATGCAAGATACATAGAGTTTGATCATTTTATTTAATTATATTTGAAAAATAAAATGAAAAATATAAAATAATTGCAATATGTTAGTGATGCATATTTAATATTTTGAATCCTTTAGGAATATTTACAAAATATAATAAGCATTTTTTGCATTAATTTAATGCCTTGCTAAAAAGGTTCAATTGGTCTTGCAATATCGATATAGGAAGTTCTAGTGGAAGAAGGAAAATCGACATAAAGGAAATATAAAATGCAAAAGATAAGTGCTCTAAAAATAACCTAAATCATAACTAGGAAAATGATTTATCATTTTCTTGCACCATGCAGATTCTTTTAGGTTATATTCAAATTGCATGAATAGTTATAGGTATTGAAATAGTTATAGAAAACTATATTATAAGTACATTGTTTTAGGCGACATCATGAAGTGCTTTTATATACTTCTATTCTTTTTACTTCCAACATGGTACTTTATTTTTTATATCTCATAATAATACAATCGAATGATATGATCATTTCATCTAGTAAAGTAAGTGCTAAAACTATAAAAATTAATTTGAAGGTTATTTTTCTTACTTCTCTCAATTTCACCTAGTATCTTTGTATGTCTATATGGTACCATATTGATCTTCCACTTAAGTAGAATAATATAATTAACATAAAATAGCACCCTATATATACAAGATAGATAAGCAAAGTCTTAGATGAAAAATGGTCAAATTCAAACTTTTGATACCATGGTCCAAATTTATTACTACGATAGTTCAGGTAAAATAAACTTTAGAAGGAAAATTTCACTTTAGCACTTGTTACCCTAATTAAAATATATTGAGTATCGTATAAAATGTTTGTTGTTATAACTTTTGGTCTTCTTTTTTCCCATGTCATCTTTTCTTCTCAACCAATATGAATATTGTTATTCCAATTTTCATGCGTTATATATTAAGCAAGTTTTGATGCCTCAAAACCTCAACTTGATGGTTTGGTAAAAAATTTTCATTGGAAATCAAGCAATGATTCCTCCTTTTCCACCAAGGCACTTCTTAAAAGAATAATTTCAGAATCAAAATTTTGGACAATTTTAAGAAGGAACTAAACTTTGCAAGCAACATTTTTGGAACTTTGTTATAGTTTGTGACATTTAAGAAGTCAGATGATGAGAGAAAAGGTATAGTAATACAAATATAATTTTGAAAGAAGACTATTTTTTTAATTGCAATTAAAAGTTTGGACAAAATGAATATTGTCAATTTTAGTACTTAGATATTGCCAATTAAAAGTATTTTTGAAGTATTCATACTATTCTTTTTTTTTGTCAATCAATATGATATAATTTGGTGGACGTACTCATCAATTAACATTTTGTCTTCTCATTATTCCTTTTTTTCTTCTTAACCAATATGATATGATAAAGCAAGCTTTAATCACCATGGATTAATAAGGGCACAATATGATATAATTAACATCAATAATCAATTAAAAAAAGTATAAAGGGGATAAGAAAAGCAAAGACAATGATGCCAACAATAAAAAATACCTAGACTCGTGCTACTTGTATATATTTATATTAGGATTAATCTTTCCTCCACTGACAGTGTATACACTATCAGCGTTGGATGAATGACAACTATGAAAATTTTAAATTTAAATTCAATTTTTGCACACATGTCATGAATCAAATGGTGATAGTGTATACACTGTCAGTATATATAAGATTTACTCTTTATATTATTAAATTGCAGATATTGTTTGTAGTACCAGTTCATTGGGTTTCACTTGTCTTAAACTTTTTACATTCCATAGATAATTGACATAGACAATGTTGATTTCCAAATTTGATACATTTGATAAATCTGACGTATTTGATAAATTAAGATGAATGAACGAGGTACTCTACAAGTCAATATTGTCCAAATGAGACTATAAGTATGTCTCATGAAAGAGTATTATTTGTCTCATGAAAGAGTATTATTTGGGTGATTAGGAACCGATTGATAATCGTCAACCATTTTCAGCCAGAGTTCTTGAGATGGATGACCCAAGTTTGTTTAGGGTAAAACTCACCATTAGTCACTAAACTTTTTTCATGTCAATGAACCACCAAACTCTTAAAAGTGTATCTATTTTGAGCAACTGAACTTAAGCACGTGATCATGAAAATGATTTAATTTAAATAAAAAGAAAACACAAAAGAAACTTTAGAAAGATAGATAACAAAATGTTTAAAGTACTTTGTGCATACGTTAAAAACAGAATAATAAGAAAATATTTCTTATTAGACAAGAAATTATTGGATTTGTTTTCTAAGAAATATATTGGATTTTTTTTACCTATTCGTAAATGCAATATTTGTTTAAAAATTTTTCCTTTTTTATTTTCTATAAGTCAAGTTATTTTCTTAATAAAGTACTTATTTTCTCAAAAGATTTTGGAATGCAATGATCCATTGTTTAATTACTGATTGCTAAGAAATTTTTTATACTTTCTTTCTTCAATTTAGAAAAATTTTAAAAGCACACCAATGATCACTGAATTTTATTTTAAATTTCATTTATCTCACTATACTACTTTTTAGTTGCAAAGTGATGAAAGTGCCTACGCAAATGTAGTCAGCCACTAATATGCCTTAAATTTTGTCAATTTTAACTAAGAAAATAGAGGGAGTAGCCCAATTACACACTTTTAAGAGTTTATGGAGTCATCTAACATAGAAAATACTGCAGTGGACTAAATGAAATTTTGAAGAAGTATGGTGATTGATGATGCATTTTATCCATTTTTTTATAGCCATAAATTGTTTAAATTTTTTCAAGGATGGTCCCTTCAAAAGTTTGACAAATGTTTAAAAACCTGAAAGTTACGGTTTCCTCATTAGCCTTTGTACCTATCGAACTATACGGCAGTATTTCACTTTAGAAAAAAAAAAAAAAAAGAGAGAAGTTTTGACTGTAGTCCGTAAAACAAAGAGTTAATCTTATTATACACTGATAGTATATATATTATTACGATTGGATGCATGATATTTAAGCAGAATTTGTGTATCTTAATATCTCTATCAATTAAACCTTTTGAGGATCAGTTTACATATGTATCCATTGAACCATTACCACATCCAATTGTGCTCAGCTTACAACATATTTTATAACGTCGAATATTGTTCAGTCTATGATATGTTTAGCATGGATGATTTCTTTTACCACATACTATTTATGGACAAATTTTTCTTCCAAGTTAGAACCAGAGCATTGTAGTGTATAATCGGTCAACACACTTGTGCAATGTGCATAACTTCTAGGCCAACGGACACAGAGCCGACGCGGTTCGACTTATTCACCTGCAAAGTTGACGGACACTTTTAATCTGGCTACGAAAACTGCGCTCCTTTTCTCATTTCTTTCCCTATCTTCCAACAAAAGATGAAAGATGCCTAATTTCCCTGTTATATTCCCAGTTCCAATGCCTGTTTTTGGATACTCCCTTTTCCTTCATCCCTGGGCCATCAGGATAGCGTGCACTTCCCATTTGTGGGGTGATAAGGATGTAAATAGGAAGCCCCTTGTCTTTACTTTTCCCACCTTTCTTGCTAGGCAATAGCCAAGTTGTAGGTAGGTATATCATTGACTTTTTATCTTCTATCTTCTGCTTCATGCATTGATTCTAATGTATTATGTGTGCATGTTTTTTTTTCTCTCTCTTTTTGCCTAAAATGTTCGTCTTCTGAGAAGGTTGAAGAGGACAAGAGGGAGCGATGCAGTGAGAAATTCATTCCACACTCTAAAATAAGGGAACAAGGCCATTTACGTTGTAATAATGAAATAATTATTGGTAGACCAGAAAAAAGGTTTCGCAAGTGAACTAGCTGTGTGTCAATTCTAAGTATTTTTGTTTGCATTGATGGATGACTATGACAGTTACATCTTTCACATATGTTCTTTTCTTGCACTCTATAAAGTGCAATATTTGATTCTTATGCTTTTCTTTGTTTCCTAGAAAGAATTGTGGTTCTTAATTAAATGTTTGTCATCTTTCTTCTCTTTTTTAATTCTTAACTGGATTGTTACATCTTTTACATGCGTTCTTTTCCTCGTACTCTATTAACTGCAATATTTGATTCTCATGTTGTTCTTTTCTTCATAGGATGTGTTTTGGTTATTAAATGTTTGCTGTTTTGTTTCTCGTTTCTAGTTCTTATTTGGAAAAGGTCTTAAATGTTAATCAACTAGTATCAATATGAATGAGAACTTCACCTGAGGTGAAAGATTATGGTGCACCAAACTATAACTATATTGCCGCTGATGTGGTATTACCTGTCAGTCATATTTGTAGACATTATAGAAATTTGACTGTGTTACTTCTTCTTTTTTTTCTGTTTTTTTTTTTTGGGTCACTTAATGTGATCTTAATTTGAGAAGTACTGTTTGAATTTGCCTTGTAATATCAAACTAAATGATCAAAATTCGACAAGGATTTCATATCTACACTTGTCAATCTACAAGTTGTCAAGGCAAATCACAGATCATAAGGGAATGCCCGTGGAGGATGAATCTGAATCCAATAGAAAAAATTCCTTTACTGTGGACTGTGTTGTGGTCGATATATAGTTAAAGCCATGTTGAAATGCTATTGTTGACAAGTCTATATCAGCCTGTTACATGTATTTGGAATCTGATTTACAACAATAAGGATGGTTCCTTTGTACTGCATTTGCATTTGTATCGCTTGGCTATCATCTGTTTGTCAGATTATCCTATGTAGTTTTTGCCTCATTTAAATGCTTCCAGTAAAATGGTTTGCAATTCATACAACCTCCTATGTACTTACCTGCATGTGTAAAAATTCTCGACAGGCTCACCTCCCAAAAAATGGAAAGCTCAAACTGCTTACCGAATTCCAAAACTTCTACATACACAGGCAGGCGGACAATAGCTGGCTCTTCTGTAGTTTTTCCACAGATTTTGCCATCCTGTAGCGAGTCTTCCTTGGTAGGATTAAAAGCAAGTGCAGAGTCCACAGAGGTATCAGGTCACCAACCACCGCGTTGGGCTTCTGACTTTTTTATAGATGAACAGCCCTTTTGGCTTGAGGATCTCCTAAATGAGCCGGATAGCCTGATGCAAAGAGGTCATCGACGCTCAACAAGTGACACTTTCGCATATTTAGGAGAATCAGTTGAAGATCTAGACTTGAGGGAGGAACCTAGTCACAGGAACTTAACTAGTAAAGCCTTGTCAATCAGACAGAACATTGGGCGCAACAAGGACTCAAAGCTGTTTGAGAGCAAACCTAGCTCACTGGTTGAGAAATTTAAGGTCTACAAGCTACTGTAACCACTGACTAGCTTTTGATATCTAATTAACAGAAAGGTTGAGTTTCTTGAAACATAAATGCAAATCGACTTTTTTGCCTTTAGCAGGATCCACATATAGCTGTGTCTAGATCAGCTGAAAAGCAAGAGGAGGAAATTAGTACACAAACTTCTGAGGGGTCGAATGAAGGAATTAGCTCCTTGTCCCCCAAGCCTTCTGTTTCAAAAACAGAAGCGAAGCGTGCTAAACAGTACGCAATCTTCTATGCTTCTCTGTAATTTGAATATCTGCATATCACTTCACATTTCCTGATTCTGCCTCCTGATTTATTTGTTAATAATGTCGAGTGATGGAAGAGAGACATGTTGCAGGCAATCTGCTCATCGGTCAAGGGTCAGGAAGCTTCAGTACATATCTCAGCTTGAAAGAACTATTCAACTTCTCCAGGTAATCCATCTTTAATTGAAAAGCAGGCTCCTTGATAGGAAATCTTTAAGCTTCACCTGCATTGAGCCTATTTTTCATTATGAAAGAAATGTAATTTTCTATCTCTGTCACGTTTCAGGCAGAGGGGTCTGAAATTTCTGCTGAACTGGAATTTCTAGACCATCAGAATCTCATATTGACCATGGAAAACAAGGCCCTGAAGCAACGGTTAGATAGTTTATCACAGGAGCAGCTCATAAAGCAAAGTATGTTTCAAGTTCTTCAACTAGGCATTACACATATGTCTGCTCTTGGATTTAGAGGTCTAGTGTACTGAAAAGAAAAGCAATAGCTTGAAGCCTGGTAATATGTTTTAATCTGGTGGAAATTGATCATGCTTATTATTTTACAGTCCTGTCTCATTTCCGTGACTTGTGTTAGTTACAAAAGTCTGATAACACTTGAAATTTACGCTGAGGTTCACGATTTGTTAATGAAATTGACCATTTTGATGCATTCATCATGCTTTTCAAATCACAATAAATCACCACTAGTGCTTCGAAAATGCTTATTTGGAATTAAAGACTGCTTAGCATTATCTAAATCCTGACTCAAAAGCCAAATTTCTGGTTTTATATGGGGTAGAACTTTTTCAAATCTTCTGTACAAACTAATGCTTCTCATGGTAATTGGTGTAGTGGAGCAAGAGATGTTAGAGAGAGAACTTGGGAGGCTGCAAAATCTCTACCACATGCAGAGGCAGCAGCAAATGCAGATGCAACAGCAGCAGCAACAGCACCATCCCAAGCATCGTAGAAACAAAAGCAAGGACCTGGAATCACAGCTTCCAAGTGTCTCAAGGAAGAATGTCAGGGGTACAACTTAGGATTCTAAGAAGATATCAGTAAGATGTAATTCATTAAAACCCCAACAAAAATGTGATAAGATGTAATTCATGAAAACCCCAGCAAAAATGTGATTCTCGAACTGCTCATTTTTTCGTTATTCACTTTTTCATCTCCATTATCACAACTATATAGGATTGTGTATATTCTGGAAGACCTGTGCTACATTTGAGCAGCTTCTTTAACCTTGTGCTTCCAGTAGGATGATCTTGATTCTACAATTTCGACTGATGTCCATTCATCAAGTTGCAGCAATATAAGTTGCACAATTATGCCATTCTTGTTTGACAGCAACATTGTATGCTTAATTGACAGGCAAGGCAATAGGCGGATTAGGGTTCATGCTTACAAGCTTCATAAATAAATTCTCTGTTTGCCTAGCTTACTAACTGATATCGATACGCAAAAGGTGGACCCTTTCCTTTGAGATTCTGAACGCAACTCCCGGCTCATTAGTCCACATGTTGAATTTTTTTTTTTTGGGTCTGTAATAAAGGTAAATTTCATTTGTAAAGAGACTAAAATTCAGCAATCATTGGATCGCAGATCACCAAATATACCAGGAAGATCTGATTACATGGCTGTTATTTGTATTAACGAAATTGATTTATATTTCAAGGAACATTTAGTAAGTAAATTAATGATGTCTAAATAAGTCCCAAAAACCTACAAAGAGATTTATGTACTTGCCGTGTCTAGTGAACATCCACCTCCATATTAGCGTAAAATACATGGTATTTCAATCATTTCTTGAGAGAAAGACCCAAAAAAAAAAAAAAAAAACAAAGGAAGGATCTGAGGTAGAGAGTTGATTGTATTGATGCTTGATCGGAGATCCTAAAGAAGACCATAAGGCTCTCCTTATTCTGGAAAGAAAGTACAATAGATCACCAAGACATTTGCTCTCGCAAACAGATATTCCCTTGTCACCACTTCATTGCTCATACTAAATGAGCTAATGGACAATAACCATGAGGAGCACACCAGTTTTAAATTGGTTATGTCCTCGACTTCACCTAACCATTTTAATAAAGAAAGAAAAGGATACAGCAGTTAATTTTTACTTGAACACTTTCTATGATTACACTTCTCTCTCTACTATGAGAGCCTCTCTCTCTACTATGAGAGACTACCTCCCTTGTATGGGAGTTTTTGAAATTTAAATTTTACCGGTAGTTTAAACCACAGCTAACTTTTGAACTTTCAAATCCAAAATGCCTAGATCTCACCTTCATCATTTCACTTACAAGGCTCATCCTTAAGCCTCAAAGATTTTGTCTTTGAGTTTCAGTCTCTTTTCTGGGTGTGAAAGAAATCATGATCCTTTAACCTTTGGAAGGAAGGAGTTAACCGTGTGTGTCTTAGGTTGTTAAGCTGCTTCTGGGTGGTGTAGCATTAGATCGGGGTGGACCAGCAATCTTTATTGAGCTCCGGGTAGTTTTAGTTTTTTGTTGGTTCTAAACTAATTCTGTGTGGCTTTTTCTGCAGGTTTAATCGAACTGTGAATCAAAGAAGGGAAATAGTGCCAAGGTAACTCGAGCAATCTCTGGAGTTCTGAAAGGATGGAGGAAGCTTTGGAGCGTGCATTTAAGAAGTTTGATCTATCTGAAACAGAACTAGAAGGAATAGATCTCAGTAGTGAAGATATCAAGCAAGGAGTTCAGGATTGTAGCGGAAGTCTAGTAGGTAAACTAATGGGAGAAAAGGTGGAAAATTTCGTAGGTGTAAAAAACTTCACCAATCATGTTTGGGGCTACCCAAGAAACATGGTAGTGACAGAACTAGGACCAAACATGTTTCAGTTTCAACTGAAAAAGGAAGAGGACCGAGAAAAATTTTTGATGGGAGGCCCAGGGATAATGGATAACCAGATCCTAGTCTTAAAGGAATGGAGAGCTGGGTGTGAACGGAACCTTGACCACTTTAGGTTTGCCCATCTATGGATACAAATTTGGAAACTTCCTGTTCATTGGATGTGTAGAGCAGTGAGGTTTAAATTGGAGAAAATCTTCAACTCTGTGAGGGAAGTGATAGTCCCGCCAGGAGGGGGGAAAGAAGGGAGACATATGAAGATATTTGCCGAAGTAGATGTTTTCCAACCTCTGGTGCGAGGAACCTCTGTGAAAATGGATGGAGTGAATACATGGGTAGAATTTAGATACGAGCGGTGCCCGGATTTCTATTACAACTGCGAGGTCATAGGGCATGGGGATAAATCCTATTCTGGAGAAAGGAGGGAGAAACAAAATAACAGAGAAGGACAGTTTGGTGCATGGATGCGAGCAGGAAACATAATGATATCTCCCTTGAGATCTTGGAAAGGATCTAACAAAGAGGATAATCAGTGCCATGTGGTGACAATGAAAGGTAGTAGTGTGATCAAAACATCAGCAGAGAAACAATACAGTCAAGGGTTTGAGAATAAGGATGGAATGAGGTGTAAAGGAAGTGACAAGGAGAACAAAGACAAAGACCAGAGAAAGATGGAAATTGAGAGGAAGTGGAGAGAAATTCTGAGAGAAAACACTAAACAGAAGAAGGAGATGGAAAAGGGGGAAAATGATGGAAAATGTGAGGATAAAAATTGCAGAGTGTAGGGGGAAAGGACAGAGAGTAGGAACGAACTAGTAGGACAGGGAAGTAGAAAGACCAGTGTAGAGGACCAACAAGTAGATGACATGGTCATAGAAGAAAGTTTAGGCAAAGAATTGTCAAACAGGACTGCTATGGGAGCTATAGCACATCAAGTGAGTGAAATAGTGGCTGATCAATCCCAGACATCTGCAGATAACAGCATGCAAGGAGACAAGAAGCAAAGCAGGAACATCCTAAGAACCAGATGAACCCCATTAAGGGACATTACAAACAAAGAAAATGTAGGGGGTCAAGGAGGGAAGAGAAAACTACTGGAATCCCAACAAGGCCTAGATCCAATGGAGGAGGATACAACAGAAGCTCTGAAGCATAAATCACTGAAAGTGGGCAATTCCGCTGGTTATCATATAGAGGAATTGGAGGCTAACCCCGAAATGCCTCCTCTGTTTAAATGAAGGTTGTGGTATGGATCTGTCGAGGTGCGGTGGCCCCTTGACAATTCTCCAACTGAAAGAGGTCTTGAACCTCCACTCTCCTAGCATAGTTTTTTTGAGTGAAACAAAAAACCATGAAAAGTTCATGAAACAGGTACAAAAAAGAATTAGATTTGAAAACAGTTTTGTGATGAGCTCAAAGGGGAGAGCAGGGGGGCTAACCCTGTTCTGGAAGGATGAAGTAACTTTGCAGGATGTGAATGATACAGACTGATACATAAAAGTGAGGGTGTTAGACCAGGTGGATAATAGTCACTGGTGACTGATAGGAGTCTATGCAAGTACAGAGGAAAGTGTTAGGAAACCACAGTGGAAGGTTATTGAGGAGAAGAACAGAGATTGGGGTGAGACCTGGGTGTTAATGGGGGATTTTAATGATATTTGCTCCAATGAGGAAAAATGGGGAGGGAGAGAGAGGTTAGAGGGAAGTTTTAGGTACTTTAATACCTTCATTAAAGGGAATGAGCATGTGGATATAGGGTCTATAAGAGTACCCTGGACATGGAGTAATACTTGGGAGGGGAAGGGAGAAATAAGGGAGAGATTGGACAGATGTCTGGGAAGTGTAAGTTGGGTTTAGAAATTCGAAAAAGCAACTTGTGAACATGTTGAAAAGGAAGCTTCCGATTACTGCCTTCTGATACTAGACACAAATCTACAAAACAGAAAAGTGAAGAGAAGGTTTTACTTTGACCAAAGATGGGCCAAGGATAAAGAAACAGATGCAGTGATAAAAAAAACATAGGGAATGAAACAACCTGGTTCAAGGATGTTCAGAGTTATAAGAAGCATAAAGGAGTGCAGATTAGCCCTGATTGAATGGAATAAAAGAGTGAAAGGCAATACAAAAGTAAAGATCCAAGATATAAAGGAGAAATTGAAAGCAGTGAGAAAGGGATGCGATCCAAGCAATAGAGGGGACATAGCAAATCTGAAAAGGCAGCTCTGTAAAGCCTACAAAGATGAGGAGTTGTTTTGGAGTCAAAAGTCAAGAAGCAGATGGCTGAAAGAAGGGGACAAGAATACAGCATTTTTCCACATAAGTGTAATGACAAAAAGGAAAAGGAACAGAATTAGCCTGCTACAAAAGTTGAAAGGGGATTGGTGCAGAAGTGATCAGGAAATTGAAGAAAAATTGTGTAATCACTATAGGAAACTCTTCACTACTACAAATCCTAAAGAATTCGACAAGGTTCTGCAAGGGATATCTCGCACTATTTCCAGTCTAATGAATGAGCAGTTGATTAAACATATGGACGAGGCTGAAATTCAGCAAGCTCTATTCTCTATGTTCCCTAATAAAGCCCCAGTGTAGATGGTATGTCTCTATTATTTTTTCAAAACTACTGGCACATTATTAAAGCTGATGTTGTTAAAGCCATTAGTGGTTTTTTTCATACTGGTAATTTGCTTAGAACTGTCAATGAGACCATCATATCTCTGATTCCTAAAGTTGACAATCCAGTGTTCTTAACTAACTTCAGACCTATTAGCCTGTGCACGGTGTTGTATAAAATCATTTCAAAAATACTGACTAATAGATTGAAAAGAGTTTTAAAGCATTGCATTAGTCCCTCCCAATCTGCTTTTATCCCAGGGAGACAAATTTTGGATAACGTCATTATTGCTCATGAAATTTTACACTTCCTGAAAAATAAGAGAACAGGCACAGTAGGTTTCATGACTTTAAAGCTTGACATGTCTAAAACCTATGATAGGGTAGAATGGAAGTTTCTAGGGAGACTAATGATGCATATGGAATTCTGTCCTACTTTTGTTAGATGGACCATGGTTTGTATTTCCACCGTTTCATACTCTTTTAATCTGAATGGACAAAAGGTAGGACATATAATGCCTACCAGAGGAATACGGCAAGGAGACCCTTTATCCCCTTATTTGTTCATCATCTGTGCTGAAGGGCTATCTAACTTAATCAAGAAAGCTGTGGAAGGGAAAGAAATAACTAGAATAAAAATCTGTAAGGGTAGCCCTATGGTCTCTCACTTGTTCTTTGCAGATGATTCACTACTATGTTGTAAAGCAAGCAAGCAGGAAGCAATAAAGGTGAAGGAGATCCTCCAACAGTATGGAAAAGCCTTTGGACAAGTTAATTTTGACAAATCTGCAATGTTTTTCAGCAAGAACACCCCAAACTAGATAAGATTGGAGACTAGTGAAGCATTGGATAGCATAAGGGAGGCACACAGTGGAAAATATCTAGGCCTACCAATGACTACAGGGAGGTCGAAGAACCAGGTGTTTGGGTATCTCAAAAGCAAAATCAACAGTAAGATGCAAGGTTGGAAGCAGAAGAGTCTCAGTCAAGGGGGGAAAGAGGTCTTGATCAAATCAGTGCTCATGGCAATGCCAACTTACATTATGTCTTGCTTTAAATTACCCAAAGGACTGTGCAAAGAGATAAGTGCTAGAAGCCTAGAATAGCCAGGTTCTGGTGGGGAAATGGAGACAAGGAAAACAAGATTCACTGGATTAACTGGGGTAAGCTATCAGAAGTGAAAGGGAAAGGGGGATTGGGTTTTAGAGATCTTGAAGCTTTTAATTTGGCCCTGCTTGCAAAACAAATTTGGAGAATTCTTACAACTCCAAATTTGTTAGTAAGCAGGGTGTTGAAAGCAAAGTATATGAGAGAGGAAGAGTAGCTAGAGAAGGAACCCCCCAATTCTGCCTCTTAGTGTTGGAAAAGTATTCACAAGGGGGCTGAACTACTACAGAAGGGATTATGGAAAAGAGTAGGTGATGGGAGGACAGTGAAGATTTGGCAGGATAAATGGATCACTGGAGCAAAAAATGGAAGAGTTTCGAGAACAATGCCTGATGACTGCCAACTGAAGACTGTTAATGAATTGATAGAGGAAGGAAAATGGAAGATAGCTGGTCTGCAGCAATGGTTCAACGAACAAGATGTTGAGCACATAGCTAGCATCCCCCTCAGTTTATATAGAAGAAGAGATAGACTTTATTGGAAACATAACAAATCTAGAGTGTACACAGTAAAGTCAGGATATGCTGCAGCAAAATTGGAAGATGCACCCCAGAGTCTAAGGATGGAACCTGGAGCAGAAACCAGCTAGGAAATCAGAAAACACACTGTCTGGAAGAAATTGTGGAGCCTTAATTTGAAGATGAAGCTGAAACACTTTTTGTGGAGATGCTTACAGAATAGTTTGCCAGTAAATGAAGCCATACATAAAAGAATAGGGAAAAGAAATAGCCTGTGCAGTTGCTGTGGAGAGGAAACTGAAACCACTGAGCACATTTTTTCTCCTGTCTGAAGGCCAAAATGGTATGGCAGATAGCTCCTGTTAGGTGGAAGGGGATAACCGAGCTTCAAAGTAACATATGGAGATGGTGGGATGCAGTAATGCAATCAGCTGACAAGGAGCAAGGATTGGACAGAATAAAGCTCACGGCCAATATCTTATGGCAAATCTGGAAGGCACGAAACAGGTTGGTATTCCACTGTGAGAACATGAATGCAAAACTGATTGTAGATAAAGCACAGCAGGAATGGTTTGAGTATGAAAATGAGACTGAGGCAGGTGCAAGGACAAATGACATCTCAAAAATGGACAGACAGCAGCAATGTAGATGGGAACCACCTAAAGAAGGTGTGATCAAAATAAACACAGATGCAGCAATATCAGCTAGAATGGTAAGAACAGGGTTGGGGATAATAGCCAGGAACTGGCGGGGGGAAAGATTGTGAAAGTAAAGGGAATTTCTGAATGCAAGAGAGGAGAAGCAGGCAAAGAGGAAGCACTAGCTATAAGAAGTGTACTTGTAATGGCAAAAGATGCAGGTTGGACAAACATAGAAGTCCAAACAGACTGCAAAGGTGTAGTGGACCAAATTAACACAGGCAATGTTCAGGACAGTAGCATAGAAACAGTCCTGGAGGACATTGGTTACCTGAGACAGGATTTCGACTGCTGCAAATTTTCTTTTGTTCCCAGGGCTGGAAATGGCTGCAGCCATTCTCTGGCACAATTTACTGTCAGGTTGATTAGAAATGTGGAATGGGAAAACTCCTTCCCAATGTGGCTAATAGATCTAGTCAGAAAAGATATAAGGGTAGTTACCCTTTTTGTAATTAACCCTTGTATTATCAAGTGTTAATATCTATAAAATGTTGACGTTTGTGGAAGAAAAAAAAAGTTAATTTCTACTTGAATGCTTTGAGAGAACCATAAGGGAGTCTACAGGTGAAACTTTACCGCAGATCCATAGTGCAGCAAGGTGCAAGCAGATGAATGACCATTTAAAAGCACCTACCACGAACAGGTGTTATTTTAATCAGCTACAAAAATGCATAGCAGAAAAGGGCAGAATTTTAAGGAGAACAGGCAACAAATGGATACCAAACTTAGGAACTGCATAGCAGCCAACGGATTCGGTCAAAATGTTCCATACTAGACTATGTACATTGTTTCATAATACGGCACTTATTGCTCAGACTAGTGTACCAGTTCCCTCTCCAAAGTCCAAGAAAAGATTCTCCAAGAAATTGTTAGGAATATGAACAATCACCCAATCTATAAACAGCTTTTACTATTCTACCTTGAGCAATTGCCAGCAGATAAACTCAGATTCTTTTGCTCTTCATAACTCTCCAAGTTTTTTTCTTTCTCTTCCACCTCAAAACTGCCATCTTCTCGCCTTTCCACTTTCGATATTGTTCTCTATCCTTTAACCAACTGGAGTAGTCCTTTCCATTCTTACACTCGATAAAGTCAGCCAGTTCATCAAAATCAGAGATCATCTGACTGTTCTTTATCACACATCTAAGATACAGCTCCCCATTTCTCGATTCTTCAGTCTCCTCTTCAGTGCCTACATCACCTACCATGGTACCAAGAACTAATCCATTTCGTCCAGTATCACAATATCCATCACCTGATCCTGTCAAGTGATTTGCCGGGGAAGGCGTACTGAAACAAACATGAAGCAAAATGATTGGTTTGGAACATCATAATCATAAAAATTTTGTAGCTACACAATGCGTGCTGGTGGTCTTTCTATTGGTTGGATGCCAGAAAAGTTTCCCTGCCGGGATGCTTAGGGTACCTTACCTACCCTCCCATTCTATGTACTAAAATACAATTAAAGGGAAAAATATGTTAAATGAAGACAAAAAGAATCCACCCCCTCTATCTACCATGTCCAAGAAAAACTTCAACCCTTAAAAAATAGTTTTGTCTTCAGCAAAATTCGTAATTCCATATTTTGTTCATTAATTCTTGGGAGCAGATGCAGTAATTGAGCTATTTTTACCAGACTATGTCAGCACTGCATCAAGCAAACGAAGGTGCAAGTGGAGGTATACCATGACAACATATGAAATGCACGAGCACACATCATATAACCAATTACCTCGAGTACAGAGTCCTTATCTTCTGGAACTTTGAAGCAACCACCAAGCTAGAACTTTGGTTCAATACAGCCTACAACAGTTAAAACCAGCTTATGCACATGGATCTTGTGGATATGCAAATAAATTTCTTATCAGTGGAAAAACGTCAGAATATACCTCTTGGATATTGACTTGCTGCAGGTCAGACTGAAAGGATTCTGAACTGGAACAAAGAGCTGAGTACAATACATCCAAGATACCCTCTTCAAATGCAAACAGGTTCATCAACGACATAATAGTCAGAAGACAGCCCTTCACTAAGAAGTCAAGCCCAGTAGAGAACGCCAAGGACAGCAAGCCTGAAAAATGCAAGAACATCATTTTGGAACTTGAATGCCATGTACATTTTGTCTCCATCAGTTTGCAAAGGATTTGTTGGATTGGAAGATGTATACTAAATTCTGTGAAGCAGCTGATTATACTTGAAACATACTCGTACTCCTTAGATGAAGAGAAATCCTTCAACGATTTTGTACAATTTGAGTCACCACAATGTCTAAGACACCCAATAACTTGCAACAAGGCATTACTCATCAATTTCAGAATAGAAGAAAGAACACAGAAATCTTCCAGATCACCAACTCCAATAGGATTTAAAACTGGATCACAGAAGCCATCAGAAGCTCTTAGGATAATACAACTTAAGATTGATAAAATCTCATCTTGGCATGACATGTCAAAAACATGTTGGCACTCCTTTACATATTTGATTGAGCAACTTACCAAATCAGATTTCATTTTACAGGACATGTTGCCAAAGTGTGACTCAGGAAAACCATCTGACTTGGTGATGAGATGATTAATTTTCTCTGTCATGTTTGGGAATACAAAAGACTCAAATGATTGCTGAATAGTATTCATGTCCACATTTGATTTCTCAGAACCTTTGGAGCTTGCCAGATTGCTATAAAATCGTGAACTGGAGATGTATTTAATGTACAAAGCAACTGACTTTTCAAATACAGTGAGGGAGCAGTTTATCACCATAAAATTTGGCTTCCAATCTTTGAAGTCTACAACATTAACTGTGGCTTCAGAAACCAAAGCAAGAATATGAGCCTGCATAACTTTTGGTGCAAAAAGAAGGATCGGATTGAGAAGCAACATTATTGCTGCACTTGTACTTAATTCCTTTGGTCTGGAGGAACAACTGAACCTTTCTGTGTATGTCCAAAATAATCTGTCAAGGAAATCTTCAACAGCATTCTTTTCCAAAAATGCGATAGAGAAGTGAGTGCATATGATTTCGATCAGTGGTCCATTATCATTATCACCCTGACCAGAATGTGACATGTGTAGCATTCCAGTAGCAGTAGCAAAACGGTCAATTATCTCAAATAAAGGTCCTAACTGTTCATGAACCAAAACTTCGTCCAAGATTACCTGTAGGCAAAAATTCAGTTCATCTGGCCAGATGTTATCTGAAAGCAAACAATCACAGAGAAAATCTTAAACACATAAATCAAAGTGTAAGTATGCAGCACATTGGAAAAGCTTGAAGTGGGCAACTAGTAGCTTTAGTTAAGCCTAAACAGGCAACTATAAAGTTGAATTTCTAACATAAAAAAAGCCGATTTGTTACTAACAAACAAGACAAAAAACCACGTGTAATCCCAGTATCTTTATAACCTCAATAACAAGACAAAAACCATGTGTAATCCCTACTCACCTGTAACTAGACTATCTTTAACTTCTTTCCGTAAAGCAAAGGCGGTAGTTTCATAATTGAGCTTAAAATTTTTAATGAGAAAAAATAATGCACCCAGATTTCCAAGTCAATCTCTTTAAACCTCCTTGCATCCTTCAAATTTGAAGCTTGGTATGTAGTGGATTAAACAATTTACAGAACCTTTACCTGCATAGTTGAATGCAGTGAATGCCATATTATCTAGACAATGAGAAGGAAAGAATTCAAATGGACCAATTCATAAGCAACTTCAAACTAAAAAAAAGACATATTATAGGACATTCCAAAATCAAGCAGAAGAGTTCCTTTTGAGTTTTCTCCCACATGCACATTTTTTGACATACAACACCAAATGTTAACACATAATTCCATTTTGAGTAAATGTCATTGAGTATGTTTGGATATAGTATTATTTGAAATAATCACTGCAGCACTTTTTGTGATGTGATTTATGTGAGCTAAAAGGTAGTTGGAAATACAAAAAAGTGGTTAGAAAACATATTTATCATCCAATCAAAATAATATTTGAAAAAACTTTTGTATCCAAACATGCCTATTAGAATTTCAGATGAAGCACCTCTGGGGGTTGGACAGTTTGTACGTTATTATAGTTACAGATTAGAATGTACAAGAAAACAAATTGATCATCTTACTGCTTTGTTTGTAAATGGTTTTTGATGGATGGAGCAGCGGCAGTAGTGTTGTGGTTGTATGTGTCTTCATGTGTGTAAGGTAGAGATGGGTGAAAAAGCTAATTTAACTTATCTCTTTGAAAGTTCATCATTGTAGAATTTCCCACTGTCTTTAGAGCAACAGAATGCATCAAATAGATAAGCTCCATATTTATGAAATATGTAATTAAGGAAAATATTTTCAAAATACACCATAAAAATTTATTAAAGACAAAGCATGACAAAGAATGTATGTTAATTTTAAGAGTGTAAATACTAACTAAAAGAGCACCAAGCATCTAATTTTGGATAAACAAAAAGAAGGTGCAATATCTCATACAATTAGCTCCACTTTGTAGAAGACACACAAACCAGCACATTCTGGTTGCACATGAACTTTAAGAGTAGTGGATAGGGTTCAATTCAAAAAGATCAAAAGATTATATGATTTCTCGTCAAACTAATTCAAACAATGCCTTTGATAAAATTGCAAATTCTTAAAGAATTGAATTTCAAATTTTAGCCAAAAATCCCCCATTCTTCTCCATTCTTGAATGTTCAATGCTCTAGACCTTACTATCCATGGCGTGCATCATGAAATGCCTCTATAAGTAAACAACAAGATGTATTACTTTCACAAACAGTTTATGCTACTTAATACCTTTCCGCTGGGAAGTTGTGTAAATGTTATGCGCATAACTATTACATGATCTAAATAGTTTCATGCAAAACATATTTAAGTACTTCATAGAACCATAAAGCACCAAAAACAAGCTTCAATCCTTTCTCTTATAAACCATTAAGACCATAATATTCCTGAAGTATGATACTCATGACTCGTACACAATCTAAATCATTCTCTCTCTCTTATACAAGCACTATGTACAGCCACAAAGGCTAAGAGTTAGACATTGCTCCTCCTCTTCCACATCTCTTTGTATCAGATTGATGACGTCAAAGAAACTACTAAGAGTTTAAATTACCTCAAGCATTGCTGACAACAAAGGAAGGCGAGAATCAGATGGCTCTAGGAAATGCAAAGAAGCCATGAAATCCTCAGTTGAGGTTGTGCAGTCATATTCACCATATTCACAAGCACGAGAAACAGATTTCTCAAACCTAAATCCTCTTCTCTCATTTTTCACATTTAAGTTTAAGGAACACAAACTTCGACGTACTTGCAAAAGAACATGGGCCTTTTCCAGAAGTAGACTTTGCTGGTCCTGCAGCAAGATCAAAAGAACCAAACAGCACCTCAACAGCCAATTTACTATTTCAGCAGCTTCAGCCATAACCAAGGCAGCGTTACCATCTCCAGCGTCATTGTTTGAAAGATTAGGTAATGCAGAGAAGAACTGATCAAACCTCTGAGATAGTTCTTTGAATAATACATCTGAGAGCCTTTTAATATCTTCAGTTCTCACTTTACTAATTTCCACACTCAATATACTTGATTTAAGTCCATTACTTGATCTGCATTGCTGGTTTTGGCACAAATGATTAAGCAGAAAATACAATCTTTTGAGGACGGCTTTAGTCATACCCTGAAATCAGGGAGAAGAAAATCACAAATGAACTTCAATTAAGTTACCAGTATCACATAAAAACTCCATCCTATTAAAAGTATTCATTATTTTCAGTAGTACTCTCTTTTTTAAATGTTTCAATATATCCAAAGAGCCCAAATTAAAACAAAATTTCACCATGAGAAAGCACTTGAAGTAAAAAAGAAAAAAAAAAGCCACAGGAATAAGAAAGCCAAATGAATTGTAAGAGTCAAACAAAATTCAATACGAAACCTAGATACTTTTATGCACTAGATAAAGCATTGAACTTTACCAAAACCCCTAGAACTTCTCCGAACAATAACTCCCGTAGCAGATTTGGGAAAATATTTATAACAACAAATATTTGCAAAAACCCAGAAAAATCTGAAAACCAAAAGCAGTAAATCGAATATAACAGAGCAATTTAAGCCTAAAAAACCAAGAAAATCAGTATCAAAGCATCAAACCAATAAATAAAAATTCCTAAACGAGAGAACCAGTAAAAAATATGAAAAGGAAATTTCTGGGGACGAACCTGGGGAGAATTGATGGCGGAGAGAAGGGCTTTCAAAGTACAGCTAGCAGAATCATTATTCTGGGACTGCGTCGCCTCAGTTGCCCCCTTCGGAGCTCCTTTACGCCGTCGTTTCGCAGCTCTTGAACCCATTTTGTAGCCGAACCGCAATATCGTTTTACTGATCAATCAGTAATCAAGTTTAAAAACGGAAAATTGAAACAGAGGAAGGAGGGAGGGAGGGAGGGAGGGGGAGCGAGAGAGAGAGAGAGAGCCTGTGTGGGCTATTTGGCGCGGTAGGCACAGCAGAGTGGAAACTAAAAGGCATTTTTGTATTCGATGGAACAAGGGAGGGAAAACAGAAGGGCAGGACTACTTTTTTCTTTTTTATAATTTCTATTTTAAGCTGACTCCTACTCTGTACTAATGGGAAAAGATAGATCCAAAGAAGTCATTCTGCTCTATACTAACGGGAAGAGATAGATTCAAAGTAGTCACTTTTAGTGTACACGATGACATCAAATAAGTCAAAAGTGAACTCAGAAGGACTGCCATTAGATTAGATCAGACTAGACTAAGTATCTATGTATTTACTGGTAAAATTTTCAGAAAAGTTAGAAGAAAAATACAAGTCGAGAGATTTGATCCGTCGAGTTATAACCCACGAGAGTTTTAAATCCTTTCCTAATGGCTGAGTTGGTTAAAGGGTAGGAATACGAGGGAGTTTTTTGTTTTTTTACGAATTTGGCTAATGAGTCGATTAGAAGTTAATTTTTTGGTGACTGTAATAAATGTAAGTGTATAAATATGTATATTTACACTGTATGTTACGGGACCAAACAAGGCATAACTAGTGGCTTAGGAGTCAGACTCTGCATTTGTGACATCAAACTTGTTTGGCATTTGAGTTTTTTTTTGCAAAGTTTATCTATTACAAGTTTTTAAAAACTTTAACTACAGTAATCTCAAAAAATTTTTTAAAAATTTTCAACTATACACTTTAAAATATTAAAAAATTTACACACTTTAAAAATTTTTTAAAAAATATCTACAATAAGGTACAGTAAAATTTTAGACAAATATCCAAAAAATTCACTTGTCAAATAAGCGTCTCGAAGATAGTCGTTAGAAATTTTTTACTATTTTTTATTTTTTGTAAATAGATTTTGAAATATAACAATCCAACATTGTTTGCATCAATTATGCGTATTGTATGCATATGAAATAAAAATTTAATTTGATTAAAAAATTTTCAAAATTTTATGAGATTATGAAAATATTTTTTTAAATTGTTACTCCATGAATTAAAAAATTGTTTAAACTTTTTTTTTGGACAAGCATGTACGTAACTCATAAAAAATACATTTGATATTGTGTAACGAAGTGTAGTACAATATGCCAAAAAAAAATCATTAGATTAATTGAAAAAATAAAAATATTATATGAAGCATTTGTTTAACATACATAACATCAAAATTTTGTACAATTATACGAATCACATTATAGTTTTCAAATATAATTTGATTTTCACAATTATTACCTTCTACTATTGCACTTCTCAATGAAGAATATTATGCATTGCCAAAAGGTTGAAATATTGTTCAATGTATTTATCTAATACACCTATAATGAGGATTTTCCAATTGAATGAATCATATAATGGTTTATGGAAACAATTTGACAATTCAGAATTTCCACCTTCTACTATTGCATTTCCCAATAAAGGGCAAAAAATTATTCCAATTAATTGGAACCGAGAAATTAATTTCCCTTAATTGTGCAGTAATCACACACAGTCACACACTGGTAGACAGCACCGACAGCTTCGGTGGCTCACAAGTCACAGGGTTCACAGCCATGAAGATCTTCTCCTGCGTACTATGTGAGCAGTAATTAACGCGCTCCGCAAGTCAGTGAAGTCTGCCTGCTTCCTTGATTCTTCTGCTGCTATCTCAAGCTCAATTGTATTGAAAATTTAATGCCCCCCATTTTTTAGCTCCCCCCCCCCCCGGCGCTACCACCTGTGTTTCTTGCTACTGCCTGGTGCTTTCTATGTAATTGCCATTGTTATACAGTTCCAAGCTCCAATTTTTATGGTGGAAAACACACAGTCACACACTCGGTGAATTCACTTTATTGGCTACAGTTACTCTAAAGTCGTCAAAGACCGCCTTTTTTCTATTTTAACCAAAATTTGTGCTTTTTGCTTTTTCAATTGACTTGGGAGAAGATCATTTCCACATATAATCACAACCCTTTATCAATTTCCTTCCCATTTCAAAAGGGATTCTCCAAAATTTGTTGTTATGCTTCCAATTCTTCTCTAACCCATTTTTCTACTTTTCGAGAAGCAGGAGAAAAAAGAGAAAAATCAGGTGGTTGTGGCTGGTGGTGGAGGCCACATGCACGGCTTAAGCCGGCTGGGTAGCGGCGTGAATTCTACGCCTTCTACTTCTTCGTCTTCTTCTATTTCGCCGCCGTCTTCGCCGCGGAACCGCCGCAGCAGGAACAATAAGAATTCTATTATTACAATCGGAGGTGGCGGTGGAGATGGAGGAAGCAGGAGTTTCCTCCGCGGTGGAGGAGGCGGCGGAGGATTTGGGGAAATGAAGCTGCAGAATTTAGTGGAAAGGTTGGGTTTTGCGGTGATTTCAACGGTTTATAGGCGGAGAGGGGTGTTATTATTGGCACCATTGTTGTATATATCGGTAATGTTGTTGTATATGGGTACCGTAGGATTTGATTCTGTTGTTAGTAGAAATGGTGGAAATGGAGATGACCTGACGCGGCCGGGATCTCTATACAGAAGCCCTCAGGTATTCGAGAAGCTTTGGCCGTTTATGGAGGCCGAGAGCAACGGAAGCTCCTCTAATTTGGTAATTTTCTTTATAATTTAAAGCTCCTGATCTTTACTTAGATTGATAATCAATTGGCCTGTTATTATTAGATTGCTGCAAATGGCTAGTTCAGGACTTGAGATTGCTTATCTTACTCAAAAGGAAAAAAAAAAAAAGATTTCTTATCTGGAATAAATGATTGCTAACATATAAGCTAATTTTCTGGGGAGGAGATAATATTTAAACTAATTAGATATCCCAAACATACTATATTAGTATGTGGTATAATCAGCCAGCTGTTTATTTTAAGTTCCAAGTTGATTGGACAGTGAATTGTTGAAACGTCTATTTAGCTGGCTTTAGATATAGCAATTTGATCGCATGTACCTAGTTTGACTTCCTTTTGAAATGAACCTTTTTTTCACGTTCACTTACAAAACGGAGGGGGGGGGGCCAAAAAATAAATAAATCTGTCCCTTCCTTTTGACCTTTATATGTAGTCGGAGAGGAATTGATGTTTTAGAAGTGGAATAAATAAGATATTTAACTTCATTGGCTACCAGTTTGAAGCTTTAATTCGACAGTAGAAGATTAGAATTTGGAGTGTTCTTTTTGCTGTGATATTGCTCAATAATTAAGATGCCTTCTTATTAGCATGGGAAGTTGTTAGCTGTCGGGTTGATGTGACAGATATTAACTTTGTAGCTGACATTGGAAATTTGCAGATAATGAATGTTTGGACTTTAAAGCCACGTCAAAGTTGGAAGCCTTGTATTCACCAGACTGCTTCTCATGCAGGTTAGGGAATTGTTTACTTTCATAGACAAGATGAAATCTATGAAAAATTCCAGTTGGCATGATAACTGTATTTCCCATGAATACTTGAGTGCTTGTGGTCAAAATAGATGTGGAGAATTTGTAAGGTTTCTGGTGTGTGTGTGTGTGTATGGGTATGCAGTATGAACAGTACAATATATACAATGTATATTATGTGTGTGCATGCAATGGCCACATGTCCAATAACTGAAATTCTGGGGAACTATTTCTGAATTTCTTCCCACTTTTATATGATAGAGATCTTCTTTCTGATCCTAAATTGAAACGTAGAGAAATAAAAACTTTTAGCATATTTTTTTCCTATTCACGTGAGACTAAAAATGGAAATACTGAAGATTCTATCTTCGCTTGCTCATTGCAAAGGCATAAAGAACAGGTGTACATGTGTAAGAAGTAGGGTAGTAGGGATAGGAGGAGTTCAAATACTAAGTTGTTGCATGTCTCTGAGTGCATGACCAAGTGTAGCTGTACCATTGTACAAATGTACATAAACTGGTTTCACAGGGAACTTATTGTTGTGCTGAAACAATTTTACTTCTTGATAACTCATGGCATTTTCTTCTTAATTAGTTAAATTTTGTAACAAAATCCAGAGCTTATTTTTCCTTTAGCATTCGTGCAATTACCTGTCAACACCATCTTTATCATGCTTCTGCTTGAACGGTTCTCAGAGTTGCCCAAGTCAAATGGTTTCCTCATAATTGAAGCAAATGGTGGATTGAACCAACAAAGATTGTCGGTATGTTTCTTTTTTAGAATAAAAGGCATTCCTAGTTTCAACTTTATCATGGATGATGCTTCACAATTATGTTAGGATGTTCTGCTAGTATTGTGCTCCCCCTGTGGCTCTGCTGCAGTTTTCCCATCTTTGCATACATTAGGATTAACTAATGACAGGAATTCTCCGGGAAAATTACAAATGCCCAAACTATTATAATATGTTGGTGCCTTCATGTGTGCATATGAGCTGTCAGAATTAGCTGATGGATATTTCCTGCACAGATATGTGATGCAGTGGCGGTAGCAGGATTGTTAAATGCCACTCTTGTTATTCCAATGTTTCATTTCAATAGTGTTTGGCGAGATTCTAGGTGAGCTAATGTAATAGCAAATTTCTAGCACTTTATCTATTTTTGGCTACCTGTCATTTTAAATGATTTTATGTGTTGTATGTTGGAAAAAATGCTCACTCATACACAAATGAGTACAAAAAGAACCAAAAGAATATTATTAGCACTTATCTGTGGTTTTCATCAAAAGTCTGCTTTTTTTTTTTTCCTTCTCTAATTTTGTCCTAAAACGTCCATGTTTTATGATTGGTTTGCAGTTTTATTTCCTTTTGAATGAATCTATCCTAGGTTTACTTCCTTTGACTAGACCTGTTTCATAACATGTTCATTTGTCTTACATATTTTCCTTTCTCTTTAAATTCTGGCAGCAAGTTTGGAGACATATTTGATCAGGATTTCTTCATATACGCCCTAAGAAATCGTGTAGAGATTGTTAGAGAGCTTCCAGAAGCTGTACTTCAGCATTTTGATCATAATATAAGCAATATTGTCAATCTGAGGTTAAAAGCATGGTCAAGTCCAACCTACTATCTGCAGAAGGTTGTACCAAAGATAGTTGAGTTGGGGTAAGTAGTCTTTTACTGCTATACCCTTAACTTTTTGCTTTGATGGCTAATCATTGGATGTTAAGTTGCTCCTTATAGCTGACACTAGTAATTATCTGAAGTGAACTTCTTGATCTCCAGTTTGGAGGTCACATTTCATTTTTCTTTTCATGACTCTCTCTCCCTCCCCTTTCTGTCCCGTTTTCTTGTCTTTGTTTAGTTATGTTTCATCCTCTTTGTTATTTACATTATGGGTTTCTTCTTGGTTTTGTATTTTCTTCCTTTTTTTCCCCTTGGGGGGATGGTTTTAACTGTTTTCAGTAGCTTCATTTCAGTTCTCTTTGATGCACAGTATTTGTTCAGATTCAAGTGAGTTATTACTGTACATTGTGACTAAAAAACTATGGTGCATTAAGAGACTAACCTGTTGAAATTAAGAATTTTTAGATGCAGTACCAGAGAAGAGATCTGAGGAATAACTGAATTTTAGAGTTCTAGTTGTACGAGTTTATTTGGAGTTAAGGTAATAAAAAGAATGTAAGTACAGTAGCTTTTTTTTCCCCAAAAAGTAAAAAGGACTAGTCCAAGAAAAGTTGAGGAATGTCCAAACAACCCAATTTATAATACCATAACACTTAAAAGCAATTGAAAAAAATCTAATAATGGAAAATGAACACCTAAAGACAAAATAAACTGTCATGGATACTTGTTTTGCACTGAAAGCGTTTCTATTGAACTCATGGCTTAAGAGTGAGATTGTGTTTTATCTGAGCTATAAACTAAAGAACAACTGCATAATATTTTTCTTTTATGACTGACCATTTGTCTTTTATTACCAACCAAACTATAACGTTTATTACTGTGAGTTCATTAACTGGACATTCTGTCTCCACTGAGCTTTAATGTGCTAATCTTGATGGTCATCAAGTATTATAGAGCTTATCTTTAGCAAACAAATACATCGTTTGGCTGTAATATCAGGCCCTATATTTTGTTAGATAGTCAAGTCATGCAGTTGTCTTCAATGTGCTTATATTCCATCTCTAAAATGAGGATAAGGCCTTACAAAGGTCCTTTAAAATAATCATCCAGGAATCTATATTGTATTGCAACTGTACAAGAATATAGCGCTCCTTTGTGTTATGAATACAGGAATCTATACAAGATGGGGCAAATTGAAGGGGGGGGGGGTGGGCGTGAGTTGCTTGGGCGTATTCCCAAACATACCCATAATTACAATGGGACTAATTTGGGTGGAACATATGTGGGATGGGTTTTGATTAGTCCGGCCCAATACCCATATTACCCATTGTGAAAATTTTGACTAGTTTTGACCAGATACATTTGTTACAAGCCCAGGACTCTTCATCTACATTTAATGACCCTTGTTATTTCTTTGCCCACCATCTTCTGAGTTCTGAGTGATCCATTCATTTAAGCATTTCAGAAAATAATTAATTCTGATTGAGGAAGAATTCTTGTGATTGTGCATCTGGATTTCTATGTTTTCTCAATGCTCTCAGTTTTTTCACTTTTCTTGAAAGGTATATAAACGTTCAGACTTGGAAATATTAGGATTCTCAAATTTTCTTTCTATGATTAAGTGATGAAGTAGATAGCTGGTTGTAGTGCAATAAGTACTTCAATTTAGATCCTTAAAAGCACAAGAAAGGAATCAACTTGATTTATAAAATTAGCAATTATATAGTCATGTTTCTAGATTGGGACCATGCACAGAATTAGTGCACAACATTCTTAAAAATAAAAAATAAAAAATAAAATTAATCTAGTGTAACACGGCAAATCCCTTCTTAGCTTAAAAGGATTAATTTCGCAGTTGCACTCTAATGAATGTAACTTTAATATTATAAATAATTATCAAAACATTAAAAATGATTGTTTAGGGAAAAAATATCAACCTGAAAAATAAAGGAAAAAGAAAATACATAAGAGAGATTATTTGGTCCCATGGGCTACCCAAGCATTCTCGTAAATACCCATCCGCAATATGGATGTTTCACTTCCGAACCTCACTAAACCCCTTTCCCATTTTATTTAGCCCATTGGGCGTGGTTATGACGCAAGCTACTTTTACCCTGCACCTTTTGTTGCTTTATTTTGGAATGGTTCTTGATTTCTTTCTTTTGCATTTCTAACTTTTGGTGGAGAAGAAAACTCTTATAGGTGGTCCAATCATCAGAAAAATTCTTTTTTTTCTAATTACCAATCCATCAAGATTCTACTTAACACTTTTCATTTTGTAATGTTTCTTTAGTATGTTTGCTTTTTGGTTGTTACACATTTTGTGATTAAATTTGACTTTATGTTTTTAGTTTGCATAAAACCATTAGTTAGGGGACAGCTTAAGCAAAGCCACACAGGGTTGTGGTGGAATCCTACTAACACGCTCCCCCAACAAATATAAAATGGCAAAAAAGGGAGTTAAAACAGAGTTCCAGTTCAAAAAGTTTTGAGGTTATTCTGGGAATTCACTTTCTGCACATATTAAAAGCATGAAAAGCAGAGAGCTGAGTTTTTGAAACAGGATCTTAAGCTTAAACTGTCTATCAGAAAGTACACCTAATCTGTATGTTTTTCCTTGCAAGTCTTTTTTTATCAAACAACTCTTAGATTGGTAAATGGGTAATCATTTGTGCTTGTTATTGGATGCAAAAATTTTTGGCTTTGGAAATTGCTTTTCCTCTAGTATGTTTGCTTTACATTGCCGTCTGTGATCGATTGAAGAGATGTAGATTATATATGAACTGAACATCAAGCAAATCTACCTGAATTTTATGAGTAGGAACTGCTAACATATAATTTTGCACTTGGATATGTTATCTGTACTTCGCTGTAACAAGAAATTGTTTTGCAGTGATTTGCTCTCCTGGTTGGATGACAGTCATGCATTGAATTTCATTGCTCTCATAATATCGTGTCCATTGTAGTTTTTTTTTTTAAACTTATTTTCCAACATCAACAAGTGCCGCAGCCCTGATTTCACTGATTCCAAGGACCTGGAAGTTTATGTATTATTATC